>BFEA01000320.1:1146590-1164158 GCA_003427395.1 Chara braunii | reverse complement strand
CTCTCTCTCTCTCTCTCCTGCTGCTACCCTCAGTTCACTAGCACACCCGGCTGCCTGATCGGAATTGGGATGAGTGATGACCAGCAGGATGGAGATCGCAACTCGGCGAGCAACAGTGGGAGAGATGGAGAGTTGCGATCGGGCTAATTACGCTCGTAAACATAAAAATGAATCTTTCGCAAAAATGCGGAAAGATACATCCTCATTTCCGTGTATTGTTTTTGCAAACACCACCCAGTCCCTACGCCTCGTCCCGCCGGATCCGCTGCTCCAACTCCAAATCCGACCCCGTCTTCATGCTAACAACGTTTAAGAACCTCCGATCAACCTCCTCCCTTACTCGATTCCATCGAGAATCGAGCGGGACCTTTGTTTTCTCGAACGGCCATATCCACTTTCTGAATACTCCCACGCACTACTTTTCTTCACTAACCCTCATCCTACTGACTCTTTGCTAATTCTGAGCTCGGATTTGGGGTCGCCAACCTTTAAAACCCCTGAATTGACTCTCCGATCGCCCGTTTCCGTGAAGAAACGGGCGAGATTCGTTGTCCTTCCCGTATCATTTCTCCATTCCTCCATATCCCCGCGCAGCACGTTCCCTATCTAACTCTCATCTCACTAACCTAGAGCTAAAACTAACATTATTGCTGACTTTGCCTCACCTCAAAACCCTCGCTTCACTTCTTTCCTGACTTGATTTTGTCAAGAATACGGCGAGTTCGAGCATTTTTTCCACGTTCTCATCATACCCCTGTTTCATCACCTTTCTCTCTGAATGTATCAGGCGCGGATTTGAGCCCGATTCATTTGATCTATCCCCCTGTTGTCTTTTCGTCGCGGCACTTAGTCGAATCGTTCAGTACAGCCTTCCAGTTTGCCCCCCTATCGTCTTGATCACCCAGCTCCCTCGTTTCTCTTGACCAACCGTGTGTCAGCATGCGCGTTACTTCTCTGCGCCCCCGCCTCCTTTCGAGGCTAGCTCTGCTCTTGATAGTGGATGAGTCTGCTGCAGCCTGCGTTCGAGAGGGAAACACCGGAGGAACCCGCTACTAGATGGTTCAATTGGTCTGTAGCCCCTATATCCCAAGTCCGACGACTGATTTACACGACAGTATCACCGCACCCTCCACCGAGTCTCCTCCGGTCGCCCTGCCTGAACAGAGCCCAACGCCTTTCAAGCCTCCAGTGGGCATACGTACAGTCCATGCTCTCACAACAGGTTGCGGATCGAGGGTGTGGGCCCGCAGCAAACCCGTAGCGTGAGCCTTGGTGAAGCGGGCCTCGTGCAGGTCTTGGTGGTAGTAGCAAATATTCAAATCGGAACTCTGAAAAGCGGGCGTGGAAAGAGGTTCCCCACAATCTGCAGCTTGCCGCAATGCGGCTACGGCCTCCTGACAGCGCCCCGGGCCGCTATCGATCCACTGAACCCAGGCGTGATCCACCATCTTTTCGGGCCCCAACGGGCATGCTCACATTCAATCTTCCCGCAGCAGATCATGGCTGGCCGACGGTGCATGCCTAGCGACCCTTGCCACCCTCGGGTTGCGGCCCACAGACCCTGCTCGGGATGTTCTCCAACTCCCTTCCACTTTAAGCTATCAACGCCCTCCATGTGGGAAGCAAGGGAAGCCACGACCACGGACCACACCACTCTCCCTCACGCTGACCTCTTCGGCCGGTACTTCGAGACGGGCGGGGCAGGGGAATTCCGCCAACACCCCGATACGCCAGAACCCGAACGGGCTTGCCAAAATAGGAGCGTGTTCAAGGTCCTCGGCCGTCGTGATGGTCCCTAAATCCGGCATCTCGTCCAAGTCAAAGAACACCGGAATATAAAAATAATACTTCAATAATAAAATATTTTAAAATTTTTTTAATCGTCAGAAAATGGCGAACTTATGAAGAAAAAAACGCTAGCACCACTCTGACGCCGCCGACGAGAAAACCAAGAGGAATAGCCCCGCTGGGCCCTCAACCCCGCGATTCATTCGTGCCGCTTCCACGCTCCCAAGCTGTCGCCGCTCGATCTCGATCCATGAATCTATTTGATGAAAGTACGATACTGTAACCGCAAAACCGTTTAAAAAATCACACTACTATCAATGTCGTCCTTCGCATGTACGCACAAGTCACAAGCAACCGCACCAATCAAGAGACAAAATATTTTCAATCCTAATTTAATCATAACTAAAAATTTGGTTGGCAACCGCGCCGACTCTTTAATCATTAACAAGAGAAGAGATCACAGGCACCATAAGTCTGCGCACCCACACACTCTCTACTCTACTAGTCAACTGTCCAGTCAACATAAATTACATACACAGTCGCGCCTCGCGCAATATACTAAACCCTTAGTACTTCCAAGGCACTTTTCTCCGATGCTGGAAGAGTGTTGCACGCCAAAGTAAAACGAACGGCGCAACTTTTATTTGACTGGTGTCACCAACCAAAAGAAAAAAAGGTTGGGCTCCTTAGCCTTTAAAAAATAAACTAAATGGAGATTGTTGAATAGAGCAGCCCCAGGTAATTCAACATTATTTGATCTTATTCATTAAACGACTAATACTTTTTTGCGCTTGAAAAATAAAAGCACGGTGGTTAACACGCCCGCCACTAAATGGTTGGCGGCGGCGGGTGGGTGTATCCGTATGGAAGCGTTTTTTAGCGGTGCACAAGGCAATTTCAGGCCCGCGGCCGATATATGATAAAGGTACCGGTGATTTAAACAACGGAACTCACGGTGTGGCCAGCCATTGCTACAGTGTGGTGATATTTTCACATGAATGAATTTGTGTCAGCACGCCGGGGCATGCATGCGGGAGTGACTTTTGGAAGTGTTGTTGGTTTAAGTTGAATCTGGATTCGAACTTGGCGACCGTTTGAACAGTTCATCATTGTACCAATTGAGTTAAGCCCACTAGTAAACTAGTACTTCCTTTTTTCTTAAGTACAAAAAGAGAGTTGTTAATATGGGCTCAATGCCCAAATCCAAAAAGCATGTGGCCACCAGATTTAAAGAAAGGAAGAAGAGTAGAGGACGACCAGCCTTAGACCCTCAAACTCGCGTTGAGTTTCTCGCCTGTATTTATCGTGGCATCGATATATGAAACAATATCACAAAATCAACCCTTCTCAGGAAAAAGAAGAAGTTGAAAAAAAGACAATCACTTTTGAACACTTCTGAACTGATTTAGACAACTCCCTCTGCTCCCTCCCACGACTAAGTATAAAGGGGTGCAGCGTGGGCGGGAGCGCTGCGCCCTACCAGTACTGTACGGGAGATGTCAGGTGACGCGATAGGCAGATCACAAGGCGCGAGATGGCAGGGCATGACGACAAGTGGTAAGGTACGGTGTGTGGAAGGCAGTGATGGGAAGCGGCAAAGATTCGGGGAGGAGGGGGGTGATGGAGATAGGTGTGAAGTGGAGGTTGATGGGGAGGTTTACGAGGTTCTGAGAAATTACAATGTTTTGGTCTGTTCCCGAAGAAATCGGGGATGGGATCCAGGGTCGGCGAGTCTCATAAATCTTCTTTTGTTTTTGCTCGCGTGTGAAAGGAAAATGAAAAAAGAAAAACTTGTGTAGTGCAATGATGTCCCGCAGGGTAGGTTAGGAGGTTGTGCTCACAGTCTTCCTCTACAAAATGCATCTTACAGCAAAGACGGTCACATTCTAAAACTTGTTGGTTTTTTTTTGTCTTTCTCGTTTGTTTATTATGAGTCCTCTACCAATGAGGCAAAACAAATTTCGTTATCTTCTCTAACTGTGTTTCCTCAGAGGATTGTAACCCTGATGAATCCAACCATTTTCAAAGTTAAATTCATGTTACCGTTTATTTTTTTTTTCTTTTCTGTTTCTTGAATTTGACAATCTAAATCCGTGATATGGTCGAGTTGTGTTTCCTCAAAGGATTACTGCAGAAGTATCACAAAGAAAAACCAAAAAAAATATATTATAAAATTACCTTTCAAGCTCGTTTTTAAAATATTGAGAGAGACTATGTTAAACCACTAGTACCTCTGAGTCTATTTTTTTGCCAATCTTGAATTTCACTGCGCTCCGAGTTTGCCGAGTTAGGGTCCACTCCATTTCTTTATGGTACTCTAACGGGAAGAAAAATAGTAATAATATTAAAAAATTGCGGTCGTGAAACTCACAAGACAAGGGTAAAAAAAAAATTGCTCGTGATTGCAGTTGTATACATTCTTGGAAGTGGTAGTGTAAGTATGCCCTCAGTGAAGGCATCTTATCCCCGTGGTCAGGTTGTCAAATTCCATTAAAAAAATAAAAAATAAAAAAATACGGATTCAATCGTGAAAATTGTTTGATACATTCCTCTAAGTGTCAGTGTGATCAGGGTCATGTTCAGCGCCCCACCAAGCAGCCGAACATATTCAGACGCTCGCCCGAGCGGGAACGAAACATGTTCGGCCGAACACAAATTCGGGTGTTGTCGAGCACATTCTCACATGTGTGGGGTGTCTGTGGGATGTGTGTGTGTGTGCTTGTGAGGTGTGTGTGTGTGTGTGTGTGTGTGTGTGTGTGTGTGTGTGTGTGTATGTGTATATTCAAGAGAGATGAGCAATTCCCCTAAGGGACCCCAAACCCCTCTATATATAAAAACAAATACATTATAAAAAAAAAAATGTTTTGGCTCTGTTTATTTTGGGTCACGTTCGGGCTCGGTACCGAGCGGGATGATAGACAGGTTCAATATTCTTCTCCCCTTAATCTTGCTTTTGCTTTGGATTTTGGTTCCAATAGGAATAATCAATTAAAAAAAATCCACAATAAACAAAAGATGAAAAAAAAATATATATATTTTTTAATATTTCATATTTGAAAATTATCATCCCAAAGTTATTGAAGTTCTAAAATTCTTAGTTTTAATTACCAAGTTTTCATCTTAAATGAGTTTTCTCTTCAAAGTATATGTATTTGTTGAAGATGGAATGAAAGTTTAAACGAGTTTATGAAATGTCATAATTACTCTTTCATTCGAATACAACAAAAACAGAAACATTTCCTAGAATTAAATAATCATTCCATAATAAAGTTACATTCCAAATTTTAAATTTTTATTCCATCTTAAAAAATGTCATTCCACTTTTTTAAAAAATTGTCTTACTTAAAAACTTTAATTTCAAGAATGAGGTATTCTTTGTTGTTCGAACTGCATGCTAAAGATTAATTAAATTCTAAATGAGCTTATGAACTTTTGAAATTTGACTACAATTGTATTATAAGAAGTTTCAATCATACACAGGTTAATCTAATTTTAAATAAAAAATATTTGTTATTGTACAATGAAAGTTTAATTAAGACATTTCGTAAAATCGTTCAGAATCATTTCATCTTCAACAAATAGATGTAGGCGGAATGAAAACTTTTTAAACTTTTTATACAAAACTGAAAAAATTAGAATTGGAATAACTTTGAAATGATAATTTTTTCTGAAGGATTTTTTTTTAAATGACATATTTCTCAACTTTTATTTCTTATGGGATATTTTATGTAGTATTACTGTCTCTTTGAGGTTCGTTAATCCGAGGGTATCTCTGATCTTTAAAAGATGATCCTTAAAATCTTAATTCTATTCTTTTGTGCTAATATATCAAGCTTAATTAAGATTATTAACGAAACAACTTGAACTTAACATAGTCTATATCGGTGTTTTAAAACAAGTTTGAAATATAATTTTCTTATTTTAGTTTCAAAGTTTTGCTTGGTGACAGTTCTGCAGTAATTTTCAATCTTCTTATCCCTTTAGAGCCTCGTTTCATGCCACTTGAGTTCAAGTGCGACGTGAAAACTCGTCGTTCCAACCCGCCTTAGATAAATGTTTTTTTTGTTTTCACATTTTGCATCTCAAATGGCCGCTCTAGAAACTCAAGTGCAGCCTAGGAAAAATCGCACCTGAGTTCAAGTCACCTCCCGGAGGTGCCTTGAGTTCAAGAGCTACCCTTGGGTTTTAGCCGCGGATGCAGGGTTTTTTTTTTTTTTTTTTTTTTTACGTTGCGCATTTCTGGTTCACGGTCTGTTCTTTTTGCGGTCCGGCCAGCAACGGCTACTGGTGGCGGTATCGGGTGCCAGTAGTGGAACCGTGGACGGTGGTGGCTGCGATTTCCGACGGACCATTAGGGCACACACGTGTGGTGACCATTGAAGCGCGCGGTACTCCGTCATTGGCGAGCAATGCTGTAACCACCAGTCGTTTCTCACGCTCGAACTGTTCTCGCCGACGAGGCGTAGAGCCGGTCGCCGACACAAACGAAAATTGTATGTCCTCCATGGACAAGAGTTGTGGCACTTCGCTCACCCCACGTCGCACCAAACTCCTTCAGGCGAAAAAAACTGGCGGTCGTGTCCACCGCACTCGCACGCGTCCAGGTGCAGTACAAACCCATGTCCACTTCCGCGCTCGTTGCAATTTTGTAGGTTGCGGAGCGCTGCATTGCACCACCAACACATTTCGAATTTGAAAACCCGCCTCGCGCGTGCTCCCACACTGCACCTCGCCCCAAGCGGCCCCTTGAGTCCCAAACAGCAGGCGGACATGTTGAAGGCCGGGTGCAGGCCTACTGGATCGCATGGCCGCCGTTAGGTCTCCGCACAACGGGGAACCAAGTTTTTTTTCTTTCAAGTGCGACATTTTCAATTGTGGTCTCTAGTGTGCATGGAATCAGGAGGCGACGTAGTGTAAATTAATCATGATGCGGGCGCGCGTTAGTGCAAAGTTGCGGGTGGGTAGTGAGGCGATGGCAGCGGGCGGGCAGCGAGGCGATGGCGGCGTGTGAGCAGAGCTATGCTGAACGCTTTTGGGTGCGATGCTGGCTGTTTGGCACCTCATGGCTGCAGGGCGCTGGCTGCAATGGAGCAGCGAGGCGCTGGTTGCTAGTGGGAAGCGAAACGCAGGCAACACATGAGGGGCGGGGCGTTGGCCATTTAAAGTTGGCGAGCCACTGGTGAGGCGAGTGTATGGCAACTTGAATAGTGTCTGACACGTGGCATGTCGCACGTTATCGGCGAGAAGGAGGCGCTGGTGTGCGGGCTCTGTGGTGAGGTGGATTGGAGAGGTGACAACGCTTTACATATGTGCAGAATCTGGAGGCGTTTGACCACTGCCGCGTCACAGGCTGACGTGGCATCTGGCCTGAGGCATAGAGAAAAAAAAATAATAGTGGCGGTGGCTGCTATTTTAACATTTTCCCTGTGTCTTCCACATGAAGTACTCCATAGTTGATGCCCTTAAGGGGCTTTGAGGTCCTACGAGTTGACGAATTTCGATGTCGGTGGAAGAAAGTGGAGTCAGCCCCAAGGGGACCGAAGTGTGGAGATCGCTTGCCCTATTTAAAGCTTTAACACCGAGCGGGACGATATCATAAAGTTGGAGGATCATCATCAAATTTATCTGTGCTTTTTTTGTTTTTGTTCGTGTTTGGTGCAGGTTTTTCATCAAGAGCACCAAGAGTTTCAAGATCGCAAGTTGCGGATCCACGTGAACATCACCGGTTTCCATCATCAGCAACAGTAATATAGCTGCCACGTTCATTTTCTGCGACAGATATTCATTAATTTATTAATCAGTGTCACATCATCACCTCTCTCACCTCCCGTTTCTAGATACGCCTCTTTTTTTCACTGATTTTTTGTACTTGATGCCAAATCTTTTTTTTATCGGATTTCCGCCCTTTCGGCTTCTCTCTCCCTTCTTCTCATTAATCTGAAGACTGTACACTTCGTTTTACTGCACGACTTTACTCGTCTGACCCAGGGGGAAGGGATGACGACGTGGTCAATGGAGAACGACGACAACAAGTGTTAGTACTAAGAAGAATGGGAGGAGGGAGAGGACTGGAAAAGGGAGGAAAAAGAAATGAGGCAAGTAGTTAGGTTAGTGGAAACCAGTAGAAGGGAGGAGCATAGCAGGGGAGGGTGTGAGAATTTTTTTTTTTCTTTCCTCTCATTATTGACTTCGTCAATATAAATCTCAATATTAATTATTCTTACTAATTATCTTCAACGCAGGACACCATCATCCACAAAGCAAACTTATGTCTGCTCTAAATCCAATTTATCATGATGGCATTGAATTTCACGCCCCTTTTCGAAATACAATTTCCCAAATAGTTCCCTCACTAAATTTTATGTAGAATCATTCTGACATCATCACCACCATCATCACCATCATCTACCTACAAATCATTATTTAGTATTCTTCATGACTATCATCTAACTAGTTGATTTCTCATCGCTGGTTTTTGAGTCAGATTTGGCGAGAAGGTAAGTGGATTAAAAATGGGGCGAGCTATACTCTACAAAGGAAGCGCAAGGAGGGAGGTGCTAACCTTCGAGGGAGTACAGGCAGACAAGGGGGAGTGTTCTAGTTTCTGGTTGGGGAAGATCCCAACGGTGGCAGATTAGGGCACAACTAGCTTGAGATAAATTAGTGGGGGGAACTAATTACTCAAGGGAGTAAAGGAAAAGGAGATGGCTTTCTCTAGTTGGGGTTGAGGGAATGAAACTGGTTGCAGATCGATTCCGCTCAGCAGGGGCAGCCCAGAGAGAGAAGGAGAGGAAGAGGGGGAAAGAGGCAGGGAAGGAGAGGGGAAGTTGAATCTACATCAAGGGTTATCATCATCTATATCATCATCAACAACAGCAACATCTACATCGTTAGGTTTTTCAAAACTTTCCTCTGATTGCGTTTCATTAGAATATGAGAAAAGGTAAGTGGGTAAGGTGGGGGAAAACTGAAACTCTATAAGGGCATCGCAAGGTGGGAAGTGATGCTCTATTAGGAGTGAAAGTAGATGGGGGATTGTGCTAATCTCGGGCTGATAATCCAGCGGTGGCAAATTAGGGCAATAACTTGATTGGGTCGTACTTTGGGGGGAATGGTAGGACCTAATGGTGAGTACGGCTGTAAGTGGGACTGTCCGAGGTTGGGGCTGAAAAACAACTAGTCATAAGGGCGGTTCATTTCAGCAGAGGCAACAAGGGGCGAGAAGGAATAGTGGGAGGAAGAGGAATAAATCCATATCTACTGGCGTCAATCATTATCATCACCACCCTCATCAGATACGTCATCTGTTGGGGACTCAACTAAATCAAATCCTTTATTTTTAGTTATTATTATCAATTTTGCCGATTGTCAGATTGAGACGTGAATATGCATTTGCCTAGGTCGACTTGATGCTAGAATGACGCTGACCGGTGTTGGGGCATCGCCCTGTAACCTATCTAGGAGCTTGAGGTTTTGTAGAGAGATCTGGGGATTACTGAAGAAGGAAGGCAGTCCACTAATGTGACAGACGGTAACAATCCTGCCGACGATGGTCGATGATGGTCGGAGCTGGGGTGGGTAGCGCTGCCCTGTAACTTAGCTAAATAGAGGGTGTGAGACCGGGTAGAGGTGGGATTGGTACACATCACAGCGTCAAATGAGTATTGCTAGAATTGTAGAAATACCTGGAAACGATGGACCCGATTTCCAATTGGTGAAGCTCCCCACTAATAGATGGAGCCCCTCGGAAATTAATTCGTCATGGTACAGAATCAAAACGACGTATGCAACGTACTCGAGCTTTAAATCAATGTCCTCAAAAGCAGGGAGTATGCCTTCGTGTTTCTACAAGAACACCAAAAAAAAGACAACTCAGCTTTACGAAAAATAGCTAAAGTGAGATTAACCAATCGAAATGAGGTTATTGCATACATTCCGGGAGCAGGTCATAATTTACAAGAGCACTACCGGTGTCTGTTTTTATCAGCACCCCTAGCACTGAAACGGGTTGTTTAAAAAAAAAAAGAAAAAAAAAGGATAGGGTTCCATGTTGAAGTTATGGATACTAGGGAACATTCTGATTAACCTTCGTGATCACTTTTCTTGATTGGCTAGCACTTAGAGTGCAACTGGTCAGACATCATGATTCTGATTAGCAGAAAAGCATCAGTTTTAGCATCATCATCATCATCCTCATCATCATATGTTGGTTATTCCGGGTAGACTGTGAGGACCTCGACCTCAATGTTCTTAAATATCAATACAAGCCTTGGGCACTAGGCCTTTTATAAATAAATAAAAAAGGCGCACTCAAAACTTAGGAGTTCTCAAGTGGTGTGGAACAAGGCTCTTAATCTTTGTTTTTGTTTTTTTAATTTGGGCTCCAATAGGGACAATGATCAAGTGGAGTGTACTGTTAAGTTTTGGAGAGTTGTTTGAGGTTGGGGGCAATGATATGATTCTTGCAAGGATGGAGAAGGGGATGAGAGCAGGCTTGCCCGACGGGTACCAGTTAGGGAGAGACTTTATCAGATGCGATTGGCATTGGGTGGTTTAGACTTCTTGATGGGTACTGGATGATGGTGACAAACTCTGGTGCGATGGAAGGGATTCTGGGCAGTCCCCTGAAATTCTTTATGAGGACGGAGTTTGGGAGGATGGAAGGGATTGGATGGAGGCGACAGGTAACAGATGTAATTGGCGGCGAGTATTTTGTTGGATATCTACTGCTGGCAACTAACTTCACTCTTATTAGCCTGAATCTCTTCCTTTCGATAACGGAGGCAGGGTCACTGTGCTTCATTGTTTTAGGGGCGCTAAGTTTTACTAAGTTGGAGTTATATTGGTCAGTCAAAGCACACTAGGGGTTGGTTTGTGGGGTTTGTTTTACTCAACTTACCTCCTTGTGTTGGGGTCGCACAGGTGGGGGTGAGTGTCTTGTTGGCTAAGTAGTGTAAGTATGGATGGAGAGTATACGTTCTGCTAGTGAAGGGGGTTAGCCGGCAAGATGGGAATAAGGGATAACAACAGTGGAGATGGCTCCGCTGTAGTAAAGTCTTGCAGGAGTGGGGATAAAGGATTGATGGGTGACCTTGGGTGCTGAGGCTGGTCAGAGCTTGCATTTCGGATTCGTGACTACCTTGATATTGGGTGGTTTGGCTGAGGCTATATTGATATCGTCTCACTCTTAGGCTTGTGGATGGTCAAGGTCAGAATGACACTGGCTGACGCCGGGGTTTGGTTGTGCTGCCCCGTAACTTTAAGGTGATATGAGGTCTGGTAGAGAGATTTGGGGAGATGCCAAGGGAGGAAGGTATTCCAGTGGCCATTTGCGGGCTGCTATCAAGATGACGTTGGTCGGAGCCAGGGTGAGTCGCTCTATTATGTGGCCTAGCAGATGGGGGTGTTTTCTAAGGTGGGTCGCGCTATCTTGTAAACCTAGTAGTTGGGGGTATGATGTCTGGTTGAGTCTTGGCAGCGAGGATAGGAAGGTTGAGGCAGGTTTAGGTTTGGGCAAATGAGTGGTATCTGGTAGTTAGGTTCCGGTCTTTGCAAGTTTTTTGTAGAATGTGTCTTACTGTTTAACACATCATTGATTCTAATAGAAAATAGACAAGAATTTTTTTTTTTCTATTTTTTATACCATAGACTCTATTATTCTAGAAAAACAAGAAAAATCATTCTCAAATAATCAAATCAATACAAATAGAAAAAGAATTTCTCTTTTGTATTGATTGATCAATACAGTCTATTAACAATGTCTATTGTGGTCTTTTTATAGCCCTAAGTGATCTAGTACTTGCTCCATGAAATGATAATAAAGTGAGTAGTATGGTTTTTCAAAATCAGTTAAGCCACCATCTCAGCTGCGACTATTCCCACTAGTTAGCCCTCCTCACCAGCAGGACGCAAGTCCACCAGCCATAAACCATCCCTCCAACCCGAGTACCACACATCCTCAAAACACCTGGCTTGCTAACAACAAAAAGGAGATGGATACCGACACCTAAGCTAATGTCCGCCGTTCATAAAATCCCAAACCGAAAGACCCTGACAATCCTCCTTTAAGCCTTCCAAACCCCGCCTACTCTCTGCCTAAGTCGGCCAAGCCTCATACCCCCACCATGTTGAGTAATAGGGGGACATGACTCCCCCCAACTCCGGCCGACATCCTCCAAACAACAATCCATAGTTATTTCATAAGATGTCCTCCCCTAGGCATCCCCATATCTCTCTACCAGGCCTCAAGCTCCTACTTCCATAGGTTACAGGGTAAAACCCCAGCACCGGTCAGCGTCATTCTGACATCAAATAACTACAGATCCTGAGGTACACGATCGATAAGAGAGCACCAGAAAGGGGTACAAACAATATCCCCGCTACAACCAACACGGATTACTATACAATGAATGACTATATGCAGATTAAGTCCAACTAGAATTAGATCAAAGATGGGTAAACGTGGGACATCAATTCCATTTTGAGAAAATCAATTTGTAACCCTTTGTAATTCAAACTTGAGTAATCATTTATTGGAATCAGAGCAAAACTCTGATTTATGAAATCCAGATTAAGAATCTTGCTCTGAAAATACAAATTTGAGATGAGAAATCCTGCTAAGAAAATACGAATTTCATATTAAGCATCTTGTTTAAAATAGAAAATACGAATTTCAGATTACTAGTAAGGATCAATTTTATCCAGAAAACACTTAAGATCTCGTGAATCAGATGTTAAACAAATCACAATTCTAAAAACGAAATTGGTCAAAAACATCCTTTGAAAACATTTAAGGAAAGCAACCACAACTCATAAAAAATCAGGGGGAAAAAACATGACAAATCAGAATATTCACGATTGACAGCATGACATGAAAATCTCAATTAAAATTTTGATACGTCACATTATTGGAATCCTTTTGTCAAGAAGATCAAGAATCATGAATTATAATCATCAACGAAAAGTCAACCTCAAGATGGAAAGCTTGGTTATCCGAAGATTGTTAGTAGAGTTCGAATTATAAGACAGCCAAGCCACACGTGGACTGAATCCTAATCCAATAAAAAGCAGCCTCCCGTCCCTTCTTCCTCAACCAAGCCATTTACCTCACACCCCTCAAACCCTACCCCTGCGTCTTTGGGGAAAGACAAATTCCCTTCCTCCCACTGAAAGCATCTAGGCTCAAAGCAAAGCCAGCACCAAAGATATGAACGGCCATCTTCAATCCCCCGAAGGAAATCAAAAACAGTGTGGCACCCCCGCGCCAAACCTGTTGGCGAGTCGCCACAGGGGGTTCAAAACCACCATAACTATACCCATACCATACTGTTGAGGAAGAGGGAAGGGTTTTCAAAAGAGAAAGACGACAAGACATAACCTAGTACTGTGCCTCCTCATCCCCCTGCCCATCTGCCCCACCCTCCTCCCCCCTACCTTACCATACACCCCATCTCCTACCGCACGCCACCATGTCCCACCATCCACCTCGTTGCCAGTTCTCGCGTACTTACGCTTCTCTCGCCTCGCTTCCTTGCGTCGTCGCCTTGCGTCTTTGCCCACCACATCGCCTGGCTCTCTGGTAGATCCCGCGTCGCACTGCTTCGTCTCCAAAATTGCTCTGGTGGGGGCTTAGCGCTCTTGGTCGCGCTGCGCCCCCTCCTCCTCAGATCCTGGGTCCGTTATGCCGTCCTACTGCCAACGAATGCCAACTTTCACAGAATTGGGAGAAAACACTTTTTTTTTCCAGTCAAGCACTATCACCTGTTGAAGTTTCCACACCCGATCTTAATTTATCATTTTTTAATCTCCATATGTTCCACATGATAGCAACTCTCAAACTTTAAAAAGTGTCAAGAAGAAAAAAGGAGAAAGAGAAAAAGTGTAGGCTCTGCGATCAGTAAGAGGAGTGAAGATTGTTCCCAATAAAATGGAGTCATTATTACAAAGGTCTCCCTTGTCAACCCCTATAGGAGTCTGCTCTTTCCACCACCTCCTTGCGGGGTCTGTGTCTAGATACTGGCCCCTGCTGCGCGGGTGGTAGGGCGGTTATGCAGGGTGTGGTGACATCTTGGACGGTTGCCTTTTTTGTGATTTTGTTAGACCTTTTTGCACTGTGCCCAATTGGGGCTTCATAGGTTTGGACGTTGTTGGTCTTGCTTTGTGGCCCTGGAATAAATCAGTCCGGAGTGCCCGGATCATTCCGATGGGGCCACCCTTTTCTTGTTAAAAAAAAAAAAAAAAAAAAAGTCAGCCACTTTTCGATGGTTTACTTTTTTTTTTTTTTTTTTTTTTTTTTTTTTTAAGCCCAAGGTGTTGTAGAGGCTGGTTACTAGGCACACATTGGTCGGCAGGGGCGGTCAACCATGGTCGTCGTGAGGGAACGAGGCTACCTTCCCATCCCATCCTCACGTCAATACTCCTAGCGCACCCCCTATCTCTATTATTCAACCTCAGTGTGACCACCACTCAGGACCATTAACCCTACTTGGTATCGAGGGGAACTTGGACTGAACAGTAGTGACAGACACCAGGGCTAGCCATGACCCAGCCCTGGTGGAAGCGAAATCGAACGAGCCTCGTCGCATGGGAACTTGGGACGCCAGACCCAAGCAATCTCTTACTAGCCCCTAAGTTGACCAACTGGTAACTCACGCACCACAGTTCTAGCTGATTTTAAGGCGGGGTACTTATCCTCGTAACGCCTGTCATCATCATCAATCCAGACCAACCAGTGACTCACACCCTCTACTCGCCCACCACAGCCCTAGTCTGCTACACACAGTCTAGCTGATATTAAGGGGGGCTACTTATCATCGAGACGTCTATCATCATCATTAGTTGATCCAGACCAACCAGCGACTCACGCCCTCTACTCACCCACCACAGACCTAGCTGATATTAAACCACCAGTACTTCCTAGAGTCGTGCCCGTTAACGTGCCACGATTTTAAGAAATGTACTGGTCACTACAGGAGTGCCCAAATTCATCTGACTAGAAACGTTTCTACTCTACTTTTCTCCCGCGGCCGATAGCTGGGCCAAGTACTGGTGGTTTAAGGAGGATACTTATCATCAGATGCCTATCATCATTATCAGTTGATCGTGACCTCCTCCCAACCCTATGGTTGTGTATGTGTGTATGTACTCTGTATCTTAGATCTGTGCCCGTGGGCTATGTGTATGTTCATAATGTGTATGGGACCCGATTTCATAGCAGACGCTGCTCCCCAACATGAAGCATCTGCGAGGTGAGTACTGAGTACTGGTGAGAGGTGCTCTTATCACCTCCACTAGTACATGTGTGTGTGTGTACCTTGGGCTATGTGTGTGTGTATGGTATGTGGTAAACTATGTATCATGGTTGTGCTATCTGGGGTGGTATCTCTGTGTGTGGGTGTGTGTGGTAGAGACAGGCCTATTTGGACAGGACCCCCCCCAAAGTCCGGAACCGGACTGGAACCTGTGACCTACAGTATGAAACTGGAGGGTTCTACCACGTGCACTACCATGGGAAGTGGATATAATGTGTGTAATGCCCGGGCTGAGGGAGATCATCAAAGCGACCAAAGCCAACAACAACCAGCAACCAATGTGAAGTCTAGTCCAGCATACAACACCCATGGACTGACCCCCGGGTGGTGCGCATGCAGTGTCTGTAATAGTACCATGTGTCAGCCCAGGGGAGTGTGTGTCCAGCCGTGCGTCATTCTACCGCCCCGCCGGTGTCCGCATGCAAGGCTGCAGAGTTTTGAACCTGCAACCTCATACCACAATGCGCATTTCCAACCGGTGCTCTAACCACTGAGCTACATCAACTAGACTTTTCTGTAGTTTACTAACATGTGTAGCAGGTCTTCAATAACATGTTTTGCAGGTCTTCAACCGCACTGCCTCTTGAGAACACCTCACAGAAAGGCCATTGCTTTTTTTTTTTAATTTCAAATGGCTACCTTTCAGGCCTTTTTTATTATCATTTTAGAGAAAACTACGGTGCAGTCAGGGTTTGAGTTTGTAATTGCACTCAAGGCAAAAGGGCCGGTAATGCTGAATGTATACGACCTACGTTACGGGTCCGGTGGGGTCGCGTGGGGGTGTGTTGTATTCGTGGGATTGCCTGAAGTGCAATTACAAACTGTTTTCGTGACTGCGCCGAAGTTACCCCATCATTTTAGTATTACGGGTAACCCCATAGCAGCCACACCAGTGTTCAAGCCTCCAACAAGGGAACATGAGCAGTGTTGTCAGGCCGGGATCCCCGGGGGGCAAGCCGGGCTGGGGGTTTGACCCCCGGACCACCGGTGCGGGGCTGGGACCGTGGTGGGCCACGGGGGTGGATTGGCAGGGGTGGGGGTTAGGGATCCCTGCGCCGGGGATCCGGGGGTCAAACCCCCAACCCGGCTAGGGCCCCCGGGGCACCCACCCCCTTGCACTTCTCCGAGCCCCGGGCCTTCCACACCACTTCACTTGAAACTCGAGTGCGCACTCAAGTTCCAATCATGATTGAAAAATACCGGAGTCACGTTTCATTTCACGTTTCATTCCACTCAACCTGCCTTTGAAATGAGGGGGAATGGTGCTGCAACAGCTCACGTTAGGTTCAACGAGGACAAAGGCAGTAGAAAAAGGAGAATAAACCTTCCACACATACCTGCAGCGCCATTTCAAGTGCACCTCACGTGTGCCCAGAGAGGTGACTTGAAAAACGGGTAGGTTTGCCTGGTGCGCTTGAGCTCTTCCTGTCCGTTTGCTAAACCCAAAGAGAAACTCAAGGGCTCCGTGGAACGGTGTTGGGCAAGAAATCCTTGAGTTTCCAGTGGTGTGGATGAGGCCCGCTTTTTCAAGTCACCTCCCCGGTCCAAGTCCCACCTACCCGAATTCTCAATTCTGAACTGTAGATCGCGAAGATCAATGGTCAGAAATGAGAAATCAGCGTGAGTGGGACCTGGCTCCCGGCCACACTTGAGCCGCACTTGAAAAGGGCGCAAGCAAGCCCTGGGAGGCGGTTGCAGGTGTGGTCCGGTTCCCCCCATGGGAGTTTTGTTTTTTCCCTTTTTTGGCTGGAGGGCGCGTCAAGTGCAAACAGCCTCCCCCATTTTCCCGCTCCTTTTCTGGACTACGAGTCAAGGGTAATGTGGAACGGCGACAACTTCGACTGTATTTTGTAATGACGATTGCAGTGGAGGGCAGCTCAAGTGAAGTGGTGTGAAACGAGGCCCATATGCTTTTTCCGGGGCTAGGTCCCACTTGCACGAATTAAGAGATACTGACCGTAGATAGCGAAGATCAACGGCCGAAATCTCCTAATCCGTGCAAGTGGGACCTTGCCCCCGCACGCCTGTGGGGTCCAGACCTAAACCGGTCCGTTACGGGAGGCCTGGGGGAAAGGGCGGGGAGGGGCGCTTTTTTTCGTTGGCTGGACGCCCGGCCGTTCTTTTTTTTTTAACGCCCGGTCGTTGTTGTTGCTTTTTGTTTTGTTTTTGAAATGTGTGCCATTTTGTCTAGTCGGTGATGTTCGAGAACGGGCAATGTCGACGGCAGCATTGTTGATGTCCCCCCGCCGGATAGCAGGCGAGAGAGAGAGAGAGAGAGAGAGAGGGAGGATTTGTGTATCGGCACTACAGAGAGAGAGAGAGAGAGAGAGAGAGAGAGAGAGAGAGAGAGAGAGAGAGAGAGGATTTGTGTATCGGCACTACACACAGAGAGAGAGAGAGAGAGAGAGAGAGAGAGAGAGAGAGAGAGAGAGAGAGAGAGAGAGAGAGATTTACTGACATACATACGGAA
>BFEA01000320.1:1112008-1141664 GCA_003427395.1 Chara braunii | reverse complement strand
AGAACGAAGTTCTATTCTGATTTCGCATTCCTGAATATGGTCTTTGAAGGGATTCCCTCAAGGACCACATTCATGATGATGGTTCTGTTCCCCGGTCACGGTGGTCTTGGCGCCATCATGAAATCTTGCGCTCTGTCCCCCGGTGGTCGTGGCGGATTGGAAAGGGGCCAGAAGAGCACGATGCAGGCGAGCGGCCAGGGAACATTTCTTTCTTTTTTTTGGGGGGGGGGAACATTTCTTTCGCACCGGGGGACAGAGGGTAAGATTTCTGAAAACCAAGGCCGCAGGCATCGTTTTGGAACCATGGCTGATGGGTCCTAGGCTCCCGTGAATTCCCGCCTCACGAGGGCGGTTCTTCCTTCTTCATCTCGTCTCCTACGCTTTTCTAGTGGAGGGGTTACCAGATCTCTGGAGTTTGGTTCTCTCAGCGTAACGCTGGAGAGAAGTGAAGGGGCTCAACGAAACGTTGATTTATCAGTTTGAAGTCGTGCACGTTCTTTTTCAGTTTCCTTATGTYSCYTTCTYCGCTAYCGCSASCGCTWGCGCYTCTCTSTCTCTCTCTCTCTCTCTCTCTCTCTCTCTCTCTCTCTCTCTCTCTCTCTCTCTCTCTCTCTCTCTCTCTCTCKYTCTCTCTCTCCACAACCCCCCMCCTCMATTMCRWCARAARCGTTTACCCTGGTACAGTAGTTCTTTTCGGGGACCCCAAGAGAGAGGAGCTGGAGGCAGCAAGCTCTCCCTTTCTCTCATTCTTAGATGAGATGGCTTTGTTCTTCTCTCTATCATTCGTTCTCTCTCTCTCTCTCTCTCTCTCTCTCTCTCTCTCTCTCTCTCTCTCTCTCTCCATTTCCACAGAAACGTTTACCCTGGTACAACAGTTCTTTTCTGGGACCCCAAGAGGGAGGAGCTGGAGGCAGCAAGCTCTCTCTCTCTCTCTCTTTCATTCTCAGATGAGATGGCTTTGTTCTTCTCTCTCTCTCTCTCTCCATTTCGACAGATGGTACAACAGTTCTTTTCTGGGGACCCGAAGAGAGAGGAGCTGTAGGCATCAAGCTCTCTTTCTCTCTCTCATTCTCACGTGAGATGGGCTGTTGTTCCCGATGATAACCATTTCTCCGTTTTCCTTTTTCGCACGATGTACCCCCCCCCCCTTCCCCTCCCTCCCTCCCCTCTCTCTCTCTCTCTCTCTGTGGGACCCTAAGAGAGGAGCTGCAGGCACCAGTCCTCACGTAAGCATGTTTCATCGCTCTTGATCATAACCTTCCCCTGTTTGACCTTTCCCATGTGATGCACCTCACTCTGTCCTCCTTTTTCTCTTTTTGTAAACACTAAGCATTTTTCTCAGCGCCCTCGAAGAAGGGTGAAGAGGCTCCTTCAATAAGCATGGGTCCCTCCCACCGCTCAGTCGATCACCTGGGCCAACCCAGGGCAATCAATGGTGGCGGTTACTTTTACAGTCCCTACATTGTTGGTCTGTTCTTTCTGTATCAAAATATGCTCTTCTGTATGGGACGCTGGATCCGATTTGTAGCAGGTGATGCTCCCCACCAATAGACTGGAGACAGCCACAGGGTTGCTAGAGGTGTCTGCTCATACCAGCACCCCTAGCAAACCTGGGGTCTGTTTGTAGGTCAAAAAAAAAAAGCAAAAAAAAAAAAAGCATTTTTCTCTCTATCATCTCTCCTTTCTCATTGCCTCTCAAAACTTGTCTTTCCAGAAACTAACTGCAACTTCAAGGTTTCACCTATAGCTTGTCCTTATGATCTGTAGCCTCTCTCCACATTACCTCCCTCGACTCTTCGTTTTCTTTTTTCTTTTCGTCCTTTTTTTTTGGGGTAAAAAATAGAACCTCTCGGTTCTGGCTCCTTGTCCATTCTGGGGGGGATATTCCACCGGCAAGTCAAAAGAATACACAAGATACCCCACGCCAAGGCTTCTCCCCATTACGGTTGGGAGATCCGAAATGGGCAGAAGCGTTGGCGTGGGGTATCTCTTGCATTCTTTGGACTTGCCTGTGGAATAGGAACTGGCATCGATTTCTTCCGCATGGAAGGATGTACCTGCCCTCAACCCCTGCCTAAGTTAGCTTATGGAACTATGTCCAGAAGGTCCAAAACCAGTCCTTTTGCAAACCCCTCATGGTTATGAGGAATCCGAAGCTAGGCTCACCCCTCTCCCGGCGGCCACGCCACACTGTGTTCCGAGCGAGTCTCCCCCCATGAGCTTCATGGTCCGTTCTTCTCGTACCCATAATTACCAAACACACTTGAGCACGTTCCCCCTCCAATATCCCCAATTTCCCATTGCGTAAAATGTGTCTCTCAGTCCTGCCTCTTCTCCGGCTCTTGCTCGATTTGCTGTTTGGCTATGCGCCAGTCTGCCTGTATTCCGTGTTCAAGGCCTGTTTGAAGTCGTGCCAGGCCTGCCCCCATGGAACTTCTTGTACGTCGATGGTCTCTTTGCATCTTTGTTTCCAGGCAACCCAGAGCACCGGGGGTCTAAGACGCCTGTAAAGCTTCTGAAGCCACTTTTCCATCCCTCAGGTTTACATGAATCCAGTGAGCAAGGCCAGAACATCGTCTGTGCGCTGCAAACCGGTAATCCGGCCCCAGAGATCTTTGGCGCAGTGCCACAATTGTTGGGCTTTGGGGTAGTGCAGCGTGCAGCGGACGATGTCTTCCCTCACTCACTATCGCAGATCGAACAGCTCTGATCGAAGTCGTGCCTATTGGCCTGTGCCCTTCTCTTACTCAACCACTTGTTAACCGGAAGTGCCTGGTAGGTTAGGAGCCATTGCATGCTTCTGAACCTTTTGTTGCGAATCGCAAGCATTGCTGGCCAGGGAATCTGTCTTAAACGACTCAGGCTCCGGGGCACAGTACACTCCCAACGCTCAAGCAGTGTGTCCTGGGTATCTGCTGATCTCCGTCTCAGCCTGTAGCCCAGTCGTGTGGAATAGTTTAAAATGCTGACACAGCGGCTGATCCGACTTGGTGTACAGGTAAGTTTCCAGGTCCATTCCACCGGATCAAACTCAAGATCCTGTAGAGGTAATCCAGGTTCAAAGATCCTGTAGTCATCATCCTCGATACCCTGACTTTTCTGAGGCGGCAGAGGCAGACTGCTGCCTGGGTTCGGCGTGTTTTGTTAACTCTGCTGATCGTTTGGCCCACTTCCTCAATGCCGTGCAAGCTCATCAACCCCCATTCCTCCCGGGGGCCCACTCGTTTGATGATGAAAGATAAAGCCACTAAGGGAGGATATTCCCAATCCCAGGTCGCCCACTCCCTGGGCACCCAGCTAGGCGAAGTGGAAAAGATTGTTGTCCAGGATGGGGAATGGACAGGAGAAGATCGTCCAGGTTCTGTGGCAGGTTGTGGCATCCCTTTAGCTGTTCCCGCATCTCGATGTAGGTTTTCCAGCATTTCTGATCTGTGCGCCAGCGGTTCTTTATCTGCCAGACGCCTTTCTCCGCCTATGTGGCCCAGCGACTGTCTCGGTCCATCAACGTCCAGGGTTTTTGTGAGCTGTCCAGGAGCCATTGGTTACAGAAAAGTGGTTGCATAAGCACGTTCGCCCTGGTAGAGGGTGCTTTCACATCCAGCATCCCTGGTTGCACAGACACCATTGGCCTGGCGGTTGTTCATGGCCCACTCCCGCTTCCCTTCTACCAGCCCACAACGGGTTGCGAGAGCCTTGGAGTCTGCCCCTTGTCACATTTGTGTAATATTCTACTAATACATGTACAGATCGTACCATGTGAATCCTGCCTATCCAGTCTGCCTCTCCTCCCAGGGCAACCCAGTCCCCCTCCTCCATGGTAGGCCCATGCCTGAGAAGTCTGTACCAGGCTAAAGGGATTGCTTCGATTATCATCTCCAAATGTTTCTCCGTTTGGTGGCAGTACCGGAGTGTATCCTGAAGCTGGGTTGCTGTTTTCCAGTTCCTTCTCTCCTGGTCCCACAGATGTCCAATGTGAAGCACTCCATTTTAACCCATCCTTTCCAAGGGGCTGCCGAAGAGTGCAAGATCTGTCCGTGGCAAGAAGTGAGATGTCACAAGTATTTCACTGATCGTTTCTCAAAAGTGCTTTCTCAGTGAAATCTGCGGAGTCCCATTTTGTTATTCCATTCCTGATGCTGGCAAGCCCGCTCTTTCGGCACTATTGGAGGAATTCTGAAAAATGATTATGTGGGATCCTAGCCTAAGGCAAATAGCAAATGGCTGTATCGAGGCGCCAGTATATGGGTAGGGACCTTCAGCGGGAACGAATTGAGCCAGTCACCGCCAGGCCGGTATATGGAAAGCCCATCCTCCTTGTATACTCTGGAACTTCTCGAGGAGGGGACTCCTACCGGTGGTTGAAAAAAAGCAAAAGCAAATAGTTCTGTGTTTGGGTTCCAGTTGCCGGAACGTTTGTGGGCACCAAACCGTCCATTTAGTTGAGGATGATCTATTTGTTTGTCTGTCCCAGTTCTGTAGATGGTAGGGATAGAGAGATATATACTCTTTCTGCCTCCCCCTTCTTCCCCCTTCCTCTTGCAGATGGATGCAGAACATCTTGCGATAATTGTCCGGAGGGTTGGATGATGCTGTCTTCATGCTCAGAATCTTGTCTGTGACTCTGTGACACTTTTCCCTGTTGTTTTGTCTGGGCAAACGATCCTCACAGGATGGACCCATGACATACTTATGCCAAGACGCTTGGGCCAAAAAAAAGACACTTGGGCAAAGAGTACTTTCCGTTTTAGGGAGGCTAGAGGTGCAGTTTTCTTATGAGGTAGCCACTGCCATAGAGATGGCGGACACCGCTGGGCACAGTCGGATCTTGCGAGCACTTTGGCCATAGTTACCAACGGGACATCCCCCGTAAGGTGTGGCCAACGACATTTCCAAGATGCCCGCGCCTGGCCTGTGGGATCCGGCCCAGGAAGTTGCCTTCCTCTGTAGGACGAAAGGAGTTGAGGTGTCAAAGGGCTCCTTTCTGTGTTCTACAGACTGCTCTGGAGCTGCAACGGGCTCCAAATTTTGTGTTTTGCTTGACCCTGACTTGCTGAGCCTTAGGCCTCGATGGCAAAAGCCGGGCGTTTTGTTTCGCGATGGGCTGTTATTGTCGAGCTCCACAATCTGACGGTGGAGGTATTCAGCTGCGATCTCTTTTTGTGGCTGTGTCTGTCGTCCCTTGCCGAGCTGGTAGCACCATAATCTCTGGTCCGCTTGTATACCGGCCCAGTCCACCGAAGGCATGGGGATGGTGGCAGGTGGTTTAGTGTGTGTGTTATGATTCTGGTTGTTTGTCGTCTGAAGACCAACACTCACTCACATAGACTTCCAGGTATGCCCATACATACACAGAAGGAAGGGGAGAGGATAGGAGTATCACACCGCACAGGGAGAGATAAACACAGCGGAAGACTTGACCATGCGATATGACAGGGTACACTGAAAGTGCAATTCACTCCACTCAATCCTCACAACCAGTCATAAAGAAAAGCCGAGCAGATCACATCCAGAAAACCATGAAACGATGATAGTCCAAACCCAGATACACACTGTTTATTAAACTCAGAGTCTCGAATTGTCAGGATAACTTCAGTACTACAGTGCGCTGCTCAATGAGCAGCGCTTCACTCCCCAACCCTGGTTAGCCACTCATAACACCCCTGAGCCCCTGAAACATCAAGCGCCACCCAGATACAGCCTCCAAAGGGAAGCGCCACCCTGAAGCAGGCCTCTGAGGCCAAGCGCCACTCAGAGGATGAAGAAGAAGACCAGCGCCACAGTATCTGATGATGACGAAGTGTCGGAAGACTTCCCGGGTGGAAGTCTGCAGCAGCGCCACCGAACCCTGACAAGATGACCTCTGAGGAAGAAGCTGCAGCTATGGCTGCAGTGTCACCACCCTGGAACCCCACTCCGGAGGAGGGTCCAGCAGGGCACCAACTTCTCTCGCCTCCATCAGACCTCGATAGCCCAGACCTCTGTCAGCCCCTGCATGCTGGCAGAGTACAGCGCAGGTTCCACCTATGGCCGGCGCTCTGAAGGTCTGGCTATGCCTGTCTCCTTCCACGCTGAGCCGTCACCACTTCCGGTTCACGCGTAGCACAGCAGCAATGTACTCGGTACCAACTGCCAAAAGCCCTGAACCGATGTGCCCATCCTATCTATAGACTACAACTAGCCTAAACTCGACCTAGACTGGACTGACTGACTGACCGGTACCGATTCAGTTTCGGCCTCTCGGCCTCTACCTTACCCGGCTATAGGCTATAGGACCGTCTATCAGCAGAGGCCCTTAGGGCCTGTCTGTCCTAGGGGTAGCCCGGGCCTGCTATTCGCAGTTAGGGTAGCAGTAGGGAATTCAGTTAGTGTTAGGCCTGTATTTTTCCCAAATTGGCAGGTATGTCCCTCACGAATTTCCCCTACAGGTAGGTCTCTCGGTTAGCCCTCAGCCAAAAAAAATTACAAATCTACCCTACCTATGGTACAGCCTCGACAGAGAGAGGCTACAGGCGACCAGAAAACAGCAAGTCATTGCATGTGTGTGTGTGTGTGTGTGTGTGTGAGTGACAAATTGATAGTGGTGGGTATAAAAGAGGGGCACTGCTGAAGGGCATTTTTGTGCCGCTTGTTCCTGTGTTTTCCCTCTTAGGGGGTACTGCTATCTATCCATTTGCTGCTTTCCACCTCAAGCCTGCACTCACCAAGTTGTGGAACACAGACCACCTCTGGAAGTTTCCCTCAAGTTTCCCTTTGTTGTCTGGAAGTTGTCAAATTATTATGAACAGAGAAAACTTCGAGGACTCGAGGAGGTGTTTTTGTTTCTCACGATTGGCAGACAACAATGACGTGAATTGGCAGGCAACAGTGAAGAGGTGGTCTTTTTCACAAACTGGAGCTTTCTCTACCTTTTCCTCGTGGTTTATCTGCGAGTTGCGTGAGGACGAGCAGCCGTGCAAGGAAGAATCTCTCTTAGGGCCGCGCTCCACTGCATAACATTCTAAATGTATCTGGAGTCTGGACCTTATAGTGGCTCAAATACATTCATAACGTTTGATCAGTCAAACTGTATCTGGTCAACTTTGCAGTCCAGATACACTTGGAATGTTGAGTAATGACCCTTAGAAAGTGTGCCGCATCTGTAAAGAGTCTTCAGTGCAAGTGCTCGAGTCTTTTCCTCTGTGCTTTCTATTTGTTTATCTCCAAAATGGAAGTCTGAACAAAAGGTTGACCCTTGAAAAAACACAAAAAAGGGAATTCCGACTCTTGGATATGTCCTAAGTCGGCAGTAGGTATTCTTCCAACTGTCAATGGTAGCCTCCTCCTGACAAGTCTGTGAAATTTCAATCGAACAGTCTGTCGCAGTTCCCGTTTCTGTTTTATGGGTTTGTCAAGCCTCTTTAATGTAGTCGCTGTACACCCATAACCGCTCTGTAGTGGACCAGTAGCAATACAATGGGAATTACGTGCTAGAGGCAGGGGTGCTATGTTTGCTCGGAGAGCCTAAACCATGCCGGCAAAACAGTCAGGTTCATGCTTTCTTGGCACATGCTTTCCACGAATATGCCGTTAAATCATCTCTGTGACCTTCACGCTGTTGGTTTTTTTTTTTTTTTTTTTTTTTTTTTTTTTTTTTTTTTTTTTTTTTTTGTTTTTTTTTTTTTTTTTTTTTTTTTTTTTTTACACCCCCGTCAGTGCTAGTGGTGCTGATAAGAGCAGACACCGCTAGCACCTGGGGAGGGCTCCACCTATTGGTGGGGAGCAGCACCTGCTGGAAACCGGGTCCAGCGTCCCTTACATAGACAAGGTTCAAATCACATCAAGTCGCATCAGAAAAAATGTGGTATGATCCTGCCAGCATTGATTACCCTGGGGTCCAGGGGATTGACTGAGCAGGAGATTGGGAGGGGGGGACCTCTTCACCCTGAACCTGGTGCCAGATATCTGCTATCTCTTCCTGGTTTCCCCCACTTCCAAATTCTGAAGAACAACACTGCTGGCCGGGTCCACCGTCCCGTCCAGTTTCCTTACCAATTGTCTGTCTCAGAAGACCTTACTCCTTCCTGCCTTATTAGTGGGGAGCGTCACCTGCTGGCTAATGGGCCCAGTATCCCTTACCGCCAAGCGGGATGGTATCATGGAGGTAACTGAGAAAAACTGAGAAGGGCTGAGAAAGGCTGGGAAAGAGACCTGTCAGCGAAAAATGCTCTGACTGTGCAGGTTGATTTTGCTACCTCGCTCCCCATCAACGTCTGCTTATGCCGCTCCGTACCAATGCATGTCCACCATTGCCAGCTGGTGAGGTGGGAAGAGGTCGGGGAAGTCTGCGGGTGGGCGGAGAGGGATTCTCTGGTCCATCTTGGTCCAATCTTTAAAGCATATGCAGTAATCCCTTTGAAAATCATCCCGTTCCTGCCCCTGTGCTTGTCCCCCTTCCCAGCAGATACATGCCATCCAGCCCCCTTGATCGCTGCCCAACCAGTCCTCTGAGAATTGAGTTGTTGCTTGTTTGATATCTTTTTTCCGGTGGTACAAGTCCAATTGGCTTTTGACTTTCTGCCACTGGGTGAGGAGTTCTTGATTAATAAATCGTCTGATCATTTCTGTCACCTCCTCCCCTTTGATCCGGACCCCTTCGATGGTGTGTATACAACGTTTTCACCAAAGTGCCCAGATGATGGCTCTCCTGCCTGTCTTGAACATATTGTTCTCAAAGTCCCTGTCTGTCATCCTTCACATCCGGAAGTTGCGTGTCCTCTCTGCTTTGAAGGGTGTGCTACAGTGGATGCACGCTTATATGTGTAATGCACCTTATTCTATCCTCCTTGCCTTTTTAAAACCTGCAATTCCATTTGGCATAATTACTTTTCTAGGCACCGTGACATATTCAATCCCAGCCGTCATAGCAACTGCTGCAGTGAGAGTGTAGTGTTTATGGTTTCTTGCCTCATCATCATTTGTGTCATTTTTAATGTTTCTGACCTGTTTGCTGAGATGGTTTCTGACCTGTTTGACTTGTGCATGCGCTAGGCTTTACTTGTTTTTTTTCCCCATGGGGTGCAATTGTTCTTTTGTTGGGGGGGGGCTCGTGGGTCACTTCCCGCTGAACCCTATGCTTGAGAAATGAATACATTCCACTTCTCTCTGTTATTGTGCTCTTCCGGTCTTGTCGGCTCCTGTAGTTTCGTTTCCGTCTTTTCTTGCATGTTTGCTGGCTCTCCAGCTCCTGCTTGCTACCTCTCCCATGTTTATTGTGTAAACATGCTTCTAGTTAGGTTGCCGACATTCCTCAACAACTGCTTCGCTCCACTGCTCACCAAATGGGCAAAATGAGAATGAAGCTTCCGCTAGAACACTGAAAGGCCGAATGTCTGAGCTGGTAGAATTAAAGTCATGGCAACGAAAACGTGCCTCGTTGCCTGAGGGGTCCCTTAAGCCACCGATACCCTCGACAGGCCTGCACTTCACTGGCCTCCAAAAAAAATGGGAGGTTCTGCATGCTGTGATGGTTCGTGCAGCCTGCCAGATCAAAAGTCTGGCGAAAGCAAGTCGCTGCGTGTTTGAGACTTTCCAACAGCATTGTATAAGGGGGCCTCTAGATCCTTCTATTCGTTTGTGCCATTGAACACCTCGTAGAAGTACTGAGGCTACTGCTGATGACCAGTGCCGCCTTTGCCTGTCTGTATACAAGAACCGAGTTGAGGAGAGCCTAGTCGACAGCTGACTCACAGTGCCTCCTTTGTTTGTTTGTATTTGAACAAAACCAGTGTGGCCTGGCAGAGCTTAGAAAACAGCGCTTGCCTCATTGGAACGAAGGTCTCATTTTTCTTCTCATGCTCCACTGATTGCAGTGCTCCTCTACAATGTGAGCATCACATGCCTTGCAGGGGCAGCTGTGATTGGAACGACTGTCCATGCCGGTGGATGTTCACGTGGTTATGTGCATCTGCAGGAGGACAATGACTCTGCTGGCGGGGATTGAGGCTGGGGTACACATGCCACACGTTGGACGTTGGCTAGGCCTACCCCTTGGCAACTCAAGCCTCTGGTCTGTATGCTGGAAATGGCACGGTTATGTGCATCTGCAGGAGGACAATGACTCTGCTGGCGAGGTTTGAGGCTGGGCTATGCCCACCACACGTTCGACATTGGCTAGGCCTTCCCCTCGGCAACTCAAGCCTCTGGTCTATGTGCTGGAAATGCCTTAGAGTTGGAAGTTCCTTCAATGAAACAATCTTCCATATTCATTGGTCAATCAGCAGGCTCACCATAGATTACAGTGATGACTCAGTAAAAGAGGAAGGAGCCTTGGAGACTACAAGCGACCTAGCCATAGTTTACAGTGATGACTCAGTCGAATAGGAAAGAGCCTCAAGACTACAAGTGACCGTGTGGAACCTTATCTGGGAGGCTCTGTGGCCTGCACCATAAACCACCTGTACATTCGGGCCTGCGGCACCACATTGTGTGCCAAGCTTTGTCGAACTGCCAGCGGCGCACTTGTTTTCTTTTTTGGCTGGCGCTGCCAGCCATTGTGGTCCGGTAGCCCCGAGACTCCGAAGTTCTAGGCCGTGAAGAAATCTTGCAAGGCTGGGGCCTTGTACTGGCGGCTTAACGTTTCAAACGGTTGTGCCAGACCTACTGTCTCACTGTGCTTGATAGTCGGAGAGCCTGCTGGAATGGGCTGGTGGATGGAAAGCCTTCCAGGTGATGATTATCCTCCCCCGTCCAAGGGAGATACGTTGCATGAAGTCAGTTTTGAATATGAAGCTTGATGTTGGCTATGGCTTCCAGGTCTTTGGTCATCCTTCTCGTTCAAAGGGAGAGGTGGCTTTGACTTCAGATGTTGTGGCTTCTTGCATTTTTTTTAGCTTTTTGCTTTTTTTTGGGTGCAGGAATACCGAAGAGTTGGGGGCACTGTCTTTGCTAAATCTTTGCGTTTCGTTTGTGATACGATCCTGGGTATCTCACAATGCAAAACTCAAAGGAAGACATTGCCATTCAATTGCAACTGAAATGAAAGAGATTGGACAAGATGTAGACAAAGGAAGAAGAAGGAATGAGAACGGAAGAAGAAGAAGAAGAAAACGATGGACACAAGTTGGAACCCATGTCACTCCTTCCTCATCTCGCCACCATCTCTCCTTACCACTAATAATAATAACAATAACAATGAATGAATGAACCAGAATCAATGTCGGAATCCTTCCCTTACTGGCAGCCACTCAAGAAGTCTATCATAGCCGTCCTACACCTCCTTCTACCATTTGGTCAAGCCGGTGGCTATGGCAGATCATTGGAGCTAGACTCCAATATTCAAAGGACAATGCAAGGCTACTATGTGACGTTCAACCTCACGCCCTATGCTGCTTTCTTGTCGGAGTGATAACATATGCGGAACAGGCCCTGAAAGAACAGCAAAATGGGGTGTGCCAAGGATTTTTCGGGAAATTGAGTGTGGGGACACAAACGGAACTGAAATCCCCCATGTGGTTCCAGTTGTAGTGAGAAATGGTCATAGCCAAGTGGGAAAGAAATAGCGCACTCAGCTTTCAAACGTTCGTTTAATCCAAGGAGTACTTTGTACTTCCATATGGGCTATTCGACGTCTTTTCGAACGGAAAGGCGGAGCTACACACGTGGGATCTCGTTTTCGAATTAAGTCTTGGCGCCGTTCGCTATAGAGTTCGGAATCCGACATGGATGGCCTATGCCTGGTCGCTCTTTCCTTGTGTTCGTCCTCACCACGTGTTTGGTAGTGGAACCCTTTTTCCTGATAATGCTCGGTGCGGCGACAATCGCTGCACAGTGTTAGGCCGATGAGGCGCCTCCGCCGTCCACGGGATGACAATCAACTCGTTAAAAGGCAATAGTAATGAGTATGGGGGGAAATGAGTATCGATAATGACAAAACCAGCACCTACGAGTCCCGAGCACCTTGTTTCGGGAGGAAAATAGTGGCGCACGCCAATCTTGGCGACGACTTCTCGTACGCCCCACTCACATACACGTGTCCTTTCCTCATTGTACGGAAATGGGCGTGGTGGGGATATGAGAAGTCGATGCCCACTCGAATCGGGACAATTGGTTCACATGGCATAAGCGAGGCTGATCGCGTATATCTAATCAATCAGTTATTTGATTAAAATAACAAATAGACACCACGGTATGCATTATGCATTATCTGCCACCCATCGCACAAACCTATCCAAAGCGTAAGTCAATGCTATCCAATCAGTCGAGAGAACAACCATTCTTCATTCGTGCGAATAGTTAAGCATGCATCGAAGTAATCACGTCAGATTTCTGCTTTGTTCCCGTTGTGGAGGTAACAACTCAATCGATACATGCGCGTGAGAGATCACTTATGCATTAACCATCGAATACCGAGGAGCAAAGAGAGGGACAAAATAAGATCGCATGTTCCCGCTGTTTTCTTTTAGATTCAACGATACTCATCCTCGCGAGATCCGATTGTATCCAATGAGGCGAGAAGGACAGGACCTCGGGAGCTGATAGGGACGAGGGAGTTAGCAAACATTCACGAAGAAAATATAAAGGGAGAGAAAGAGAGAGAAGGAAGATGAGGTCGAAGGAGGTAGACGAAGTCGTAGCTTGACCGAAGAAGGAGACTGAGACAAAGGAGTTATGAGCGCACAGGTAGATCTGAGAACCAAAACCGACAATCCGCCGTGAGCTTAGCTTCCAATATAAGAAGAGGAGGAACCGAAGATAAAAGGTGACAAGCCTTCTGCTCTTTGGCTATGGCCCCAGGCCATACAACCACGTGTACACATATACCTTCCTTACCCCAGTACTGGCGATCTCGGCCGCCACATACCAGCCTCCACACCACAACAATCGTCACCCCGCCAACTCAGCTTCTACATCGACTTGCCCAGATCCCGCAGTCCGTCGCGACCACCCGACGCACAACCTTGCAAAACTACAGTCAGCTCGTCAGGACTTTTCAACTCGTCGTACATACACATTATCTAGCCACGACTTCTCGGAAGTTGGCAGATGGGTTGAGAGAGAGATGTGCTTGCGGATTTTAGAGTTGCGAAGAGGGAGATAGACGATGGGAGGGAATGGGTGGGAGGTAGGAAGGGGCGAAGAGGGAGTTCGGGTAAATTGTCCGGGGAAAGCCATATCGATCCCCGCGAGTTCCTTCGCAGCCAATCATATTACAGCGTGAGGGGCGTATCCTCCTTACACGATGTCGCTTGATGGCTCGAGTATCCTGGGGGGGGTCAATAGGGAGTTCCTGTACGGGGATGAGGGCGGGAAGAAGGAGAGAGCGAAAAGTAGTGTAGAGCGGGACCAAGATTCAATCGAAAAGGAGCGGGAATGGGAAACCGTTACAGATGGAGGAAAGAAGGCGCGAAGAAGGGAGAGGCGAAGATGGCATGGGGATAGCAGGAAGCGGCGGGGGGGGGGGGGGGGGGGGRGGCGGAGTTGCACACATGGCGCCGACACAAAAACAAAAAGGCACCAAAACTACGAGGCTCGACAATGAAGTCTGAGGCTTGGGAATGATCGGGTTACCAGTAGTCCGAGCCTCGGACTTGATAGTTGGGCGAGGTACTGGTGGTTTAATGAAATTTAAGAATAAGAATGGTGTGTAGGGCTGGAATACGGTTGGTGTGAATCTGGGTAGCACGGCGTACCCGTATGCGGGTTGCGCGTACACGTATTCCCGTACGTGGGAATACGTTTAAAAAAAAAAAAAAAAAAAAAATCTGAAAAATAAAGTATGTTATGCAAAATGATATTTCAAACAACTTTTACCTAAGACTCATCTCAAAATTATGTACCAAACTCTCGAGTTAAGAATACAAAACACAAAAAACAAATAAATTAAAAAAAAAAAAACAAGGAAAAAATAGAAAAAATGAAAACAAAATTATTTATGCGCATTAGGAGGAATACGTATGCGTACGCACAATTTTAGGTTAATGCACGTATGCCGGAATACATACGCGTATGCCCTGCGTACACGTACGGGGTGCTACCCAGGTGTGAATATTTCAAACCACAGATCATGGCACTCCAATTGGCGAATTTGTGTGTAAGCTCGACATTTGATACATTTGTCAGCAGCCATTGCAATAAGTGAGAGCGCTAGGCAAGTGTGGCTCGGGAGAGGGTACAAGATATGGATTGCCATTCTGAATTGGCCGCTAGTGTAAGCATGCGGTGTAGGCATGAGCTCACAGCATAGGACGGACCTGGGGAAGTGTCAATCACAAAGGGCCTATCACTATGGATTTGTGTTGTGTGGGTGACCCGCATGGCCCGCGGGCCTGGTACTAATATGTGGGCATGTGTGTGTGCGCGTGATGCCGCAGGTAGAGTGGGTTAGAGGAGGCCCACAGAGGCCAAAATCATAAAGCAGCGGGTACAGTAGCCGAGAGCACGAAAAGGTAGTACCTTAGGAGAGGCCAGGTAGCTTTTTAGAAGTCTGGTAGGCTTAGGGGTTGGTACTAGCTCTAATACTAATTCAAGATTGAGAAATTCAAGAACGATTTCCGCACGCAAGATCAGATGCGGGGAAATCCTACGCCTATTCAGATCCTACAGAAAATTTGTAGAGTTGTCAAGGGCGAATTTGGGAGCATTCATTTCAAGAAAGGACACGCCAACGGGACGCGCGACCATAAATCCCGGGAACCTCAATTGTCGTTCAAAATTCCTAGCGCACTTAGGCGCTCGTAAGTCCTACATAAATTCCTGGATTGCCGAAGAAAAATTGCAAAAAAGTCCTCAGAAAAAAAAGAACAAGTCTTGAAAAGTAGGAGGGCCTCGTCGACCATTGATTCCATGCATACCACCAACAAAAAGGAAGAGTGCCCCTAAAGCCCGTTAAAGATAAAAAAGCACAGATAACAGAACTTAGGGCTTCAAAAGTTCGTTCGGGTACAAAAGCTGGTACGTCACAACTATGCCTCTCCCACTATGGCCTCCATGCTACATTCCATCCTTGGAGTCTTCCTTTTTCCAAGTATCACCCCACTAGGGGCCTTCCAAGTGTAGTGCCAACCAAGAAGATGAAGATGCAGGCCACCATAGCCCAGGTAGGCTCCCTTCTTCACTCTCCTCCTCTTCCTCCTTCCTCCTTCCTCCTCCTTAGGCCTCCGCCGTATCTAGGCCTTACCTCCACCGTAGTCGAGGTGGGGGCCAAGCTCCGCCTCCTTCCTCCACCCAACACTTCTTCAGCCGGGTGGTTGCTCCGAAAGCATACCTCCATTGCCGTCGACAAATGAAGAAGAGGTCTTCGCTCCCTCCCTTGCTATATCGGACTAGTGCCGCTTTGTGTGGTGACTTTGGAGGTCATTCTTGTGGGAGGTTCAGAGAGAGAGAGAGAGAGAGAGAGAGAGGTCGTCAGAGAGTCTGACGTTGAGTTTGGTGCGCCAGACACGGCGTTGGACACTGTGCGGTCCCCCCCACACACAATTCTCGAAATGTGCAAAGTGAGAATGAACTTCCCGCGAGAACATGGGCAGATGCGCCCAAAAAAATGTCCGTTTTTTTTTCGTATCATAGGTTGCGACGCCCTCTCTCTCTCTCTCTCTCAACGTCCAAATGAGAATGAATATTCCACATTATCGTGGAAGATTCATTCTCATTTGGACGTTGAGAGAGAGAGAGAGAGAGGGCGTCAGACTTGGTGTCAGAGAGGGCGTTAGAGAGTGTCTGACGCCCTCTCTCTCTCTCTCTCATTCTCTCTTTCGTTCTTGCCCCCCTCCCCCCTTGCCGCGCCGTTTTTTTTTCACTCGTTACTCATTTTCGTCGAGATTTTTTTTTTTTTTTTTTTTGCCCGTTTTTTGGGGATTGCCGATCGTTTGTTGGTGGGTACCCCGCCCGACGCGGCGCATTAACGGCGAGTAGTTGGGTGAGGTACTAGTGGACCGTGGTGGCTTAAGGTTGTGCACATGCATCAGGTTGCTCGCACCACACAACCACGACGTGTACTTCATCTGCAAGAGGCTGTTGAATTACATCCACAATGACAAACTCTTGCTAAGCCCATTCGTGTGCAGTTCTGTAAATTTATAGAAGTGGCACTCAACGTAACAAGCAAGATGCCTCCTCCAGACCCTAGCAATTACCCCTGTCGATAAGCATTTCCATGTATTGACATTGTTGACAGTCATGTGGCCAGAATGGACCATACTATTACACAAGACGCACATTTGCGGTCTCTCTTCTTTCAAGGCTCCAAGTACTGCCTGAGTGCCGACATCATTGAAACTTGGTCTAGATGAGTATATTGCCAAGTTTATAGCAACCATGAGATCAGCACGCAGCAACGGGTCTGAAATTGCTGACAGTCTCTCTCAGCTGTGTAGGTGGTGTGCACAATTCTTTCAAGATGCCAATAGAATTTCTCTAGGTCAACGTGCCAGGCACCTACTCAGGCTGCCTCACAAGCTGCCAACACATCTCTACAACAGCTGCATCAACAATTTGCCATAGTTCTAGTCGATAAAACGTCGCACAACATGGCAAGCTGATGCAAACGCTGGTACACATACAAGTTATCACAACATCTTGAAAGTCCTAATTCAATCATGCATCAGAGTATGTCACCAGCATTATCGAACGCCATGCACTTCTCAACCAGCGCTGGGGCTACTGGCATATTGACACCCTTCCTTATTTCTACTTCTCACTCAAAGCACACAAATCTGCACCCGCCCTACATCCCATCCTTGGAGTCACTCAACGCAACCTCTCCCAATTTGCACCTCGCTCAACAAGTCGTCGACCTTGAGTCTTGGATCTGCGTAATAGGGGCCCTCATAAGCCTCTTGCAAGTACAACAATGGCCTCCCGCTCACTTATCTATGCTCTCCAAGGCGCGATCAAGTCTCTCCGCAGTAAGGATAATGAGCTTTATCAAGAAAGTGGTGTATGACTTTGCTGGATCATGCAAAGTTATGAGGAAGTAATTTTGGATCTCAAGCAGAAAGTGCATTCCCTTTGAGGCTCTACGCAATACACAATGGATTTTACAGGAATTCACAAACCTGCCACACGATAGGATTCTTAACAATGTCCTAAAAGTTGTTCAGGAAGGACATGATTGTGCTCTGGCACTTATTCCATAGGGTAGAAGGCCAGTGCAGATGTACGTGACGGTCGGAGGTCCTCACTGCGAGGAGTGGGTCATTTCACTTGGCTCGGATACCCTTTCAGTGTCAAAAATAGAACATCATTTGCGGTTTGTGGTCTCTAATACTTACCTTTACACAACGGATGGCACTTTGCACCATTAGGTGGTCGATATCTCGATGGGCACTACGTCAGACCAGGATTGGCACAACATTTGCGGTTTGTGGTCTCTAATACTTACCTTTGCACAACGGATGACGCTTTGCACCATCAAGTGGTCAATATCTCGATGGGCACTAACGTCAGACTAGGAATTGCCAATCTCACACTCTATTAGGACGAAGCACAGTTCATCGACGACCTTTGTCAGCGAGATCTGCATGCAATGCAAGCATATGCATTCACATATTGACTCAGTGATGGCATTCTATCGTGGAAGACATCTCAGCCCCCTCCGGCTTGGTATGGTCTTGGGAGGAAAGGCACGACGGAGCAAGACGGGTCATGTCTCTTCCTCGAGGCAAGAATGTTGGTTCAGCCAGTCGGCTCACTTCGCATTGGTATGTTCGATAAAATTGAGGCTTGGACATTCCTTGTCATATGTTATCCCAATGCTTCCCCCAATGCCCCAACTCATCAGCCGGTGGGTGTGCTCACGGGACAACTGACAAGGTTTGAACATATTTGTAACAACACCACAAACTTCAAAGCAGCAATGACCCCTTTGACTCGACGTATGCTTGCTAGGGGCCCTCCTCCTCGTGTGCTGGCCAGAGGTTGGACTGCATATGTGAGTGGCCGGCAGCGTCGGCTACTAACTCAAGTCACATGGCTCCCAAATTGGTTTCGCTGCATGGTGCGCTGGGCAATTTCTCACCCACGGGCCACTGCCAAATGCTCATTCGGCGAACAAGCAGCACCAACCCTCCACACAACCACACACAATGGGCTCCCATCTACTCCCGAACACCAACTCCGAACACGGGCAATATCAGGCCTTCGTACAACCAAACGCAGTAGGCCCGCCATCTCCTATCATTCATACCGAAAGGGCAGACCCTAATGTAGATATGGCAACTCAGGCCATCAACAACAGAGAGTGGAAATGATGTCGAAGTGGCCACAGGGGATGATGGCTTGCGTCGTACCAATGTCGCAACTGCTGCTGAAAGTGTACCTCCTCCCCCATCGGCACCACCACCACCACCACAACGACGACCACCACCATCATCACCACTAGCTCCCCCACCTACATCTTCCATTGCTTCATCCCCTTTGTCAAGTAGTTCCTCTGCTTCCTCATGTGCGTCCTCTCCTCTCTCCTCCTCCTCCTCCTCCTCCCCATCCCTTTCCTTATTGACATCAACACAGTCATGGTCAGATCGTCCGCCACAGATGCCTCTTTGGCGAGACGTTCGCTGTCTCCATCGCCGCCTCTAGACAACGGCCTCGTTTGTCCTTGGGCAATATGGTCACCATGCCCTCGGCAGGGGTCAGAGATCTGCTCCGATGTCATGCTCGTAACCAAACGGAGCGACGTCGTTGCGTTCAATACACACTGACCAGGAACAACACATATCGAGTCTGATGCCCACAGTGTGACGATGATTTTCTGAGTGCTGCAAGCCTCTGTGTGCACTAGACATGAGGTGTCGTCACCTGTGCAACACTTGCACGATTTAGCAGCCACCCTGAGCGCAAGTACGGCTGATCAACTTTTCGCTTCCTGCATCCTACCCACCCACTTTTCATCCACCTAGCCCTGATTCCTCCCCCGTTCTGACTGACAATGATCCACCTTCTGGTCACTAGATGGAGCCCCCGACCTGAGATGATCTCTCTTCGTAACGCATGCGATAGTCAATGGAGTTAATACACCCAGAGGAACTTGACAGAAACACTCAAAGACCGCAATTAACCCTCCACCGATCAACTTGCAGAATCAAATGATTTCATAGTAGTCCAGCAAGGCAACTTTGTTTACTATGCTTGTAGTGAACCCAGTCAGGAGAGAAACTCATCAATGTCAAAATACAGAATGTCTCAGCGCAGTCTCAATGTCTCCAAATAATTGTATACATCATCAAGTAGCCCAAATTGCTGCCCAATGTATGGTCACCAGAGAAGAAGATGGAGGGAGGGAGATGAGACTGAGAGGGTGGAAGAGAAAGTATCCATCAGCTTAGCAGATAGAACTCCCTTAGTTTCCCTCTTCTTCTTCTGGCATCTCCCCTCGCCACATCAGCAAACAGTCTCCTCTGACGCAATCTGACAAAGAGCAGATCTCATTGCAGCGTTTGTCAACGCAGATACCTCGTGAAGACGATCAAAGACGATCAACAACGCGCAATGTCGACACGTCATCAACAGGTAAGCTCCCTTTCGATCAACCAATCTCACAACCTTGATCCTCTTTCTCGCCAATCCCCAATCAATGTTGTAGACAATATGGCCAATGCCACATCAGCATAGTATTGGTAGCAGACAGTGTGGCCAGCGCCACATCAGCATAGTCTCTGTTCCAGTTGGTGCCAAAGATAGAGATGGCGCCATCATCAAGTAAACGCAGAGCAGTCTTGCATCGTCGTCCAATGTCAAGCCAACGCGGAGCCAGCGTTATGCCAGCGTAGGGCTAGCACTCAGCTAGTGTCGAGCAGCAAGTGCAAGAGTGCATGACGGTCAACAAGGTTGGGTCAACATATAGTGTTGACTCGGCTTGTCCAGCCTCTGGACTCGTGGGTTCGGCATCCCAGATTGACCCGTAGTCAACGGCCTGGACTCCATACAGTTGCAGATTCCAACTTGGATTGAATCCTTGACAGACACTTGCAAACAACCAAATGTGTGTGTCAGGTTTGTGGTATGGGCTGGGACCGTGTAGACTTTGACTCCTGAGCCTAAATTTTTGAGTTGCTGTTGACCTTTGACTTTCCACGGTCAACTGTCGCACGCAGGGTCTCTGGGACCCATGTTTAGGCCGTGCTTCGAGTACCCACAGCAGCAGGCCTTGTATCAGACAATTTTCTATGACTTGGGCATGGCCTTTGGCCCCTATTACGACCCTTAGACCCAAGTGTTGACATGTGGCTCAAGCCTATTGCATATTTTACGTTGAGTTGTCGCATTACATCGGGCCCAATTTTGAGCTCCATCGCTAAAACTATTACTTTTATTTTTTTTCTCTTAACTACATTTAGGAAGTTCTTTCTTAGGAAACCATTATGCTTCTCTTATAGGTTGTGATTTGAACTTTACCTTATACTGCTTCTACAATCTTCCTCTGCTACCTGTAGAGAAATATCCATGTTCCATGATACGTTCAACTTCATAGCCTCCATTTATAGAGGGAGGAGTCATGAAGGGCCGATTAGGAAACTCGTTGCCTTCGACATAGGGTATCAGTTTGGAAGCGTGCAAGACGAGATATGTCTTGAGGTGAGGGGGTACATCAATTCTATAGGAAGGTCCATCTGTGTCCCCAATCACCTTGAGAACTTCCTAGGGTCCGTAATAGACGGGCAACAATTTCTGTGACTTGTTTTCTTCCAAGGAAAATTCTTTAAACCTTACCCAGACTAGGTCTCCTTTTTGGAACTATGATGGCCGACAATGCTTGTTAGCGTGTTCAATCATCTGCAGTTGGGCTTTCTGGATATTTTCCTTTACTTTCAGTATGTCTTGTTTGTACAAAATTGCAAATTTTCATGTTCCCAACGGTAGCCATTGGACTTCGTTTGTGGTCAAAGCATCAATGGGACGTCACGACTTCCAACCTTTATGTAGTGCGTTAGGTGTTCGGCCTGTTACTTTGTGAACACTGTTGTTGTACGCACTTGCTATCTTTGGGAAGTTCTCATCCCAATCAATTTGGCACAGTCAGTTCATTTGCTCAGTTTGGCCATTCGTTTTAGGGTATCTACCTGACGACATGGTCAATCGAGTGTCATATGCTTCCATCAACTTTTGCCACTGTTGGCCAGTGAGCCATACATCCCGATCAAAGACGATGGTTTTCGGAAATCCATATTCAGAAACCCATCGGATTTGAAACTTCTGGCTGACGAAGTTCTGTTCTAGCTTCGGGTGGTAAAGAACGAACATCGCATACTTTAGAGAATTTGTCGGCAATGATCATTACCTGATTGTTCTCATTCTGACTTTTGGTGAGACTCATAAAGTCAATCGAAATAGACTCACCTGGTTCACTTGGAATAGGTAGTGGTTGCAGTAGTCCCAAGGGTTTCCCATGAGAGGGTTTGTTCCTTTAGCAAACAAGACAAGTTCGCACATAGGTTAGCACATCCTCTTTCATTCTTGTTCATTCGAAGAGTTCTTTGACATTAGCAAACGTTTTCTTAAATCCAAAGTGACGTTCAATATCATGGTATTCCCGAATAACCAAACTTTTAATATCTTCCCTATGTGGAATGCAAAATTTGTTTTTGGTTTTGTCAGTAAAGAAGAGTAAACCATACTCAGGTAAGAGTTCAAAATTTTTCTGTAGGTTTTGAATGATAGGACTCCATATAGGATCCCTAGTATATCCTTGTCGGACTTTATCCTTCAACTCTATCCCAATGTCAAGGTAGGAAACAATGGTTCCAAAGAAATTGGAATGTCGGGACAAAGCATCAACAACCGCTTTGGACTTACCCTTAATAGTTTTCAATTCAAAGTCAAACGTGTCGATTAATGCAGATCATCTCACTAACTTGTTGGAAAGTCGGGGTTACGTCTTAATCCATTTAAAGGTCGAATGATCATAATAGATTGTGAAATGTCTTCCAAGCAATCAGTGTTTCCACGTATCCAGTGCTTCCACTAAGGCATACAGTTCACTTTCCTTAGGTGGAGTTAGCTACGTTATCAGATGGAAGGCGTTTAGACATCAATTCTATAGGTCTAAATCCCCGCCCATCATCCTGCTGTAGCACAACCCCAATCCCAAACTGACATGCATCAATTGTCACAATGAAAGAGAGTGATGGGTCAACAATCTTCAAAACAGGGTAGTGAGTTAGCATATGCTTCAATTTCTTGAACGCAGACTCACAATTTTTATTCTATAACCAAGGTTTCTCTTTCTTCAAAAATCTTCTCATAGGTGCAACTATAAGGGAGAAGTTCCTCACTGACTTCCTATAATAGCTAGCAAGTCCTAAAAAGGATCGACGTTCAGTGACAGTCTTAGGTTTGGGCCAATCTCTGATTGCTGTAATTTTTCTTTCTCTTTTTTCTTTCTTTTGGCCTTAGCCCTTCTCCATTTACTATATGCCCGAGATAGAGTACCTCAGACTTAGCTAATTCTGATTTCTTAGGATTGAACTTATAGTTTCCCTCTTAGTTTTCCAAGAACCATTCGCAAGTGTTTCTCATGGTCTTCCAACATCTTGTTGTAGACGAGGATATCGTCAAGATACAATACTACGAATTGATCTAGCCATTGTCGAAACAATTCATTCATTGACCTTTGAAAAGTCGCAGGTGCATTAGTCAATCCGAAAGGCATAACCACAAACTCTTAGTGTCAGGATATCGCCGAGATACATTACTACGAATTGATCTAGCCATTGTCAAAACAATTCATTCATTGACCTTTGAAAAGTTGCGGGTGCATCAGTCAGTCCGAAAGGCATAACCATAGTGTTCATACCTGGTTCGGAAGACAATTTTGTGTTGATCTTCAGGTGCCACCTCAATCTGGTGGTATCCTAACTTAAGATCAATCTTGTTGAAGTACTTGCACCCCTGCAACTGATCAAGTAAGTCGTCAGTGCGAGGAAGGGGTTCCACATTCGTTATAGTTACGAAATTCAATCCTCGGTAGTCAAAACACAACGCAAGTTTTCCTTCCTTTTTGGGCATGAATAAGACAGGGGCACCATAGGGAGAGAAACTTGTTCGAATCCATCTTCTTTTTGTATGTTCTTGCAGTTGCTTTTTCAGTTCTTCTAATTCCCTTGGGGACATTTGGTAGATCGGTCCTTTCTTCTAGGAATGATTTCAATGGTGTGCTTTATAGCACGGTCAGTTACTCCCGTTGGTTCAGTCTGCAAGTTCTTATATTTATTGAGTAGTTTATCAATAGAAGGTGGATAGGATAAAGAACATTCACCTACTCGTTTGACAAGTACCATCATTACATCCTATGCCAACTTCTTCTTCGTGACCATACTTCGAAAGGCAAGTAGACTCATACAACATAAAAACAATGATAAGTCAGAACCAGACTTGTGAAACGATTTAATTAATTCCATTTTGGATTTTTTCATTTTTTAATTTAAAAATCTTGTCTTTGAACTTGACTTTTGCGCCAGCCTCCTCGTGCCAATCCATTCCCATAATCATATCAAAAGGCAGATTCTTTTCTACGAGGAAGGTTACTTTATGCAATATTTTTTTTCCTTCCTTAGTTTTGAAATAACACTTCACACGATCAACAAATTGGGAGACAGTGATCGTGCTCTTATCTGCAAGCATAGACGTGATAGGGCTTGAAAGGTCCTACACTTTCATTTCGAGATGCAACTTACAAATTGCCTTTTATGAGATATAGGATCGCGTAGACCCATGATCTAACAATGCACCCACGCGGGTATGCGCAATCTTTACGTCTGCGATCATCAGTCCACCCTTAGACTTAGCTTTCTTATCCCATGAGCTTTCTTGACGCTATGAGTTCGCAACCAAGTTCGTCAAGGGAATCACCCAAGGTGACAGAACACAAGATTTTATCAGGGTGTTCTGGGTGAGGGGTCGAAGAAGAGCCATCCTATGCCTTGCAAGTCAGGGGTTGAAAGGGGTTGTAGGCACCGTACCTTTGGCAAATCCTACTCCTACTGGTTGTTGTCTTTTGAGTTCCGCATGAGGGGACACCATGCAATTATGTGTCCCGCAGTGCCGCACTTTAGGCATTGCCTGTTATCCATCCGATTTTGCCATTCCTTCTGGGTGAGGCCCATCTTCTCCTAGGGCTGGCCAGACGCAATGCCAGGATGCTTCGGGAAGGAGCGTGGCCTCCTCTTCCTATATCCATCTTGGTTGGTGCCACCCTTGTTGGCCACCATGGCGGTGACGTCACCCTTTCTTGACTCACCGCCATTACTTGCTTCGCCCCTGCCTCTTCGAGGGGCAATCTTTCAACAGTCTCGTCGTCGAAAAAGACGAGAGTGTGGTCCTGGCGCTTCTGCCGCCACATGACTCTTTTTCCCTTCTCGTACCCACTTGATGAGCCACCTCTCACAACATTAGCGTAGGTTCCTTCGTAGTCGTCTGCTCTCACTGGCGAGCAAGGTCGCGGAACTGGCGATAATTCTACTTTCTAGATTTTGACGCTGCCACAAGCTGTCTGCGTATGGGCTCGGGCAGTGCGCGCAAATAGATATATAGCACTTGGTTGTCCTGGAGGTTTAGTCCAGGTACCTGCAAAAGACAATCAACTTTGAGTGACAAAGCATTGATAGTAGACCAACGTTTCTGGCTAATTGTGGTGAGTCGTCAAAAGCCTTGCCGACCGTTGTCTTGTCGAGGAATCTCTCCTTAATTTTCTGGAGAAATTCTGACAGGGTCATGGTTTTCGCCCACTTACCGATTTTTGAAGCCAGCAGCATTAACCTCAGACAGGACCGACTCCTTGGCAACTTCTCCCAAACATGAGGTGGAGAAGGCAACTTGACTCTTTGGTCCTACAGGAGCAGTGCCATAATAGTTCTGGATTTCGGCACTCCAAATGAGCAGGTGCTCACCTTTTTTGCCGTTGTAGATGAACGGCGACTTCATCTTCACCTTTTCCTTTCTCTTTGGTCTTTCCTTTCTTCCTTCTTCGGGGTCTCTTTCTTGGTGGGTTCGGGTTATTTTGGTTCTTTGGTTTTCATGGCGTCTTTCATCAGTTTCTCTTGAGGCTCTTCCTTTCCTTTCTTCTCCTCGGCTACCCCTTCATGCACAACTTTGTTCTTTCCTCTTACTAATCTTGTCACCTGCAATTTTGCGGTGACGTTGTCAATAATGATTTCTAGATGTGCAAAGTAAGCCATCATGTTCTGCAAGACAGTCGCCAATTCAGTTTCTGAACCCTCGACATGAAATTTCTGTTTTGTCTACTCAACTTTTCTTGCGTATTGTTCTTTTTCTTGTTTCTCTCTCGGATAGGCTTCTTTCCTTTTCAGTTCTGCCTCCAGAGCAGTTTGTAACTGTCTGATTGTGTCATCCATGATTTCTTTTATTAGTTCTGGTTCTTCCTTTTTCTCAAACGCTCCTCCTTTTTCTTCTTTGGTTTCTACTTCAGCTATCTCTGCCAGCTGCTCAGCGACAAAATGATCAAGGGCCATGCGTCCCTGATCAATCACTTGCTGCACCCTGCCGCTGGTCTCCAGCATCTGAACAGCAGTTTCAGCCCTTGTAAGTTCGTCTTCTGCCGCACCCAGATCGAACTGGCTGCGAACAAGACAGCCAGCCAACGACAAGTGAGTATCAACAACAGATCAGCACACAACAATCAACAATGGTTCGCTGATCTCCTTCTTGGTGTCCTCATGTCTGTATGACCAGGCACAAGTTCTGGCGCGTGGCACTACAGCATAATCTAGTGCCGTACCGCCCGTCAGTCACACAAGTGCAAGTAACTGTTCCTACCAGTCTTCAGCGAACGGCAGCACAGATCAAGTCTGCCACATGTCACTCTCCAAGTAAGCCAAGGTGACACGTCATCCAGCGAGGTGCCAGGTCAGCATCAATGGCCAAGTAGGCCATCGTGAATGGAAATCCTTTGTTGCCATGTAAGCAGAAAGAGGCTGCCAATCCCTATGTGATCACTTGGATGCCAATCTTCAAGGTGCCACGTCAACCGAGTGCAATGCTGCTTTGTCGGGGATGCCACGTCAGCAGGTAGGTCGTTACACAGGTAAGTGCCACGTCAGATCCTACCACCTGTTGCTTCATCTTAGGTGCCACGTCAGCACCAAATCATCATGCCATGTCAGCACCAAATCATCATGCCATGTCAGCAGCGTTTCCCCAATACCAGGTAAGCAGCTCTCTCTCTCTCTCTCTCTCTCTCTCTCTCTCTCTCTCTCTCTCTCTTTTCTCTTATACACATCTAGATGTGTATAAGAGACAGCGTTGGACGTTGGCTAGGCCTACCCCTTGGCAACTCAAGCCTCTGGTCTGTATGCTGGAAATGGCACGGTTATGTGCATCTGCAGGAGGACAATGACTCTGCTGGCGAGGTTTGAGGCTGGGCTATGCCCACCACACGTTCGACATTGGCTAGGCCTTCCCCTCGGCAACTCAAGCCTCTGGTCTATGTGCTGGAAATGCCTTAGAGTTGGAAGTTCCTTCAATGAAACAATCTTCCATATTCATTGGTCAATCAGCAGGCTCACCATAGATTACAGTGATGACTCAGTAAAAGAGGAAGGAGCCTTGGAGACTACAAGCGACCTAGCCATAGTTTACAGTGATGACTCAGTCGAATAGGAAAGAGCCTCAAGACTACAAGTGACCGTGTGGAACCTTATCTGGGAGGCTCTGTGGCCTGCACCATAAACCACCTGTACATTCGGGCCTGCGGCACCACATTGTGTGCCAAGCTTTGTCGAACTGCCAGCGGCGCACTTGTTTTCTTTTTTGGCTGGCGCTGCCAGCCATTGTGGTCCGGTAGCCCCGAGACTCCGAAGTTCTAGGCCGTGAAGAAATCTTGCAAGGCTGGGGCCTTGTACTGGCGGCTTAACGTTTCAAACGGTTGTGCCAGACCTACTGTCTCACTGTGCTTGATAGTCGGAGAGCCTGCTGGAATGGGCTGGTGGATGGAAAGCCTTCCAGGTGATGATTATCCTCCCCCGTCCAAGGGAGATACGTTGCATGAAGTCAGTTTTGAATATGAAGCTTGATGTTGGCTATGGCTTCCAGGTCTTTGGTCATCCTTCTCGTTCAAAGGGAGAGGTGGCTTTGACTTCAGATGTTGTGGCTTCTTGCATTTTTTTTAGCTTTTTGCTTTTTTTTGGGTGCAGGAATACCGAAGAGTTGGGGGCACTGTCTTTGCTAAATCTTTGCGTTTCGTTTGTGATACGATCCTGGGTATCTCACAATGCAAAACTCAAAGGAAGACATTGCCATTCAATTGCAACTGAAATGAAAGAGATTGGACAAGATGTAGACAAAGGAAGAAGAAGGAATGAGAACGGAAGAAGAAGAAGAAGAAAACGATGGACACAAGTTGGAACCCATGTCACTCCTTCCTCATCTCGCCACCATCTCTCCTTACCACTAATAATAATAACAATAACAATGAATGAATGAACCAGAATCAATGTCGGAATCCTTCCCTTACTGGCAGCCACTCAAGAAGTCTATCATAGCCGTCCTACACCTCCTTCTACCATTTGGTCAAGCCGGTGGCTATGGCAGATCATTGGAGCTAGACTCCAATATTCAAAGGACAATGCAAGGCTACTATGTGACGTTCAACCTCACGCCCTATGCTGCTTTCTTGTCGGAGTGATAACATATGCGGAACAGGCCCTGAAAGAACAGCAAAATGGGGTGTGCCAAGGATTTTTCGGGAAATTGAGTGTGGGGACACAAACGGAACTGAAATCCCCCATGTGGTTCCAGTTGTAGTGAGAAATGGTCATAGCCAAGTGGGAAAGAAATAGCGCACTCAGCTTTCAAACGTTCGTTTAATCCAAGGAGTACTTTGTACTTCCATATGGGCTATTCGACGTCTTTTCGAACGGAAAGGCGGAGCTACACACGTGGGATCTCGTTTTCGAATTAAGTCTTGGCGCCGTTCGCTATAGAGTTCGGAATCCGACATGGATGGCCTATGCCTGGTCGCTCTTTCCTTGTGTTCGTCCTCACCACGTGTTTGGTAGTGGAACCCTTTTTCCTGATAATGCTCGGTGCGGCGACAATCGCTGCACAGTGTTAGGCCGATGAGGCGCCTCCGCCGTCCACGGGATGACAATCAACTCGTTAAAAGGCAATAGTAATGAGTATGGGGGGAAATGAGTATCGATAATGACAAAACCAGCACCTACGAGTCCCGAGCACCTTGTTTCGGGAGGAAAATAGTGGCGCACGCCAATCTTGGCGACGACTTCTCGTACGCCCCACTCACATACACGTGTCCTTTCCTCATTGTACGGAAATGGGCGTGGTGGGGATATGAGAAGTCGATGCCCACTCGAATCGGGACAATTGGTTCACATGGCATAAGCGAGGCTGATCGCGTATATCTAATCAATCAGTTATTTGATTAAAATAACAAATAGACACCACGGTATGCATTATGCATTATCTGCCACCCATCGCACAAACCTATCCAAAGCGTAAGTCAATGCTATCCAATCAGTCGAGAGAACAACCATTCTTCATTCGTGCGAATAGTTAAGCATGCATCGAAGTAATCACGTCAGATTTCTGCTTTGTTCCCGTTGTGGAGGTAACAACTCAATCGATACATGCGCGTGAGAGATCACTTATGCATTAACCATCGAATACCGAGGAGCAAAGAGAGGGACAAAATAAGATCGCATGTTCCCGCTGTTTTCTTTTAGATTCAACGATACTCATCCTCGCGAGATCCGATTGTATCCAATGAGGCGAGAAGGACAGGACCTCGGGAGCTGATAGGGACGAGGGAGTTAGCAAACATTCACGAAGAAAATATAAAGGGAGAGAAAGAGAGAGAAGGAAGATGAGGTCGAAGGAGGTAGACGAAGTCGTAGCTTGACCGAAGAAGGAGACTGAGACAAAGGAGTTATGAGCGCACAGGTAGATCTGAGAACCAAAACCGACAATCCGCCGTGAGCTTAGCTTCCAATATAAGAAGAGGAGGAACCGAAGATAAAAGGTGACAAGCCTTCTGCTCTTTGGCTATGGCCCCAGGCCATACAACCACGTGTACACATATACCTTCCTTACCCCAGTACTGGCGATCTCGGCCGCCACATACCAGCCTCCACACCACAACAATCGTCACCCCGCCAACTCAGCTTCTACATCGACTTGCCCAGATCCCGCAGTCCGTCGCGACCACCCGACGCACAACCTTGCAAAACTACAGTCAGCTCGTCAGGACTTTTCAACTCGTCGTACATACACATTATCTAGCCACGACTTCTCGGAAGTTGGCAGATGGGTTGAGAGAGAGATGTGCTTGCGGATTTTAGAGTTGCGAAGAGGGAGATAGACGATGGGAGGGAATGGGTGGGAGGTAGGAAGGGGCGAAGAGGGAGTTCGGGTAAATTGTCCGGGGAAAGCCATATCGATCCCCGCGAGTTCCTTCGCAGCCAATCATATTACAGCGTGAGGGGCGTATCCTCCTTACACGATGTCGCTTGATGGCTCGAGTATCCTGGGGGGGGTCAATAGGGAGTTCCTGTACGGGGATGAGGGCGGGAAGAAGGAGAGAGCGAAAAGTAGTGTAGAGCGGGACCAAGATTCAATCGAAAAGGAGCGGGAATGGGAAACCGTTACAGATGGAGGAAAGAAGGCGCGAAGAAGGGAGAGGCGAAGATGGCATGGGGATAGCAGGAAGCGG
>BFEA01000320.1:1079334-1090095 GCA_003427395.1 Chara braunii | reverse complement strand
CAAAGCTCTCTCTCTCTCTCTCTCAGAGTCCCTCTGTCTGTGGATCGGTGGACTTCGAAAAAAAAAAACACCTACCTGTTTATCTGCTCAAAGCGGACATTGCGCGCTGACCATGTCGGCTTTGAGCAGGTACACAGGTAGGTCTTTTTTTTTTTTTTTCCGATGTCCATCGATCGACAGACAACGAACCAGTGCACATGCGCGCTGCACGCACGCTCGCGCGCGCGCGAGAGAGAGAGAGGTGGCGGAGGAGATCAAACACGGGTGGAGGCACATGGGCAAGGCGGAAGGCCGGATGAGCCGTGGTGGGAGGCCACATGGTAACGGTGCTTGCCTGTACGGACCCAAAACACACGTCCTTTTTTTTTTTTTTTTTTTTTTTCCCCTTGTCCACTGTACCCACCACTATCCATACTCCCAGAAACGAAAGTGGCCTTCCTGGCGGCCACCAACAAGAAGAAGTCCGTGTGTGGGCCCATGCGGGCCCACGGCCGCCCACCTAATATTTTCAGGCCGTGGGCGGTCTGACCCTGCCCGACCTTTGAATTTGTTGCTTGTGGGGAAAAGCAAAATTGCTGCAGGGCTGGGGCCATGTAGCAGCCGTCTCAGGGCATACTCACACGTGTGGGTTTTTTGGCTAAATTGCAAAATCCGCTATGCTGTTGGAGTCACACTAGGGTTTTCCGGCCACCAAAGTTGCAAACGTGGTAGCATTTGTCAGCGGCCTGGGGGCGGCGGGGATGGGCATTTTGCTACCATCTCGAGAGGTGGTGGCAAATTCTCTTTTGGCCGTGAAAAATTCTCTTTCGCCTTTTGGGAATTTTTAAAAGAAAATCTAGGCGCTTTGTGACCATGAGAGGCACCAATTTTGCAATTGCCAGAGAGTCCCACTGGTGTCCTTTCTGATTTGCAACCCATCTGTGACCGGGCGGGGTATTATTTCAGCAAACATGGGAAAGAAAATTCAGCAGATTTTGCTAGACTGCCACCGCTGTGTGAGTACGCCCTCAGAGGGTGACTTGGACCAGACAGAAGTTTTAGGCCCCAGGGCTAGGCAGATAACCCCACCCAGCCCCAGCACAGCTCTCAAAATGTTCGCCGGAAAGGCATTAGGGGTGTGACCAGGCCGCCGGAAACGCATTAGGGGTGTGACGAGGCCCCAAAAGTATTGTCTACCACGTAGGCACGGGGAACGTAGCCATAAGTAAGGTAAGGTATCCAAAACAATAGGGGTGTGGCGAGGCCCAAAAAGTACTACCTACGGGAACGCAGCCATAAGGTATCCAAAGCAATAGGGGTGTGACGAGGCCCAAAAAGTACTACTTGTACTTATGCCTTGAGGGAGGGGAGTAATAACAATGTAAAAGGCGAAGTTGCGGATCTTGATCGTCTATCGAGTGATCATCAGTATGGTACACAGGGGGGCTGAAAAGAAAGGGACATCCGCTCTTCACCCCCCCAAGACGCAACAGGGTTGACATTCTCTCGGTATCATCCAACACAATAGATCTTCACAACACAACACAACCAACAATTCAGCCGATAGACCGACTGCAGACAAATGAACGCGGGAAGGTGCGAGGTTGGCCGGTTGCGAGGGCGGGGGAAGTAAGGGCCTCGCCACACCACTCTCGAAAAGTGTAAAAGACAAAAATTTGGCGGGCGCATCTGGCCATGTTCTAGCGGGAAGTTCATTCTCAATTTACACATTTCGAAAGTGGTGTGGCGACGCCCTAAAGTGACACGCCTCACCGCAGATTACGGGGGGATCTGACGGCGGTCGGGTCGAGCTGTATCCAGGCCTCAGCACGGGTAGTATTTGACTGTTCTGTTCCATGGTTCTACATCAAAAGTGAAAACGCCATGGAGATTCACACGAGGCTGGCTTGCCGGTTGAGAGCGTGTACTGTTTGGGGGGCGAAATGTGTGACACGTGGATAGAGGTTGTTCTATGGGCGCGGGCGTAGTGCTCGCAACCCCCCCTGCCCCTCCCTCCCCTCGCAACCTCCCCTGCCCCTGTCTCTTGCGCTCCATCTGTCCGTTTGTTGTTGGCCTGCCGTGTGCTGTGCTGTGTAACCCTTCGGCGACGCCGGCCGGACTCCCAAGCGAAGGGAGGCTTGCCTGCGCGGGTACAGCGCACAGGGCCGAGACGCAAGCTGCGAGAGTTCCACCCCCCCCAAAAAAAAAAAAGTTGCGAGAGTAGAGTCGCTGGTACAATCTGGTTCGAGGTTGGGGAGTGATCGTCGCGGGATAGAGGTCGAGGAGGAGGAGGAGGAGGTGGTAGTTGGATCAGGACGTGCGGTGTCCAATAGTGAAGAGACTGGAGAAGAGCGGGCATTGCTGTGAATGAAAAAAGTGGCGGGCTTGCGTACGAGTCGGAGTGCGTAGGGAGACGACTATTTACGTTATGGCGGGGGCGAAGAAGGGTTGCAATTGGTCGGGGAGCGGGGTTTGAGAGAGAGAGAGAGAGAGAGAGAGAGAGAGAGAGAGAGAGAGAGAGAGAGAGAGAGAGAGCAAGGGCTGGGGCCCCGACTCGGCCGGGCGGAGAGAGTAGGCGCAAGCCACGTCGTTCTCTCGCGCAGCGCGGGAGCAGCTCTTAGCGGCGGCGAAGGTGGCGGGAAGATCGTAGCGGGGAGTTTGGAGGAAACTCTGGCGGGAAGAATTTCGCACACGCGTAGCGCGGGAAGTAGTAGAGTTCCGGGGGGCAGAGGGAGGAAGGAGCGCGGTGATAGAGAGGGTAGGAGAGTAACGGATAAACAGCTCTAGGGCGGGGACTGCAAATTGATGGCCATCCATAAGTCCAATACTCATATACTCATAATTGACATGATATTTATAAAAGTCGAAGTGTGAGTATGCTGCTGAGGAAAGTTGAAGTGTGAGTATGTTAAGGAGAGTGGAAGTGTGAATACACCCCAAGTGTGCGGAGAAGAACTGGGTGGCGGGCAAGTTTGCAGCGGGAAGTAGGGTGCTGTAGTTGACCGGGAGTAGGTAGGTGGCTGGGAAGTAGACTCGGAGGGGAGAGAGGGGCGGGGGAAGAGAGAGAGGCGGGGGGGGGGGGGGGGGGGGGGGGGGGGGGGGGGGGGGGGGGGGGGGGGGGCGGAGGATTACTCTGGGCGTTTTTCTTCTTCTTCTTCTTCTTCTTCTTCTTCTTCTTCTTCTTCTTCTTCCTCGCTGCGTAATCCACCTTAACTCGGTCGCACGTTGCGGGACTTGTTTCTCGGGGGTCTATAGAGAGCGCTGAAGATGGGGACTTCATGGTGCACACAGCTTCGCGCTACGCTGAGGCGAAATTTCCTGATCAAGTACAGGGATGGCTCGCAAACGTTTCAAGAGATTTTCCTTCCGGTACGTCGTTCTCCACCATGGATGATTAATGCCCTTGCTGCAATTCATCTCTTCCTCCCTCTTCTTCCCTCTCCCCCTCCCTCCCTCCCTCTCTCGCTCCCCTCGCTCCCTCCTTCCTCCGCTGCTATTCCTCTTCTTTTAACTTCCCTCGACTGGCTACTTCCCCCCTCTTCCCCTATCAGTTTTCGCTGGGCCATACTCAGGTTCTTGCGATTATCCGGGCCGAACTTGGTCGTGAATGCGGCTACGTACATTTTGATGATACTGCATACGTGGCAGTACACGTAAGTATTTCCGGGGGCGGTTGGCGGCTCCCGTCCTCCCACTTGTTATCCTCCTCTTCGACGGCCCGCGTATCCTCTGCGGCTGGCAATTGCATTAACGGATGGATTAATTGGATTAACGGGGGGGTGATTAACTAACAAATGGATAGATAGATCGACTGCTGATAAATACAGTAAATTGATGGATGTAAAAGTGTCGAATCTAATCTACTCTGTCAACTATGCAAATCGTGTTGTGTCGAGTAAGTAAACGTAATGTAGGTCGGCCACCGATTTGACACGTCATCATTGCGTAACCCAATCCTGCGTTATGCCGGGTAATCTCGGTATTACTACCGTCTTCCCCCGAACATAACGCACCACGATAATGACCGTACGCAACCTATATTTCCGGTCAGGTTCGACCAAAATGAGGGCGCGTTGTGTTCGGGGGAAGACTGTATCTATCTAATTAATTATAATGAAGATGTCAATCGTGTTGAGTAAGTACAGGAGTGTAGGGCGGCAACGGATTTGACACATCATTAAGTATTTTACTACGTAACCCGCCCTGCGTTATGCCGGTTATGTCTCATTAATTAAACTGATGTTGATGATGTAAATCGTGTTGAGTAATTGCTGTACAGCAGCAGTGTAGGCCGACCATCGATTTGACACGCCATCATCATCATTACGTAACCCGCGCTGCGTTATGGCGGCGAATCTCGGTATTATTACCTATCTTTATTCGTATATTAGATTGGAGGACGATGTAAATCGTGTTGCGGGTAATCTCGGTACATACCATCTAATCAGTTAACTGACGATGCAAATCCTGTCGAGTACTTGCAGTACAGGAGTGTAGACAGACCGCCGATTGGACACGTCATCATTACAAAACACGCGCTGCGTTATGGCGGGCAATCTCGGTATTACGTATCTGAGTAATTAACTGACGATGTAAATCGTATCGAGTAATTGCAGTAGTTGTGTAGGCTGACCACAGATTTGACACGTCGTCGTTACATAATCCGCGCTGCGTGCATTATGCCCGGTAATCTCGGTATCCTCTATCTATAATTAATGAACTGGCGATCTCAATCTTTTAGAGTGACTAGAGTAATGTTAATGTCGGCCGGCTACGGATTTGACACGTCATTATGACGGATTTGACACGTCATTATGACGTAACCCTTCCTGCGTTATGGCGGGTAATCTGGCCTCGGTATTGTTTGATCGATTAAGACGATGTTAGTCGTTTTGAGTTAATTACTATAGTAATGGCCGGCAAAGGATTGGACACGTCATTATTACGTAACCCGCCCTGCGTTATAGCGGGTAATCTCGGTATTATCCATCTCGATTAGTTTATGGTGGGTAATCTCGGTATTATCTATGTAATTAATTAATTAATTAGCCGACGATGTAAATCGTGTGGAGTGGTTAAAGTAATGTCGGCCGGCAACGGATTTGACACGTCATTACTACGTAGGGCTAATGAATTAAATAGATAACTGCCCTGCGTTATGGCGGCTGATCTCGTCTCGGTATTATTATGTATTTATTACTGTAATTGGCGGGTGATCTCGTCTCGGTATTATGTATTTATTATGTATTTATTATGTATTTATTATGTATTTATTATGTATTTATTACTGTAATTGGTTGACTAACTGCAGCGCTTCGAACGGAGTGCAACTCCATGGCGTCCTCGTTTGTGACCAGATTCTTTCGATGCCTTGTTGTAATGATGAAGAATCATTCATGGCGTTATCCGATTTCAAAAAGCAATCATGGAGTCGTTTATCCCAATAGTAACAGTAAATAAATTAACCATGCTGTCCTTCGGGACATCCGTTCAATGGAACGATACAGAGAAGATTAGCATGGCCCCTGCGCAAGGATGACACGCATAAATAAATGAACCATGCTTTTTGAAATCGGATAATAACGCTCGGTCATTATCCCTGTATCTGGGCAGCAAGTCGCCTGAAATACAGCTATAATGACCAGGCTTCATTCATGCGCCGTAAATGCGACCATCGCCGTGAACCAGTTCGAACTGATTGTCGACCATCGCTGTAAATGCGGCCGTCGCCGTAAATGCCGCCATCGACGTAAATGCGGCCATCGCCGTTATGTGTGTATGCCTGTTGTCTCGTGCAGTAGAATGAGCGACAGCAGGCTCGAGCGAGCTATACCATCTTTACCCGAATAGAACGCCCGGTCATTATCCCTGTATCTGGACGGAAAGTCGACTGAAATACAGCTATAATGACCAGGCGTTGTATGTGGGTGAAGACGGTAGTCGTCTCACGTGTCTTCCGTCATCCCACATTTTACCCTCTCTCTCTCTCTCCTGCTTTTCCTTTCCTCTGCACCCCCGTCTTTCTCTTCTTTCCTATCCTCTCTCTCTCTCTCTCTCTCCTCGTCTCCTCTTGTCATCTCTCCTGCCTCTCTTTCTTTCTATCTCTGTCACCTCTCCTCTCATCTAGCTCTCTTTTGCTTTCTTCCTCGATGACCCTCGGTTCTTTTCTTTTCTCTTGTTCTCTCTGTTTTCTTCTGCCTACTTCGGTGATCCCTTTGGTTCTCTCTTTGGGTGGTTTCTCTCTGTCAGTCGCTCTCTGTTCCGTTTGGTCTCTAAGTACGTTTCTCGCTGATCCGTTTGGAACCTTTGTACTTTCCTCTGTTCCGTTTGGTCCCATTGTACGTTTCTTTCTGTTCCGTCAGTCTGAACACTCTGTACGTTTCTCTGTGTTCCGTTTGGTCCTTTTGTACTTTTCCCGCTGTTCCGTTTGGTCCTTTTGTACGCTTATCTCTGTTCCGTTTGGTCCTTTTGTACTTAGTCTCTCTGTTCCGTTTGGTCCTTCTGTACTTAAAACTATACATTTCTTTCAAATAATTGTTAATTAAAACATGGAAATAATTGGTTTGAAGTTAGTCTCTCTGTTCCGTTTGGTCCCTTTGTACTGGGTCTCTATTCCGTTTGGTCCCTTTGTACTTAGTCTCTCTGTTCCGTTTGGTCCCTTTGTACGTTTCTCTTGTTCCGTTGGGCGCCTGTTTAGGTCACTCTCCGTACGTTCTGTGCATTTCTCTGTTCTGCTTCGCCGCTCCTTGGGTGGTTCCTTTCTCTCTCTCTCTCTCCTGTCAAGCCGCCGTTGAGTGGATTTGCGCGCGAAAAGCGATAGATTGTAGATTCGCCTGTATATGCCCTCTATCTCGATTAGATAAGCCCTTCAATTATATGACACTAGATGATAGCAATTCCCGCCACGGGCCTCCTGGCACTTCGTCTCCTACGTAAGTTTCTGTTTTTTTTTTATTTTAAATCCCTTCGTAATTGTTCTGAGAGAGTCAAGTAAACCTTCCTCCACCTAAGCATCCCTCGGCTTCTCTTTATCCCATCGCTTCTTCTTCTTCTTCTTCTTCTTCTTCTTCTTCTTCTTTCGTCTTGTTGTTTTTTTCGTTTTGTTATTTCGAAATCCGTTCGTGTCCTTCAGAGAGAGAAGTAATTCTTCCTGTCCTCCACCATCCCTCGACTTCTGTTAGTTTAGTCCTTCGCTTCTTCTTCCTTCTTCTCTTCTTCTTCCTTCTTCTCTTCTTCTTCCTTCTTCTCTTCTTCTTCTGCCTTTTTATTTTCTTCTTCTTCTTCTTCTTCTTCTTCTGCCTTTTTATTTTCTTCTTCTTCTTCTTCTTCTTCTTCTTCTTCTTCTTCTTCTTCTTCTTCTTCTTCTTCGAGGCGCTTCTTTTGTTGCGTTATGTTCTCTTAGCGTAACGTTTACCTCCTTCCCGATTTTTCTCCTCCTTCGTTTCTCGCTTTCGTTTCCTTTTATGTCCTCCTCCCGCGCGTAACTCCTTAACGCCTTATGACGCTGTCTCTGTTGTAAGGAGATCCGAATTCAATAAAATTTGACGTCGTAATGAGGAACATCTGTCGCGGACCTCGCTCATCTACCGTCTACACACCGGAATCGAACGCCCAGTCGTTATAGCTGTATTTGGATCATTGTTCGGTCCAGATGCAGCGATAATAACCTGGCGTTCTATTCGGGTGAAGACGGTAGAACGTCTCTCTCTTGTATATTTTCCTCCCTTTGTTTCTCTAGCGAGAGCTTCCTCCTCTTCTTTCTCACCGGCGACTCCGTTGACTCCTTGCTCTTCTTTTCTTTCCTTCTCCCCTCCTTCCCCTCCTTCCCTTCCCTTCCCTTCCCCTCTCTTTCCTTCCCTTTTCCCTTCCCTTCCCTCCGTTTGTGACCCTTCCCTCCTTTTATCATAGTTAACCTTATTGTTTTCCTTCCTTTTTTTTTCTCTAGAGAGCTTCCTCCTTTTTTTTCCTTACCTCCTTTCTCTCTCCCTTCCTCCTTTTTTTTCCTTACCTCCTCCTTTCTCTCTCCCCACTCTCGATTTCTTCTCTTCTTTCTTTCCCCCTCTCCCCCCCTTCCCTTCCCTTCCCTCTGTGTGCGACATAGCTACCTTCGCTCTTTCCTTCCTCCCTTTCTTTCCTTACCTTTCACCCCTCCTGAGGCTTCCCTTCCCTCTTCTTATCATACCCTTCCCTTCCCTTCCCTCTGTGTGCGACCCTTTCCTCCTTTTGTCATAGCTACCTTCGCTCTTTCCTCCCTCCCTTTCTTTCCTCCCTTTCTATCCTTACCTTTCACCCCTCCTGAGGCTTCCCTTCCCTCTTCTTATCATAGCTACCTCCTTCCTCTTCGTTTCTTTCGGCCTCCCACTGGACATAGCAGTAGTGGATGGATGTTCCCTCTTGTCGGGTGCGTGTCCTCCTGAAGGCTTGACTGATGTTCCCTCTTGTCGGTGTGAACACGCCCTGATAATGAATAATGAATAATGAATGCTTACAAGCTACCTTTCCGGTCCGATGCAGCCAAAATGAGGGTGCGTTGTGCTCGGTGTGCCCCAGACGCCCGCTTTGGTGAAACTTAGCCGTTTTTTTGCTGCGTATTGATTTTTTTCCTTTGTTGGTTCAATGCTGGATGGGACTTGAGGGCTAGTCAGTCCCTGTTGCTTGCCTCTTCCATCACCTTTGTACCCTTTTTTCCTCCTAGCATAGTTACCTCCTTTCTTTCTTTCTTTCCTTCCTCGCTTGTCTCTTTCCTACACCTTCCACTCCTGAGGCTTCCCTTCGCTCCTCTCCTCTTATCATATAGCTACCTCCCTTCGTATCCCTTTCCTTCCTCCCTTCCCTTCCTCCCTTCCCTTCCTCCCTTTCCTTCCTCCCTTTGTGTCTCTTCCTCCCTTTCCTTCCTCCCTTTGTGTCTCTTCCTCCCTTTCCTTCCTCCCTTTGTGTCTCTTCCTCCCTTTCCTTCCTCCCTTTGTGTCTCTTCCTCCCTTTCCTTCCTCCCTTTCCTTCCTCCCTTTCCTTCCTCCCTTTGTGTCTCTTTCCTTCCCTTCCATCCCTGCTTCCCTTCCCTCTCCCTCGCGTGACGCCATGTTTAGCAGCGGGTCCCTCGTAAAGCCTTCCCTTGCCCTATCGAGCATCCGATGCAGGATCTCCCTTCTCCGTGCAAGCCCGATCTTAACAGCTTCCGTTCCGTTCCGTTATCATTTTGTCCTACTTCTCTTCCGTTATTTAACTTGCCTCCACTTTCCTCCCTTAACTTCTTTTCTGACTTCGTCTTCTTTCTGGCACGACCTCCTTGTCTTTCCTTTCTTATCTATACGCTCATTTGCCATCTGTGACATCCTTTAGCCCATCTGCGAGATATCTAACAGAAGATCTGTGACATAGTATCTGACAGATAAAGGAATATCTATGAGATAACGTCTATGAACCCCCCCCCCCCCTCTAACGTCTGTGAAATTCCCTTTTAACGTCTGGAATCCCCTTTCACTTTTTGTGAAATCATCTTTTTTAATGTCTGCGAATTCACCTTTTTTTTTTGTTTTGTGAAATCCCCTTTTAACGTCTGTGAAATCCCCTTTTAATTAAAAAAAAAAAAATCCCCTTTTAAAGTCTGTGTAATCTCCTTTTAATGTCTGTGAAATCCCCTTTTTTTAACGTCTGTGGAATCCCTTTTTTTTTGGTGATATCCGCTTTTAACGTCTATGAAATCCCCTTTTTTTTTAACATCTGTTAGATAACCCTCTTCCGTGAAGATCTAATGTCTGTTAGATCCTTCAATGTCTGTAAGAAGATGCGTAACATCTGGGAGATTCTTTCCCATCTGTGCGTGCATTTCCCATCTGCGCGCTCCTCCTTTCCCATGTGTCCAAATTTTGCGTTTTTTTGGCACTGTTCTCACTTTTCCCTCTCCTCAGGAACTGCCGCTTGCTCCCCTTCCCCTGTGAAACCCTCTTCTTTTTTTTTTTTTCGCTGTATGTTTTTTCCGCCTCAGAGCATGCTTGCACTACCCTCTTCCTCCAACCAGAACACACCCTGATAATGAATAATGAATGTTTACCAGCTATCTTTCCGGTCCGATGCAGCCAAAATGACGGTGCGTTGTGTTCGGGGGAAGACTGGTATAATTTTCCTACATATCGCTGTTGCGAGTTTCCGCTTTTTTTTAACCGCCGCTTGCTCCGCTTCCCCCCCTCGGACCACATGCAGAAAAGGCGAAAAAAATATGGCGGTGTATCTTTCCATGTTGTAGCCGAAGATTCATTCTCATTTCAAACATTTGGTCGCTTGCTCCGGTCCTCCCTCCTCCCCCCCAAACCCCCCTTCCCTCGTAAAACTCTCGTCCTATGGCTGTACGGGCCTCGCACTGCTACTGACCACATGCAGAAAAGGCAAAAAGTTATGGCGGTGTATCTTTTCATTCTTTTGCTAAAGATTCATTTTCATTTTACTCATTAGGTGAGTAGTGGAACGAAGCCCTACGTTTGTTCCGTTTCAAAGTACATAACGGGAGCATGCATTTGCCCAGAAAAGTTTTGGCCCCATTTTTTCTTCCGTGTCAAAGCATGTGCTCGCACTAGACTTTGGGCCTCGCTACACTATGCGCCTGGAGTGTGCAAATTTGAGCATGTATTTTCCCAGAAAACATGGACATGTTCACCCGCCATAGGTTTTATCTTTGTCACATTCCGCCGGGAGTGGTGTGGCGATTCCCTTTCCTACCTGTATATCTGTGCATGTTTCGTTTTTTTTTTTCCTTCTTTGAGATTCATTTCTTTGTTTTTTTTTTTC
>BFEA01000320.1:1068275-1078313 GCA_003427395.1 Chara braunii | reverse complement strand
TTCTATATGTATCTCATCGCAATTACGGCTGGAATACCTGGCTGTGCGACCAAAAATTAGTCCCAAAAAAATGGTTGCGTGCCGTGAATATATTTATGCTCTCACTGTCGCAAAATCCGTTTTTTTCCCGTTTTTTCTCTTCCGTTCTTTCACCTTTCTTGTACTAACCGCTTTTCACCTTTAGCTATTCTCCTTCCCTCTTCTTTATATTGGGCGTCCGGACATGAGGAGGACTTTCTTGGCTGTATCTGATCGCAAAAATGTGATGGATTCAGTTGGCAAAATCCCTTTCTCTGCCTTTCCTATTACGTTCTTTCACCTGTCTCTCACTAACCGCTTTTCTCCTTCAGCTCTTCTCCCTTCCTTCTCCTTACCTTTTTAGATAGGGCAGCATCCTGACATGGACTTTCTTGGCTGTATCTGGTCGCAAAAATGGAATGGTTTCAGTTGTCGAAGTCCTCGTGTGCCCGTGTTTTCTTTCTCCTACTCTTCTCTCCTTTTTTTTTTTTTTGCATTCTCACTTTTCCCGCCACCTTATCTCTCCTCTTTCTGTCTTTCACCTTTTATATCGATATTGCAGTATATCTGAAACCTCGCTTTTTTTTTTTTTTTAAGGCTTTATTTATATATCGACATTGCAGTATATCTGAAACCTCGCTTTTTTTTCTTTTTTTTTTAAATGGCTTTATTTCCAGACTGTAATCAATTGAGGCCGGGGATCCTCACAATTCTACCCGGAGGTTATCCCGGCAGCATCAGCCGGTTTAGCTTATCTCATCATTTTCCACGCTTAACCAATCAAAAACCATCTTGCGTAACCAAACTACTCTCTTGTCCTCCCTGCGGAACCAAACTAATTGCTGACTATGCTTTACTTCACCAAAACCACTACCACTAACCTGTAACGCAGACCTATAGCCGGTCTGAACTCAGTCTAGCCGACCGAACCTCGCTTATTGAGTACCCCCCCTTTATTTCACCTCTCCCTTTTTTTTTTTTTTTTTGCCTTCCTCGCTTGTAGCGACTCTCTTAGTTCTGTCTCTCTCTGCTGGCGGACTGACGACGACTTCGTTGGTGAGGGTGGGCTGACGGAGGAGTAATGGATATTTGGTGTCCTATATCCTTACCGCCCTACTCTTCCTTTGTCCATCTACTCTTCCTTTGTCCATCTATTCTGCTCTCTCTCTTCCTTAAACCACCAGTTCGCACGAACCTGCGGGGTGCCCTCGCCGATATACGCAGTAAAAGCTTTTTTTTTTTTTTTTTTTTTTTTTGTTGGAAAAAAGCGATGGCTTTGGGCCCCGGTGAAGGGTTAGCGTGGTGCTGATGGTGCGACAGACAACTCACCACCACCATTCCAATTTCCCATCTGCCCTCAGTGCCATCCTACCCTACACCTCTTGGGGTAGAGCGGCAGGCGTAAAAAAAAAAGAAAAAAAAAAGCGCTTGGTGCCCTCCTACCCTACCCCTCTTGAGGTAGCGGCAGACGGAAAAAAAAAAACAAAAAAAAAACGGTAGGCGTCCTTGTTGACAAACTGTTAAAATTGGAACGACACAGAGAAGGAAGATTAGCATGGGGCCCCTGCGCAAGGGAATGACAGGCATGATCCAGAAATGCGCCCCCCCACCCCCCCAAACCCAAAAAAAACACAAAAAAACGGCAGGCCATTTTTGGATAGAAACAAAAAAAGAAAAGACGCTGTTGCAGGCTTGTGAGCCTTGAAAAGTAGCTTGGTCAACTTAGGCTTTCGTGTGAACTGGTGTTTGAAGTCCTTGCGTGAAGTCCTTGCGTTCGGTCTAGGAAGAGGGAGTGGGTAAAGGAAGAGGGAGTGGGTAAAGGAAGAGGGTGACGGTAAGAGTAGAATAGATTCAGCAGGACTAAGGAAGAGAGAGGCAGAACAGGTATTATTGCTGTATCTAGAATGGAAAATACAGCTATATGACCGTACGTTCTATTCGAGGGAAGACGGTAAGGAAGAGGGAGAGGGTAGTGGATGGACTACGGAAGAGGCAGAAGGCAACAATAGAACGAAAACAGCGTTGGGTACTTTCGCTCCATTGCAAAGAGAGGAAAACCAAGGAAGGAGTCGCTCGAATAGAACGTATGGTCATTGTAGCTGTATTTGGAGCAACTTTCAGTCCAGATGCATTGATAATGGCTGCAATCTCTATTCGAGTGAAAACGGTGGTCCGTACGTTTCCTTGTCCTTTTGCCCTAGTCTCCTTTCTTTTTGTCTTTTTGTGTTTTTCTGCTCTTTTATGGAAGAGGGCAACGGCCTTGAGATATTGCCGAACTGACTGCCGCTAGGCAGTTCAGAAGTATTTCATTTCATTCCTCTAGTTCTGTCTTCACCCGAATAGAACGCCCGGCCGGTCATTACAGCTGCATTTGGCCCAACTGTCGGTCCAGATGCAGCGATAACGACCGGGTGTTCTATTCGGGTGAAGACGGTTCCGTCTGGATCTGAACTCAGATCTGTATTTCAACAGTTTGTGGGTGTTCCAACCGAGCTGGCTGGCAAATGCGCTTTTACTTTCTCTCTCTGTCTGACATTATGTATCATTCAGTCGGACTTCAACCACCAGAATGGTGCCAGGTCTTATTGGCACAATCTCCTCTTTCTGGGCTGCAGACGTAAACTGACTGGCTTTTGAGCTGTTGAAATCCCTAAAGTAGCCCTGCCAGAATGCATGCCTGTATTATACCGACAGCTGAGTGCGCGAGCTAGTTTCTGAATTTCCAAACCTGAGCTATGCCTCTCCATGCGGCGACGAACTGAAAGGGGGGTAATAGGGGTATGATGGACCATTTTCCATGGGAGTCTCACCTCACCAAGTCATCAAGTGTCCAAAACCCTTCCACCAGTACTTCCAAGGCACTTTTTTTTCCCGGGGCCGGAAATGTGTTGCGCACCCAAATAAAAAAGGAACAGGCGTGGGCCTCCTTTTGGCGGGCACTGCCAGGCATTTTGCTCTGGGGCCCGACCCCCAAAAGTTGCGGCAGCACGCAAGCCGCGTATTTGAAAAAAATGCCTGGGAAACGTACTGTGTGGCGTAACTGCTCCAAGGAGGTCTCCTTTTTCCTTTTTTTGGGACCCCATTTCTCGAACTGTGTGTTGATATGTGTTGTCATAAATGAATGGGCAGTGGCCAATGCTAATCTTCTCCGTATGGCTCCAATTTTAGTGGATGCCCGAGGGAAGGACGGCAGTCTCCTACTCCCTCTTTTCTTTTTGATTTATTTATTTTTTTCTCGTCTGCTGTCCTACTTGTTCTTCAAGCCATAATCTGCCATGATCTAAAAGGAAAAAAAAACTGTTGTGATCACAAAGAAAAAAGAATCTGCCGTGATCTCAGGCTCAGCTGAGCATCGAGAGGGCTCAGTAATTGGCAGCCCGCCTATAAGAGCAAATTCACATGAGGACTTTTTTGACTGCGCTCTGGACTCAATGGCGGTCAGATACATGGGTGTGATGCTGTAATTGCGGTCAGATACATGCACAAAAACCCTAGTGTGAATATGTGCTGAGGTGGGAAGCAAACCAGCAAAAAATTGAAACCGATTAGAAGGTCGCAATGGGCCTGACTGACCCTCTGCACGTCTGCATGTGGATCATGCTCATATGGGCATCTGCACGTCCAGGTGCATTCCATGTGCTAACTTCCGCATGTCTACCTTAGTGGGCCCTTTTTTTTTGTATACCACCAGCTTGCTGTGCGTGTAGTATCACCTCATGCCTATGGACAGTTGAGTGCGATCAGCTGTTTTTCAACACCATAACAAACCTTTCAGGTTGAGCGTATGTCTGCATCAACGCTGAGCTCCGGTGGTTCTATGAACTGCTGACAGTCATTAGCGAGTTGAGGAAGGTAATATGCTGCAGGCTGCCAATCAGTAGCTGCTCGAGTCCAGCGATTCTTAGCTCTTGTTTATTTGGGACGGAATCCACTGGGTTTGGCAGAAAAGGTGCGGACATTGCGATGGTCTTGAACCGCCACTGGTACTACGGTCCTTATCATCTGGGTAGTAGATATGGAAGATGGCTGCCGATATCGTTGGTGACCAGTCTTTGGAACGTTTGGAGCTTTGGTTGGGTTTTTGAGGATGGCCTGCAGTTTGGCATTGGCTATGGCGTCCAGGGACACTCAGCTTGTGTACATAAAGCTATTAACTGAAGGTGCCCCGCAAAAGGAAAGGAAATAAGAAGAAAGAATTGAGAGCACGGCTGGCAGAAGGGTTTTTTTTTTTTTTTTTTTTTTTTTTTTTTTTTTTTTTTTTTTTTTTTTTTTTTTTTTTGTTAACAGGTCGTTATGGTCCTGGCTCCATATCCATTCTTAGGATCGTCAGGCCAGTTCCTATTCCACCAGCGAGTCAGAATGAAGTATGGCATCATGAACACCCTTATGCTTCCTTCCGTCTGGCCGAAGGATCCCTCACCGGCATCAGTTGCTCCGATACCGGAGGATCGACTGGCAGCTTGCCTTTTCTCTCTTTTTATTAGTTTTCCGATCTTTTGTTTTCCAAACAATCCTGTGTCCCATTGCTGGGGAGCAGAGTGTGCTGGCAAAGGGGCTAGCGCAGTTTGGCAATCAACCAGGACTTTGTGGAGCAAAACAGGATGACAGATACAGAACTCCACTGCCGACTGGCACCTTTGTGATTGAGAGGGGGGGGGGAAGGAGCAGGCAGTGTATGAAATACATTGAAACCGAAAACGAATTGGAGAGAAGATGGACATACGCTTTGCGCGTGCAGCATTCCCTTCCTGACAACGGATAGATGGACATACGCTTTGTGCGTGCCTCTAGCGAGCCTGCTGATTTCTCTGATTTCCCTCTGCACTCCGGATGGAATCAGGAGGGCAGTGGAAGACTGACAAGGAAGGGGAGAGATGAGAAGTTGAAAAGAGGAGTGGAGGATGCATGAATGCCAGCCACCTGGTATCCTCTCTCATCTCTTTTCGTTCTCCTCTTGTCGCTTCTGGTTTCTCTTTTTCCTATTTTGGGCTGCACTGTGCCCTTGTGTCCTCAGAGAATTGGCAGATGGAGTGAGAAACGGCGGTCTGCCACTCCCTCTGCCGTATTTTTAACTCTTTTATGGGAGGGCATCAAACTGTGAATATCCCAGCCAAACTGAGACACGACTGCAGCCGGATGCATCCACGAAATCCAGTCCGAGTAGCCCTCTACCGAATGCGTGAGCTGGGGACACTGACATACACTGCTGCTATTGTTTTTGACTGTAGACGCAGTCAGAGCCATATGCCCAGTTATAATGCAATCTAGAGGCAAGGCCCCACTTGCCTGAATCCTTCACTCTGGTGGACTGTAGGTCACAAGTATCAATGGCTAGAAACATGAAGTCCACGTTAGTGGGACCGAGCCTCGGGTGGGAGTATGCGCATCCCCAATAATTTTGATTGTGTGGAACCATGCCGTTCATTTTGTGTGGTGTACATCTGTTCATTCTGTGTGGTGTACAGCTCTTTTGCTACTGCAACGTCTTTCGCATAGAGTGCAAACACAGGCACATGTGGGGACACTGTGTGCACTGTGCTGTTGGAGCTCATGTAAAAATCCAATAAATAAGGATAATCTGAAGAAGACCTGGACCTTCATAAATATGTAGGAAACTACTTCGAGCAACATTTGGTGGGGATGATGTCGTGCAGCCGTAGTTTGGTCAGTTTGTGACCTTAGTTTTTTGCTCTACCAGGTGGGGTGACCCCCCATCTAAGTTGCCCAGCTACCCACCAGGCCGGGCCATGCAAGTCCCAGGGGAGGTGCCAGGGAGTCCCACACCAGAATTTAATTAATATGAATGAAAAGTTAAGGAAGATCAAAGAATCCGAAAAATTATGTTCTGTAAAGCTCCTGTGTACAACCAACGGCCCTAGCTCAGTTCGTACACCCTATGAACTGTTGAAATGCAGACCTGGGATGAAAACGGCCTAGCTCAGTTGATAGAGCACACGAGTGGCATCCAGAAGGTCATGGATTCAATTCTCCAAGTTGTCCGTTTGATTACCCGTGGCCCCCTGCGGTGCTCTTTGGGCTCATCTGTCCCCCCATCTAAATTGCCATTCTACCCACCAGGCTGGGCAATGCAAGTTCCAGGGGAGGTGCCAGGTAGTCCCACACCATAGTTTTATTAATACGAATGAAAAGTTAAGGAAGATCAAAGAATCTGAAAAATTATGTTCTGTAAAGCTCCTGTGTAGCCCTGGCTCAGTTCGTACACCCTATGAACTGTTGAAATGCAGACCTGGGATGAAAACGGCCTAGCTCAGTTGGTAGAGAACACAAGTGGAATTCAGGCCACGGGTTCGATTCCCCACGTCGTCTGTTCGATTACCCGCGGCCCCCTGCAGTTGTCTTTGGGCTCACCTGCTGAGATAGTTGGCTTGCCCCACCTGGCTGGTCGTGGCAGGGTTCGGGAATCCAACCATCCCTCGCTAGGGGTCATGAGCCTGGGTACTACTCCCCGCGCAGAGTAGAGTGGATATATATAGGCGGGTTCTCACTAGCAGTTCCCCTCCGATGCATTGATATTGGGTTGTCATCTTAGATTTGTGGGTAGATAGTACGGGGAATGTAGGCAGTCAGTGTGAGGTGGAAAAAATACCGATGGGAGAAGACGCCTCAAAAAAAAAAAGAAAAATCTGACTTACCTGGGGCCGGTCAGTTTGATGATGATATCTCAAGGCCGTCGTCCTTTTTTTTTTTTCCTTCCAACCACCACCGCGTCCAACCCTCTTTTTCCTGTGCAGATTTCTGCTGCGTCGCAAGTCCAGAACGAACTGGTGTGCTGCATTTTTTCCCCTTTTTGGTTGCCGCCAGCCAGAAAGGTCAAGGAGGCCGAGCCTTCAGAGAATGTGGTGGTAAACTAGGCTACCAGATTGGCTGGGACCACTTGCCTGGATGGGCCAAAAATAATACTAGAGGTTCAGCTTCCTGATGAGCCAGTGAAGCTCTGGAGGCATAATTTGTTCACTTTATGTTTCTGCCAGGGCTGCACCGGCTACCGGCTGGTTGGACCGGACCGGACTCAACTGGACCGGTTGGAACCCGGTGGTCCAACCGGAATCCGGTTGGGGCCTGAAACCGGGTCAATTTTTATTTTTTTTTATTTTTTTATGATGGAGTTGGATCTTGCTTGTCGAGATCTCCCGGAATCCGCAGAGAAAATAGCATGGCAATCGAGGCCCAGACATTTGTCTGGACTGGTCCAGACGTCCGGTAATCTGGACATGCACCGGACAGCCGGACAGGACCGTCTGGACCGGTACACCAGACACAAAAAATGTCCGGACCGAAAGGGGGGGGGGGGGAGTTAAAAAAACAACAACAACCATTAGTAGTAAACAGTACGAACCACAGCTTACTGTCTTTCACTATTCCCAACTTGACAGCTCAATAGAGTCAAATACTGTCACAGACATTCACGAAGGCCCACGCAACACTTGAAACCAGTTCTCAACAGACCAATCAATCCCAAGTCATTTCAGAAAAGAGTACAAAAAGCAGAAAGAAACAGAATGTGAACTTTGAAGTTAGACTTTCTAATTCATATGAAAATTGAAAATTGAAAATTTAAACCGTGAAGTTATTCAGATCTGCGTAAGTACAGATCTGACCAAAATCATCTCTCTCTCTCTCTCTCTCGCTCTCTCTCTCTTTCTAATTCATATGAAAATTGAAAATTTAAACCGTGAAGTTATTCAGATCTGCGTAAGTACAGATCTGACCAAAATCATCTCTCTCTCTCTCTCTCTCTCTCTCTCTCTCGCTTGATGTTCTGTGGCACTTTGCAGCCAGCGCTTTCATTTTTTGGAATCAAACTCATCCTCATCCCATGAACTACCAGTGTAGTACAACAGAAGAGGGAGCTGTTGGAAGTGTCTGGCGGCGTCCGGTAGGCCCTGAAACAGTAAAAAAATACCGGGGGCATTTTTTTGGGCCGGCCTAGGACTCGAAAAACGTCCTAGGCCCCCCCCAAAAAAAAATCGAAATTTTCAAAATTGGGCCCAATCCAGACCTACCGGACCAGACACCGAATACCCGGACCTACCGGGTAGAAATTCATGGGTTGAGGGGGGGCTGCATTTCAGGGGTGGGGGGTGGGTGGGTCTCTCTCTCTCTCTCTCCCTGTGCGCACGCACCCACTCTCAAAGAGGAGGAGGAAGACTCGCCTTCACGGATGGACGGTGGGGCGGGCCGATGGCGATCTGAGGCCGGGGCGGATGCGGTGGGGGGCAAGCAGTCTCGACCTCGTCCACTTTGGACGAAGTGTCGAAGTGATGGGTTGTGCTGCTCGAAAGCAGCTGGAGGTTGGAGACGGGATGGTAGGGGTGGTGGCTAGGGAACATATGGATGGCAGGCCGATGTTTGGGTGGTTCACCGTCCGAATGTTCAAAAACGGGCGGCCTATCTGGGCTGCAGATCTCACCAGATTGACGACCCAGATAGACTGCCAGTTTTTCAATATTCTGGCAGGCCTACTGACCCGGTTAATTTTTTTGGGGGGCCGGGAGGCCTCCATGACCCGCATGGAGGCCTCCCGACCCCAAAAAAATTCAACCCCCCCTGTGATCAAATTGCGCAACCGGCGCTGTCCACCGGCCGGTAGAACTGGCCCGGTTCTGGTGGGGGAAGGGGCCCCCGGTGGGACTCGGTATTCAGCCTTGGTTTCTGCATACATCAATGAACATTCACATGAGAGATCACACGTGAGAAGCCAAATCCAAATACAATCAGCACATGAAGATGTTGTCTCCAATGTTATTATCAATATACAAGAATGTTGTCTCCAGCGGCTCTGCCGCACACAAACACACGGATTCCAACCAGGTGGCGGCCATGGCTTTTCTCCCTTCTGTCTCACTTCTCTCTCTTTCGTCTTGCTTCTCTCTCTAACTTGGCTCKCTCTSYCTSYCTCTCTCTCTCTCTCTCTCTCTCTCTCTCTCTCTCTCTCTCTCTCTCTCTCTCTCTCACTAATGTAGGTCGTCACCCTGGATACACCCATTCAGGTTGCTTACACCTTAGCGGGCATGGCCGCCGTTCCCCTCCTCTCCCCTGCGAGCGCCGCCTTCCCTTTTGGGCGCGCCGTTCCCAAGTTGCCTTAACGCACAAGCAGCAGCAGCGCTTCCGCATCTCGCAACTGAACAAATGATGAACTGCTGCACTGTAGCAGCTATATATAGGACTTGGCTTGGCTGGACTTGGACCTGCTTTGGACTGGTACCGGCCGGCCGTGGCCTGTCTGCTGCAAACATTTTGTCGGTCCTGTAGCTTTCGGACTTTCCTGGCACATGCTGCAATTGGACTTGGGACTGTCGATCGGACTGGACTCCCATGGACTTTTCTTGTCAGGTACCGGACTTCTACCTACCTATGATGTTTCCGAGCCCCCCTCCCCTAGACCCTATGACCTAACCTACCGTTGGACTGGGCTTGTCGGGACCCTTAGACCAGGACTGGGTTCCTTTCAATGTAGTTTTCTTTTCGAAATTTTTGCGTTCTTTTTTTTTTGCAGGGACCTTCCCTGGCCCTTGCTCTCCTGGGAAAACCAAAGTGATCCGGGCAGCCTGGTTGGTAGCCCAGGCAGTAGACAAATTTGTTGCAAAAGTTTTGCCTGGGAAAGGTTGTGGTTTTCTGTGTAGTACACCGAACATGTTCGGAGCTTTTTGGAACGCTCAAACATGTTCAGTTGTTCAGCCGAACGCCTCCCGAACGCGGCCAAACATATTTCTTTTAATGATAAAGAAAAAATTCTTATTGCTTTTTATGTGTTTGATTTTTAACTCGAGTTTGGTTACGAATTTGAGCATGCCTCCCAGGCAAAAGTTGTATTATTATTTTATATAACATATATATTTTTTCATAATTTTCTGAACTCTTTTTTATTACATTTTTATGTTCGCGTTCGGAGGTTTTTTGTGCATGTTCGTGTTTGGTCGTGAACGTTCGGGTTCAGTCACCAAACGAGAACACGATGCTACACAGGTGGTGGTTTGAAGTTCCTGTCCAAAGCACTTT
>BFEA01000320.1:1031442-1048948 GCA_003427395.1 Chara braunii | reverse complement strand
CTTGCGGTTTGTTGGACTGGCACGAGCAGAGGGGTACTGAGATTTGCAGAAGTCTTTGGACATCGAGTGGTCCCTCGTGAAATAAATGAGAATTGATAACACTGAGCCAGTCTTTGGACATGGACTGGTCCCTCGTGAAATAAATGAAAATGGATAGCACTGACTGAGCCTATTAACTCTGGCCATGTGCCTGGTTGGTAAAGTTCATTTACCATAGAAGCTCTCAATAAGTGCCCTCCGAACCGTGTGAAATAGTTGCCCATTACACGGCTCACTAACTCTACTTGCTTTGAGTTCTCTTACCTATTTGGCGGGGTTTCACTGGATCAAGTCACCAGTTTCCCCCGTGGACTTCCAGGCATGAATGGAGGTCATTTAGTACCCAATGCTTGGCAATCTTTTGTTGAAATGATTTATGAATTTGTTCTAAACTTAGTCAATGAACAAATAAGTGGTGTACCAGCAGTTAAACAACGATTTTTTCCTTTCATCTTTATGCATAGACTTTCTCTGTGGATTAATGAAGTGTTCTCTGTGGGTCAGTGACTTCTCTTCCTTCTTATGAAACACAATATGCTCTGCTGGTTGATGAATTCTGCACCCTTTTTGTGGTTCATTTGAATTTTGAACTTCCAGTTCACTTCCTGGTCTCATTGTCCCAGTGCATTCTACAGGGACATGGTTTAACACGAACATGCTACCTTTTTCCCTTGAATACAACGTACGGTCATTATAGCTGTATCTAGACTGAAAGATGCCTCAAATACAGCTATAATGACCGTACGTTGTGTTCGGGGGAAGAAGGTAGTCAGAAATATAAGGATGTGAAATCCTCACAAATGGCATCCTCCTCTCTCTGTTTGTCTGTTTGCCCATCCCTGAGGCCTGTCTGTATATCTTACCCATTCAGCCATGTGCAACCCCTCACTGCCTCCCCAACCTCCTGTCTGTCCTCTGTCTGCGGTCCTGTCTGTCCACCTGTCTGCCTGCCTGTCTGTTGACCTGTCTGCACGTTTACCCGTTCGGCTCGACTTGGCAATAGCATCATGTTTCGTCTGCCGCCCTTTTATTCGTCCTTGATCTCCCCCCCTTGTGCTATTGGGAGTGCAAAAGCACAGTGTCTTACTGAGTAGTCGTGGTTTCTTGGAAAAGGAATTGTGCTCAATGGCTAAAGCTAGTTTCTGATTAGAGTTTTTCTATTTTTGTTCTAAACTGTACACCCTCTGTTGTATGTCAGTCGATTGGTGTTGATCCAGGTGACAGGCTTTCACCATTGAGTGTCGGGGCTATTGTTTGGCTTTTTGTCCTTGACACTTTTGTCATGGCGATACTTGCATGGTGAGTATGAAGTACGATGAACTCTTGGAACAATTTGATGGCATGAGAATAGTTCAAATGTGTGTAATGAAAGGGGCTAGGCCAGGATCCGGCCAGAGGGATTGTCACGTTGTTGTACAAAAAAGGGGATCCTGTAGATATAAGGAACTACAGGCCCATCACCTTGCTGACACTCACACACAAGATAGTAGCGAAAGCCTTGGCTAAAGGCTCAGCAAGGTTACAAGGGGCTGTTTTCATTTGGATCAGACTGGTTTTATCTCAGGCCAGTTTATACTGGACAACGTTATGACTTTGATGGAATCAGTTCGCTACATTAAGGATAAGAGAATGAATGCGGCAATACCGTTCTTTGACTTTGAGAAAGCATCTGACCAAGTAAATTGGTGTTTCCTCCAGCAGTGCATGGAAAGGATGGGGGTCGGACCGAATTTCAGGAAATGGATACGGGTCTTATACAATGATGCACATGGGCAGGTTCAAGTGAACGGTCACCTGTTGCAGAGCTATAGGATGTCGAGATCGGTCAGACAGGGGGACCCCTTAGGAGCCCCCATCTTTTTGTTCATAATGGAAGCAGTGGCATCATTTCTCAGAAAGGATCCCTCCATCCAGCGGTTGATAGCTGAACCGAATTAGCAGGGTAGACTGATTCACTTGCCGACGACACTCTTTTTGCTGATGACCTGACGGTGCTGATTTGTGCCTCCAGCTCATCCTTCGAGGCTCTCACTCGAGCAATGCTTGCTTTCCAGCTCGCATCTGAAATGAGAATAAATTGGCCCAAGACTATAAAATGGTGGTTGCACTATGGAGAAGGAGAAGAGCAGAGACTGGTTAACACCCCGGAAGGAATGCAGTGGTCAACAGTAGGGGAACCGTTACGTTATTTGGGAATTAGGGTAGCAGAAGCAGGGCCACACCACTCAATGGCTTCAGAGATTTTAGGAAAATTCTGATGAAGCTAAGTGCTTGGGCAGCAATTTATACTTCCTTGTTTGGAAGAGCGTTAATCCTAAACGCCTCCATGTTGTGGTATGTAGGCTCGATTTGGACACCGCCAGATCAGTCTATTAGTGAGTTAAGAAGAAGGTCAGCAGCTTTCCTATGGACAGCAAACTCAAGTAAACCGAATGTCATATCTAAGGTAGCCTGGAAGTATGTAATTCAGCCAAAAGAGCAAGGGGGATTGGGCATATTAGACCCGGGGCAGCAGATGAAGGCGTTGCAAACGAAGTGGGTTTTGAAGCTTATCACCCATCCTCACCTACCTTGGGCTTCTCTCGCATTGGAACACATTAGAAGACTGGTCAAGTACAAAACACCGGCCAACATGACAGGGCTGTTTTGGGTGATGAGCAAGGGCTGGGCAAGGAAAAGTAGAAGCGAAGGTGAACGAACACCTGGGGCAACTGACAAGAGCGATCGCTCTTATTGGGTACAACTCCTCAAGGTTTGGGGGGACATTTTCCCAGCAAGAGTAAGAGAACCTAGGAACAGAGAGGAGGTTCTCCGTCAACCACTTTTCTGCAATCCTTGGATTAAGGATCACCAAGGGAAGCCGCGTACCCTGACAGCAAGAGATTCTAAATGGGGGGAACGTGGGTGGAACATGGATTCTGGCAGGTTAGACATTTATGGTCAGACGACAAACAGCGATGGAAGACGGCAAGGGATCTTCGGATCGAGATGAAGGGTACCCACAAATTGATAGAGAACCTGAATGATGTTCTTATCTCCATACCACCAGCATGGGTAAACCTGCTAGGAAAGGAGTCGAATTGGGGAAACGGTGACTGGGCCACGTGGTTGCACGAGGATAAACCGGAAGTAGCTTTTAGAATAAGGGGTAAGACGGGCCCAGGGTATGCATGGTTGTTGGCTGATATGTTATCAATAGAAGAAGTAGGGATCAACACCAGTCAATTGGATAAGACATCTATCTCCCCGATTACAATATTAAAAAAAACAGTATGTAAGGTTAGAGTGGTGGAGACAGACAACTATATGATTTTTGCTCCAATTACGTCTCTAGAAGATTTAGAACTAGACCTGGCAGAATGGGCATGGAATCTCAAGGGAGGTTTTCTGAGGGTTGCCAGAAAAGTAAGCAGACTTCGCTAGACAACCAAATTGGGGTACAGGCTCAGAAGGAGGTCTCACCCACTAACGGAATCATTGGCTAATCAATGGGAATGGAGGTTGGAAGTGCCCAAGGTGCAAGTCTCTCGTTTTCCGTGGTCAGCATCGAGTGGGCAGGGTCAAATTTTTGCAATGGCTGATTTTCCACGTAGCGCTCCCGGTCAACGTTTGGCTGTACGAGCGCCGAGGCCATAATCAGAGGGATCAGATCAACCAGAAGTGCAATCTGTGTACTGATGAAGAGACGGAAACCCTGCTTCACTGCCTGCTGCAATGCCCAGAGGCGGCTTACGTGTGGGAAGTAGCCAGGGAACTGTGGCGAAAGATTTCAGATGAGGCCTTTCCGGAAGACAGGAGGATCCTCCTCACTGGTATGGAACTTCCAAAGAAATGGCAATTGAGGATTTCAACTATTGAGACAATATACATTATGGACCATATGGAAAAGAAGATGTCAGATGATGATAGGAAGGGGGCAAATGCACAGACTGGATGCCAAGAAAGTACTACTCAACCTGTTGGAGACGGATATCAGGGCCCAATGGCAAAGAGCGAGAAGGTAAACCCAACAAAACCCGGAGAAAGCTCACGAGACATTCAAAACGTTTCAACGGGGTACGTTGGTGAAGGGTAAGATAGCAACAATGGAAGGATCCAGAGTAGTCTTCCACTGGTTTGAGAACACGGAGCAACGTGAGCAAGAATAGAGCGGCAGATCCGTTGAGGTAGTATATCAAAACCATGACAGCATTACAGCGGATTGTTTAGGTTTCAGGGTTCAAGGTTTAGGCAGGAGCAATGCAAACAGGGCTTGGGGTGTCAGAGATTTCAGGAGGGGTCCTGGGTGACTCTAGTTAAAACAATTATCTGGCAGTTTCATTACAAAAAAAAAAAAGAAAAAAAAGGACAGTATCGGGGCTGTACTGTGGCAACACGTGAATCCTTTCACTTATGTCAGTCCCTAGAGTGGCAGTTGTGCAGGAGATGGCAAAAAGGTAAGAGCAGTACTCTGCTTCGGGTGAACTGGCGGTTTAAGGTCCACCACAGTCTGAGAAAGGCATCCAGTTAAGTTCAACGCACCTGTAATTTGTTATTCATCCCCATGATTTCCAATCACCATAAAAAAAAAAAAAAAATCTGGGAAGATGACTGTGCATGGGTGGTACATTGTCAGCGAAGCAATGTGTAAGGGGCATCCATTGGGGATCTTGAACTAAATCATTGTGCATTGTTATTTGATGGGAGTTGAATTTTTATGTGCCACATTGACGTCTATAATCATGTTTGAAAAGGGTTGAGGTCTACTTGCGATTAAATAACTTCCACCTTGCAACTGGGAAATCGTTCTGGCATGCAAGTGGAAGAAATGCTACCAGCATGGGCTGGTGCTGCTCCTAAGAGAGAGAGAGAGAGAGAGAGAGAGAGAGCCGTAAGACTCACAAATATGGACACAGAGAGAGAGAGAGAGAGAGAGAGAGAGAGAGAGAGAGAGAGAGAGACGTAAGACTCACAAATATGGACACAGAGAGAGAGAGAGAGAGAGAGAGAGAGAGAGAGAGAGAGAGAGAGAGAGACAGACAGACAGACAGACAGACAGACAGACCTGTCTCTTATACACATCTAGATGTGTATAAGAGACAGCCATGGGATTGTCCTCCCTAAGAACCTTCGTTTGAACCCGCAGTACAAATAACTTTTGCCGGGGGGTCACCACTCAATTGCTGACTGCATTCATGACAAAGAAAGGTAGAACGGATACGAGAGTGGATACACCCATCGTTAAGCCCCGTACATCCCTCCGAATGCTGCTTGAGTAAACCCATCACCAGATTGGAGGATAAGGCCAGATTCCGACTGCTTACACTAAATGCACCTGGTTGGGGCCAACCATTTTGATCTGGCAGCTCCGAATATCTTCTCACTGACTTGATTTGCCTGGGGTACGAAGTGGGGGTTCAATTTTCAGTGCTAAGGGAGAGAAGGTTAACCGACCCCCCATTTTTCAGGTCAATTTATAAGAAAACCATAAGGCCATTTTGCTAAGGGCATATACTCACACTGGCACTCTCTTGGATATATCTGCCAGCAACGATGGACACTTTTTTTATTTTTTTGTTTTCTTTTTTTGATGTAAAGGACGGCCTTGAGATATCGTCGTTGAAGCTGACTGGCCCTAGGTAATTCAGAATTTATGGTATTTTGGGCATCTGATTTGTATCTGGATTCGAACTTGGCTCTGTATTTCAACAGTTCGGGGGTGTACCAACTGAGCTAGGCTCGTTGATCGATGGGCAACTTTACTTGAAGAGGCTCTAGTGGAATCATGCCGTTATTGTCTTTTGTAATGGTCTTTCACAGAGTTGTTTCAATTTGTAAGAAATGTTTGGTTGTAACTTTGTAGTAAGTTTGTACGCATTTCGGCAGTTTTGGATGATGGGCTATTATGCATTTTTTACAGAGATTGACATCTTTCTGGTACTGTTATGGTGAATGTTTCGTGCTCTCGTTTTGCAGGTGTATATTATTGCTCTCTTGATTTTGGTGAAGCTGGCGCAGCCGTGAGTATTCTGATGATGCACCAATGACAAAGCAGGAAAAAAATGTTGCAAAGGGAGCCCACCAGAAGCCAGAAAATAACTCGGAAGACACACACACACACACAGAGAGAGAGAGAGAGAGTAGGGATGGGGAGAAGGGTCAGAAAAAAATGGGGGGAGGCAGTGGAGTCCGGAAGGGGAGAAGGGCCTTGTGAATGTGTGATAGATAGATAGATAGAGATAGATAGAGAGAGAGAGAGAGAGAGAGAGAGAGAGAGAGAGAGAGAGAGAGAGTCAGTGCCTGCCACATGGTGTGGAGGATTGGCTGCCGGCTGCCATCCAAGAAAGAGTGGTATTGCAGAAAAATAGAGTGGTGTCAGCAAAACAGTCGTTGGGCCACTCTTGCATTATGGCATTTGCTTTTGTTTCTGTATTTTTAAGGGCATAACAATCATTCTGTTTCACATGACAAACCAGTACCTCCTTTTGCTTTTGCAGGCGAAGTGCAAGAAGTCGTTTAGTAGGCATAGAGATAGGAGCATAGATACCTCCTTTTGATACCCACACATTGACAGAACAACATGGGCACACACACGTAAATAGAGGGCAATGACACCTTAGTACTGGAACTCAGGAGGCTGCCTGACGAGTCATGTCAGACGGTTGTGTCCAAACATAGACATAGATAGCTGTATAGCCATGGGCACCCACATTGTAATAGGCATGTGAATGTCATAGGCGTCCAAATAGAGAGAGACTTGTACATATATGGACACGTCAGGCTTTCTACTGAATGTGAAAGTGTTGATACATATACATAGACAGCCACATAGACATAGATAGACAGATGCACAGACACATGAACACAGGTGGCTTCCAATACACGGCCCCAGCCTTGTAGATTTTGTTCGTTGCCTACTGTGAAAATTTTGTGGCTGGGGTGGCTGGTGACACCAGCCAAGAAAGAAAACAGGTGTGCCGCTGGTGGTTCGGAAAAGCATGGCGCGCAGTGCAGCCCGTCCAGGCTCGTGTGTACTGGTGGTCTAACGGATCCGATCAGGTGCCCGTTCATGGACACAGACATGCAATCCAAATATATATACTCATAAAAAGACATATACATAACGAGACGTGGACATATGGACTGAGAGACACGTGGACATATGGACTGAGAGACATAAATGTATGGATGAATGCAGGCACCAGCATTTGGCAATAGACCCCATGGCTTGATTCATAGCATTAGCTGATTTTTGTCTATTGCTTGCACGATTCTACAATCCCTTTGATGCAGGCATTTGAATCTTGAAAAGGTCTCCCTGCAGCCTGAGACTGATTCATTGTGCAGAACTCCTGACATGGGTACTCCCTGTACATCCTATTATACCGAACGAGACGAGGACGAGAAGCAAGTAAGTCCTCCTTTTCTTGTACACTGCAAAACAACATTTTTTGTTTTGTGTTTCAAAAACCCTTCACCTTTGTTTTAAATGACTGAATGACTTTTGCACATTTCATACGTTCCCACAAGCTTTTGCTTTCGTCTGGTGGTTGCCATGTGTTAGGTGAGATCGCATAAGGGATCAATCCCAGTTGCTTGAGACCAAAGGATTATATCCCGTTGCAATTGTAGATGCCCGATGTGTGTGCATCTTATCCGATTCTGAATGGACTTCAGCACCAGCTCAATGGGTCATCTGCGATATCCCATCTGATATGTATAGCATGTGCCTGGATGCGCTGGTCATTTGGACACCTCATGTATTGCAATTTGCCTCTGGGATTTCACATGCGTACAGACAGCTTCCTTCGCTAACTGGACTCTTGATCCGTCCTTGCAGTCTGTCATCCACATACTTGTGCAAGGTGACGAAAGGTAGAACCAGCTCAATGGATCATCTGTGATATTCCGTCTGATATGTACAGGATGCTGAACGCCTGGTGTATTGCAATTTGGCTCTGGGATTTCACATGCTTTCAGACAGCTTACTTCGCTAACTGGACTCTTGATCCGTCCGTGCAGCCTGTCGTCCACATACCTATGCAAGGCGACGAAAGGTAGAACCAGGTCAATGCTTCATCTAGGCTATTCTGTCTGATATGTACAGGATGTGCCTGGATGCTGGTCATAGGAACACCTGGTGTATTGCGATTTGCCTCTGGGATTTCACATGCTTCCAGACAGCTTACTTCCCATTTCTATCTTCCTAACGATTGGCGATTTGCCTTTGTGATTTCACATGCCTTTCAAAGAGCTGACTTCATCATGTCTAGAGTTGCCTGAGTGAAGGGGCTGAGAGTATCGCGTGCATGCACTCCTGTATCATATGCATCAGTGAAGTTCCTTTGACTCGTGTTTGTTTTTTCTGTTTCTATGCCCTTCATTCTTGCTGTTCCAGTCCAAGAAGTTGCTATTAACAATGCTGAGCAGTTTTATCATTGTGATTTCATTTTGAAAGGGAAAGACAAGACTTATCTGCACACGTGATTGTGATATTGCAATCCCTAGTACACCCAGAACAGTGCAATCATGGGATGAGCAGTTGCTGCCTTTGTCGTTCTTTCTTTGCCCATGTCATGGATTTTACTCCCTGCTTTTCTCTTTTGATCTTCATTGTCCTTTCCGGTTTTGCACATATCAAGTGATGTCATCATGTCTTTTACTTCCTGCTTTTCTCTTTTTATATTTCTTGTCCTTTCCTCTCTTTGAGAAAAAAAATGGGTAGTCACAAATGGCTTTTGTTGATGGATGTGTTCGATCCTGTGAACGCTGTGTGCAGCTTGCTTATGTCACTTCAGGAACGATCGCAGTTGAAAAACTTGTGGAGAGAATTCTGTCCGAGTTCCAATTCAGGTAAGTATGACGTGTAAGTTGAAACTGCTGGATCTATTGTGGTGCAGTTGTGTAGCGATAGTTTGAACCTAGTGTAGATGCGGAGCCAGGTTTGCAGGTCTGTTTCCTATAAGTGTGGCCCAGTTTAGGGTGCAGCCATGTTCCCCCTTCCCTTCTTTCTCATCCAGATGCCAGACCTCTCTATATATAAATATATATATATAGTTCTATTCGAAACAGTTTGTCACAGCCCCTCGTTTGTTGTCCTCTTCTCCCTCTCTGCCTACGGTTTACCGGGCAGTTCTATTTGACGATATATAGTTCTATTTGACGATATATATATATAAACAGTTTGTCACAGCCCCTCGTTTGTTGTCCTCTTCTCCCTCTCTGCCTACGGTTTACCGGGCAGTTCTATTTGACGATATATATATATATGCAGACTGTTGAAGGTTCAGCCTCCTGATGAGTCGGTGAAACTCCGACGAAACAGATTGCCACAGCCCCTCGTTTGTTGTCCTCTTCTCCCTCTCTGCCTACGGTTTACTGGGCAGCTCTGTTTGGCTATATATATAGATGAGTCGGTGAAACTCCGACGAAACAGTTTGTTACATCCCCTCATTTGTTGTCCTCTTCTCCCTCTCTGCCTACGGTTTACCGGGCAGTTCTATTTGACGATATATATATATATATATATATATGCACACCCCTGATGAGTCGGTGAAACTCCGACGAAACAGTTTGTCACAGCCCCTCGTTTGTTGTCCTCTTCTCTCTCTCTGCCTACGGTTTTACCGGGTAGTTCTGTTTGTGACGATATATACTACGACTTCGCTAGCTTCCTGCTACGGTTTTTTCCGGTCAGGTCGAGCGGCAGTGGTCGGGGCCGTTACTAGGCGGCCATGCTGTGCCTCTAGTGCCAGCGGCGTGTNAGAGAGAGAGAGAGAGAGAGAGAGAGAGAGAGAGAGAGAGAGAGAGAGAGAGAGAGAGAGAGAGAGAGAGAGAGAGAGAGACGGGGGGGGAAGGTGGGAGATGCAGCTGCTCTGGGAAGAGAATGACCAGAAAACCAAAGAATGACGGATTCGAAAGGAAAAACTGTAAATGGATCTGCATGGATGTGTGCTCACATGAAGTCATATGGGCTCATTTGCATGCAAACTGGCATGCCAAGTGTGGGTGTCCGTACAGAGAAACAGACTGTCGAGGTTCAACCTCCTGATGAGTCGGTGAAACTCCGATGAAACTGTCTGCGACTTTCATGTTGTCCCTATGGCGTTGTGTTTACCAAAACTGGTTATAAGAGCAAGGTGTTCCTATCGCTCCGTGAAGGTGGATGGGCATAGTTTGGCTCAGAACTGGACACGCAGCGATGGTATACTCGGCGGGTGGGTCCAGTGTGTGGATTTTCCAGATGCTATAGAGTAATTTTCCTTGGGCATGTTGCGTTTCTCGGCAGTGCTCCGAAGCAGATGGTCTGCTAGGATTGCAAGGTTGCTGTGAGTGAAGGAAGCTACTTTTGAAGGGTTTTGCTGACTTTGGGAGTGGTGGTGTGCTGGACATGGTTGAGTCAGTGAGAGTCCAATGAGATTGTGTCACATGCGGGGTTCTCTGTGGCGTTTGTAAAACAGAACATGATAGCCACTTTTTGATAACGCGAATGTGGAGGCAGGCACAAACACGACGCGCACACACTGACAGTTGCCTTGATCATGCTTTTCAAAGTCAGCGGACAAGCTTACCCACCAATATGTGTTTGTTGTAGGTTGACCAATGGAATTTTTGATAATTAGTATTGAGCACAAATCAGGCAATGCATTTCGGTGTTCACATGAAGATTGAAGCTCAATAACGCTGATGCTAGAATGAAGGTATGAGCATCTGGCGAAGACTAAAATGATAAAATGACGGAATGGTTCAGTACATTTAATTGTTGAGGACCGGATGATGAGTTCTGAATCTTCTGATCATATTTACAAGTGCACACCGCAATGCACTGCTAGACTCCACATGCTCAGTGCATGATGTGCGTGTGCACCAGGAAAATGCAGAAAACATTTTTTAAATTCTGGAAAACAAGGATCTAACACGTTGGCTAGCAACTGTGCCACACAGGACACCTGGACTGCCCGGGCGGCCCAGCCGGGGAAGGGTCGGGCAAGGTCCCTGCAAAAAAACTGAGGAAAAACTATGTCATGCAGAAAAAACAAGCGAAATAACTTTTACCTCAGAAGTGATACCGGGGTACTTTACCGAACTGAAAACAAATAATCAAAAGTTAAATCAACTCATTTTTTTTTTATTTTTTTTCTTTTCCCGTCGCCGTGATGCTGTTGCCATAATCTTCAGCATTTTCTCTTTCACCTTCCTCTACAAGGTGGAGCCCATAACATTGCAGTACGCACCTAACTCCAGGATCTGAACCATACTTCCATCCGCACGTGCTGTGCACTTACACTGCCGTGCCCAGGAGGTGCAGTAAACGGTAAACAATAAACAATGAAGAACAAAATCAACAAAACAAAACCGTTCTGGATTTTTTCTTTTCCGAAAGAAAAGGCCTCTCGGGCCTTGCTTCTTCTATTCTATTCTATTTTTTCTATTCCGAAAGAAAGCAACAAAACAAAGAAGTAAACACTAACATCATCATAATCATCACAACGATGGACCAATGATGAGGATAATGTCTGTGGAGATGTTGATGGCGAAGTGGTTTGGAGTTGGGGACTTCACTTCTCTGCTGCTGCAGAGTGAGCTACACTTGTCCTCCCGGGACCTCCCCTAACCACGATGTTAACTTCTGACGGCTGCGGTGGTGCGCTGTTAACAAGGCTTGCTTCCATGGCTTTGTTCAATTTGCAGTTCCATGATTATGCAGTGCATAGTGTGTTTCGTGCTTCTGGGGGGCAATTACTTGAGTGCCAAGCGCTATTAACAGGGCTTGCTTCCACGGTTTATGTTCAATTTGCATTTGCCGGATTATGCCGTGCAAAGTGTGTTTCACGCTTCTGGGGGCCAATTGCTCGAGTGTGAAGCAGGCTGTTTTTGACCTTTCAATGTATTGCTTCTGCTACTGAAGAGTCTACGCAAATTAGCAAAATGCTCTAGAGTCTAAACACAGAAATGAGTCCTCAGATCTCCCATGGACTGTGCTAAAATGTACTTCCTTCTGAGTCAGGAGGCCCACCTCAGAAGAAGGGTACATTCCTCCTCCAGAGCTGCATCCTTCTGCATGAGCTGAGAGGCACCAGCTGCAGTCATTCCTTCATCTGAGATGCTTCACGTGATGCTTGTTATCGTCCTTGTTTTGCACAGGCAGCGAAGTCAGTCGGTTTCCTGCTTCAGGTGCTGCAAATGTGGATATGGAGCCTGTCGGAGAAGCTGTTCATAAAAAGGCAGCTGTTGTTCTCAGAAACCTACGGAAAGTGTTCCCGAGGAATCAAAGGCCATGGTGGAAGCTCTGGAGTGGATGGCTTGATGCGAGGAACAGGGTCAGTGCAACCCGGAAGGATTACCAATCTGTTGCTGTAAAGGGGCTTACTTTGACAATGTATGAAGGGCAATGTTTTGCGTTCCTGGTGAGTGCGATGAATTTTCACTGAACTCTGGTTTGTTTTACCATTTTGGCACTTGGACATCCTTTGACACTGATGTTGTCTTTTGGTATGGTTCGATTCGAACTTGGGAGTGTGCGCTCGTCGATGAGCACTGACCTGTGTGGCCGGAGAAAATTTTAACTGGCACTTGTTGGAATGAAAGAGAAGTCTGTGCACAAATGTGAATGGTTAGCAGGTAGGACACCGGTGAAGGCTGAAAGTATTTTTGTTTTTGTGCCATAAAAACATGTAAACTGGTATCGGTAAGGATCGAAGGGGATTTTAATGTGCCTGAAGAAACTGTAAACTGGCACCTTTCAGAATGACAGGGAAGTCTGTGAACCAATGTGAATGATCAGCAGGTACGGCACTAGTGCAGGTTGAAATAAATTTTATGTCACGTACTGCAGGGGAATGCGTCTTTTCTTGCATCTTTTCATTTGACCTCCGGTGTCTCAAGTCTTCGACTAACCCTGAGAAGGTTGCCTGAAGACAATGTGAAGTTCAAGTTTTCTGAACTGCCGTGTGGAGAGTACAATGCTGTCCAATTGCAGAAAGAAATGAATGAACTTGAGAGGAGAGAGAGGGAAAGAAGAAGAAGAAGAGGAAGAAGCACAAGAAGAAGAAGAAAGAAAGAAAGAAAGATGTACACTAGCAAAGACCAATGATGTTCCCCCTTCTCTTTGCCAACTAAACTCCTCCTCCTTTTCTCCTCCCCTTTTATTCAAACAATAAATAATAATAATAATGATGAATGGCCGAACCAGAATCAATGTCCGAATCCCTCTTCTACTGCCAGCGCAACTTGAGGTCCCCCATAGCCATGGCAGCCCGCCTCCTTCCTCTTCATAGGATGAGGCTATGGCGGACTATAGGGCCTTGCCCTGATGTGCGAAAGACAACACAAAGCAGCTATGGCTGCTTCCACTCAGGCCGCCATGCCTGACTCTGCCTCAAAGCTTCTTGGTGTAGCTCTACCCCAATGAGGGGCTTCCAGATGCAGCGCCCACCAAGGTGATGAAGATGGTGTCCACCATTGCCAGGTAAGTACCCCTGGTGCTCCTCTCCCCCTAGCCCCCTTCTTTCTCCTTGTCAAGCTCGAGCTCCACCACCATAGGCAAGGTGGAGAGCTGGGCGCTCGTCCTTCCCCAGCTGTGCTGCTGCCATGCACTCCAGCAGTGTGTCATACAAACTTGCGTGCAGCAAAACTCCATCAGATATAACGGCCAATTAGCCTCTTGGGCTGTGACTTCCAGGCCACGCTGCCTCGAAGCAACCGGTACCTCCTCCCTTTCGGAGGGAAACATCATTGCAGACTCTGATATCCCCCGTACAGGCCCTAGATTCAGGCTACTTGGACCGCTGCCCGCCTAGACCTAGCCTGCAACTTCTGGGCCTCAAAAAATGCCAACTTTGTCTTCTCTCTCGGCCTGGAGTACCCGACACACTACCGCTACTTGGTGGGGGACCGACCTACCTGCTACTTGAGTGTTTTCGCCGCTGCTCTTAAGTGTTGCGGGCCTATTCCCGTCACTCAAGTGTTTTCCCCACTGCAACCCTCAATGTCACGGCCACAGGTAAGTACCAGCCGTACGGGCCTCCCAAGCAAGCAAGTACCCTTGCGGGTCACACACACACTCAAGCCGTTAAGCACTCATACAGGCACGCAGACCAGCAAGCACGCACACACACGGACACACACGGACTTAGAAAACTCAGCAGAAAGCGGGAATCTGAGCAAGGCATTCATTCCAGCGGCAGAACTCAGAAATCAGCTGCGTTCGCAGTGCGTGTTTGGGCAGGTCCTTACAACTTCCTTCAATGGCTGCCGAAGGTGTAGGAGTGCACAAGGAGGCTGCAGATGCCTTTGGATCCCTGGCTGAGATACGAGGTCCACAATCGTAATTTGTGGACCTGTGGTGGAAAGCAGAGGTTTGGTAAAGGTGCCGTGTGGACCTGTGACTTAAAGTTGCAGATTTGTAAACATGATGTAGGCGCATTTGTGGACCTATGACGGAGCCTGCCTTCCCAACCTGCTCCAACGGACTGCACTTGAAATTAGCAGTTACTCGGAAAACATGTCTCTGGATGTCTGTACCCCCCAGTCTTCATTGTCCCTTAGCACGGAGCTGACTGCTGCCTGTTGTGTAACACGAGTCCTCAAGATTTGCAGTTTAAACCACCAGTACACCCGCCCCCGGAGATGCCTTGCTGCGCGCCAAGTTTTTTGGAAACGCCAGCAGCACTTCTCTTTTCCTTTTTTAGCTGGCTCCACCAGGCATTATTGGTCTGGTAGGCCGAGCCAGTGAAACACTGCCATGGGGACGCATTGCTTTTTCTGCAAGGCTGGGGCTGTGCACTGGTGGTTTAAGGTACTGGTGTCACTGTGGCTTTCTGGACCGTTTTTAACACCAGTCCCTGCATCCTCTGTGTCATAAGAAAGTTATTGTGGTGTTGCATGGGACACTCTACTCTAAGGTCTTTCCTTGATGTGCCTGCCCTTTTTCAAGCTTCATAATATTCAGTTACGAAGTCCGGTGGTCGAAGTATTGGCGTTAACCATCTAACTGCTTTCCTTCAATACCTCTTCATGTGTTTGAGACTTTGAGTCCTTATCACATTGCTTGATTGCTGTGATGTTTGTCTGAGGACTCCTGTATTGCTGTTGATGTATTTGTGTACTTGTTGCTTTTTCAGGGTCACAGTGGCTCAGGCAAGTCCTCTGTGTTGAATATGCTTGCTGGGCTATCCACACCCACATCTGGGGAAGCATTCATCTATGGGAATCGGCTGTCGCATGGAGGTATGTCCTGTATGCGCAATGCCATAATTTCGTCCATACACTGTTATGTTGTCCTGTTGTCATTGGTAGGGAACTGGTCCGAACTTCGTCTACGTAGGGCTCATGTTGTCTCCTATGCTGGTTGGAACTCCAACCACATAGGGTTCGTGCTGTCGTCTATGCATGGTTGGCGGTTCGATGCTGAATGACCATGATCACTTGCCAGAGCTTCAGAGTCTTTCACCTCTCTCTTTTGTCCTGGAAACTAGAGATACAATGTTATGAGTGCACATATGCAGGGATGAAGTGGTGAGCATAGTCAGATAATGGGTACCCTGTGCCAGAACGAAGGGTGGTGCGCACCTCGTCATCTGCACCCCTTCACCCAGGAGCACCAAAATATTGTACGAGGAAGCAAATAGTGTTTGACAGTAGAGAACATTGTGCGAAACCAGTAGGGAACATTATGCAAAACTGAATGAGATACGAGGCAATTTGCCTAGCGTGAAGCATTAGAGCTGCAGACAGGCCTGCAAGAAAGAGAAGGAGATCAGAGTATGGCAATGAACAACAGTATGGTTCTAGAGAATAGAAGTTGTATACATGATTTTGACTCCCAAGGTGGTTGTGGCACATCTCGTTATAGCATGGGCGGAACAACATCTACTCTTGTTTTTCGCTTTCTTCCGCCTTTGAAATGAAAAATTAGCTGCGTAGGAGAGGACACTGGTCACACGAAAAGAAGGTAAACAGAGAGACACAAGAGAACGGCAGTGAGACGTATGCTTTTGCTCTGAAGGGGATTATACTACAGGATGTAGTAGGATATAGCCTCTTTTTCTTTTGCCGATGTATTCCGTTTTTGTTTTTCAGCATCTACTGTTGGGTACTGAGGCCCGACACTGTATCTATGGTAAGGTAGTGAGGCCAGACATCCGGCCACATTTCTAGCATACATCCGAAGCGCAGACATGTTTGTGACTCCGAAACGGCTCACTGTGGATGGACATGAGCAGTCAGAGCAGGTTGTTTGGGGTCATTTTCCTAGCGTGGAAGCAGACCTGCTGGATGGTCTGACGAGACCATCCTGGTCCTGGCCCTAGATTATCTGGATGGTCGTGAAGATTTGGTCCTGATCTTCACTTTGTTCTTCTTTCGTTCTTTTTTGGTGTTTGATCTTCAATCTGGTCTAGTTTGAGGGCATGCGTCTCAACTGCTTGGGGGTCTCCACTCATGGCGTCTATACACTGCTGGAGTGTAATGATCAGGATCTGAGATGGCCATGATTTTGGCTGATTGTGTATAGCCTTGTCTAATGACTACCTGAAGGCTTGGAAAGGGCCTGGGTGCTTCCCAAATGCCAGGGGGTATCCAGTTGTCGTGTTTATACAGTCCTGGAGTATAATGACCAGGATCTGAGATTGCCCTGATTTTGGCCGACTGTGTATAGCCTTTTCTTACGGCTGCCTGAAGGCTGACAAGGGCCTGGATGAGTCCCACCCTTGGAGTTGTAGGATTTGAGTTTTTTTATGAAGTGTGTACCTGATAGGTAGCGCTGTGAAATCTCCATGCTTCTTAGGATGTGCAATTATTAAGTTCAGGGCGTTCAGGCAATATCCCTACACTATTAAAATCACTAGCATGACAAATCTGAAGTTTGGGCCGTGGCCCTACTGGACTGACGGCCCAGATCGTCGAAGAAACATAACAAATCTGCAATCTGGACGTCTGGTGCTACTGGACTGATGGCCCAGATCGTCGAAGAAATGTAACAAATCTGCGATCTGGGCCGTTGGGTGCTACCTGACTGACGGCCTGAATTGACGGAGTCTTAAGATCTTAAGACTGCCTGAATCTAGGCCGTTGGCCAGGTACCTTGGCCTGAACGGCCGAGACAGCAGGCAACTTTGGGTACCTTGCGCCGCCTTTGTCCATGCAACGGGCCATTTCGATTGGTGCCGTTTGTCATGGATCGCCCTCCACTGCGCTCGACTCTCTCTGTCTCTCTCTCTCTCTCACTCACGTGCACACACACACACACACACACACACACACACACACACACACGCACACACGCCGTCGGGCTTCAACCACACACACACACAAACACAGTCCGAGCTCAATGTTTGTGGAGTTGTGTTGCAAACCAGAGATCACACAGGCCCACCACAGCTCATGGGCGGGGAGCAGGGGAGGAGCAGCGGAATTGGAGTGAACGATGAGCGAAGGCAGGGAGGAGGGGAGGGGGAACAGAGGAAAGGTGGGGGATCCTGCAGTCGGT
>BFEA01000320.1:995396-1015442 GCA_003427395.1 Chara braunii | reverse complement strand
GTGATTCTGTTATTTTCTTTTTTATCTCCGATTCGGTGAGGAATTATAATGTGACCCTCAGCCAAAAGTGGTTTGCATTTCAATCCTACACAACATATTTTTTTTGCGGAATTTTTTGAGTTTTTTTTTTTTTTTTTCGGCGCTGGGGCTGCCCGGAACCCTGCCCGGGGGTCATGCCCGGCCGGGCACCCGGGCGTGTACCCGGGCAGAAGTTGGGTGCCCGGGCGCCCGGGAAAACAGCCTAGACCAACTATCTAAATGCCCATCCCTCACATCACCCCTCGTGTGTACAGTTCACAACCTTGGCTATAGTGGCTGACTAACACCACATTCTGTTTGCGTTGTTTTTTTTTGTTTTTTTTTTTTGGTTGTTGTTGTTGTTGTTGATGTTGCTGCGCTCATTTAGCATTCCTCACTCTATTGACTTGCGGTGTAGCACTGTGTTTTAGTTGCATAATAGCTTCTCATATTCCCAACTCTGTCCTAGCGAGTTCTAGGTACAGACTTGTCTCCCTTACCCGTGCTTGTCTCGAGTTTCTCGCTTATTTTCTGTCCTTGTAGCTGGTTCTTACATGCCATCCATTCTGCACTCATTGGTTGTCTCAACCCTCATCCTGTGATGATGTGGGAATCGTCAGCGATGTCTTACCAATGAAGCATTCCTTATCAAATATATGTGAGTGCCCCCTTTTTTTCCCACAAACGTTTGGACCATTATTATTGATTTATGTGTGTCATCCTTGCACAGGGGCCATGCTAATCTGCTCTGTACAGTTGCAATTTTAACGGGTATCCCTGAGGACTGAAATCAGACTCTTCTTCTTCTCACTTTTAAAAGGGCCTTTACCCGATGTAGGCCTCAGGCCTTGTAAAAGTAAAGCAGCACGGGCCTTGTAAAAGTAAAGCATTGTGAAAAGGTATCTCGCCAGGGCTCAGAAAGGTGAAAGCAGGTCAAAGGTCAAGTTCTCTATCAATAGACACCTCTAAATCTAAGACAAAGGGCATTGTCAAAGGACTTACCTGTTCACCAGGAGATGTGTATGTCATGTCTGTTCGGGTAAGAGTGTGACTGTACGTGCAGGAAGTATACCTGTTCGTGCAAAGGGAAGTGTCTGTTCAAGCAGTAAATGTGTCTGTTCATTGAGAGTTGTGCCTGTCCGAAAGTAAAGTCAATAGGCACAGTCCCAGTTCTGGTCTAAGTCAAGGGGTCAGTCCAGATCCAGACTTTCAAGTCCAAATACAGGCCGAGAGGCCTCAGCAGCAATTGAATTTCATTGGGACTCTACTGGGACACATGCAATGCAGGGTCTGGGACAAAGGAAAGGCCGAATTGAGCCAATGCAGACCCAGCGAGGAGTGGCCAGCNTAGGTAAATGATTCTCAGAGGACTTCGAATTTAGGCCGGTGAGAGTAAAAGGGCCTTTACCCGCTATAGGCCTCAGGCCTTGCCAAAGTAATGCAGCACAGGCCTTGTAAAAGTAAAGCATTGTGAAAAGGTATCCCCAGGGTTCAAAAACGTGAAAGCAGGTCAAAGGTCAAGTTCTCTGTCAACAGGCACATCTAAATCTAAGGCAAAGGGTATTGTCAAAGGACTTACCTGTTCACCAGGAGATGTGTATGTCATGGCTGTTCGGGTAAGAGTGTGACTGTACGTGCAGGCAATGTACCTGTTCGTGCAAAGGAAAGTGTCTGTTCAAGCAGTAAATGTGTCTGTTCGATGAGAGTTGTGCCTGTCCGAAAGTAAAGTCAATAGGCACAGTCCCAGTTCTGGTCTAAGTCAAGGGGTCAATCCAGATCCAGACTTTCAAGTCCAAATACAGGCCGAGAGGCCTCAGCAGCAATTGAACTTCATTGGGACTCTACTGGGACACATGCAATGCAGGGTCTGGGACAAAGGAAAGGCCGAATTGAGCCAATGCAGACCCAGCGAGGAGTGGCCAGCACTATAAAGGGAGCTGCCTGCCTCATTCCTCGCCAGATCTCCACTGGCTGCAATGCGTGGAAGTGCTGGTGCACTTGTGCGCTGAGTCAGGAGGAGCAGCGCTGGAGGTAGAAGATGCGCTGAAGGAGGGAGGAAGAAGCCTGTACGCTGGAAGTGATGCAGCCATATCTGCCCAGCGAGTTAGCATTAGTAGTAGAGGGTTAGTATGTAGCTACGAGTAGTATTCAGAGTAGATCCTCACGAGTAGAGAATGTGTATGCATCGTAAGAGGAAGGGACTGAAATATAGAGTGTTCATTCAAGGTTTGGCTATGAGAGACACTTACCTGAGTTGGTTGTGAACTGCAGAGTCGGCGCTGATGAGTTGTGACCATATTGATGACTGGGAGACAATCTGCAGGGGTAGCGCTGATGCCTTTGAAGTCATATTGATGAGTTGAATAGAGATTTGTGTTGCGCTGATGAGCGCTGGACTCAGGGGAACTTTGAAACACTTTGTAATCATATTTCTGATAATATAAGCTGTGAAACTCGGTCCTCTTCTTCTCTACCTTTGTCTATGGTTGAGACTATTGATCATTGCATGTGAAGATGATGCGTGACATGTACACATCTGCGTGAGATGGTCCCCAGGACCCATGCACTTTGCATGCATGCAAACAAATAGCAAATCGCACTGGCGCTGGGCGCCGCCCACGCGATTCAGATACAGACTTGCTTCAGATTGGCTATGGCGACTGAGCGCCTTCACTTCACACATCAACTGTTTGCACGCACCTAACTCCGGATCTCCCTGGATATCCCACACGCACTCACTCTGTACCTCACACACACTCACTCACTCACTCACTGAAGCACTAACCTATGGCGGCTATGGCCGCTCACTACTACCGACTATGGACACTCTTATCTTCTTCCTGAGCCCGCTTCGACTTCGGGCATCTGCAGAGCACCTCGCACAAGTCGCCTAGGCGGCGCTTCCGCATGGCTCACGCAGAAATGAATGAGTGGCTGGACGCTGCCTCTTGATTTATACTTCTGTTGGTCGCTGCTCTGCCCCCTTTCCACTGGGCCCTTGGTGCACACAGTCCCACATGGTACTTGCTGACTGGACTAAGTGAGACTGGGACTGGGCACTGCTGACTAAGCAAGGTTGGACTCACCACTTGCCCACTTGCCTCTGGTCTACTGTGAGCAATGTTCGAAAGGCCACTTCCGGACCTTCTGGAAGCCTGCTGACTTGGCCTTTGGAACTGTAGCAGCTACGACCTTGACCTTCCAGGACTGTAGCAGCTACGACCTCTACACGACTATGATCCCTACTCAACAGACCTATGGTTCAAGACCCGACAGCTACATCGACCTACGGCAGACAACAACTCACTCCTAAAACGCAGGTCCCAGGTTCAAACATACAGGGGTAATGTACACGGGTGAGGTGAGGTCTAGGAAAGGACACCTCGTCAGGTGGTCTTCTACCGGGCTGAAGGACTAAAAGCAGCAGGAAAGATGAGTTCTATCATAATGACTCCCAGTATCATTCAGTCACGATACCTATGCTCTTCCCCTGTGCACATAACACACCCTCATCATGAATGGATACAAGCTATCCATCTGTTCCTATACACTCATATGATGAGGGTGACTTGTGTGGGGGGGGGAAGCTGCTCGTCCGAATACTCCTGGGATACTCCCAGGATCTCACCCACCATCAAAACGATTCTGAAAGGATGTGAAAGAAGAGGTGATTGTCCGGGGACCGGAGAGGAGATGTAGTAGAATGAAACAAATCAACAGACTGTAAAGAGGGTGGGCTCTCTAATAAATGAAGACGGACACTGTAAAGATAGTGAGATCTCCGATAAATGAAGATGAAACAAAGAATAAGAGAAAAAGGTGATTCCAGACCATCTCAGCTAGTGAATGTGCAGCGCGCCTCAGGAGGTGTGGGGGCTCAATTTGGGGACTATGGGGAATCAAACCCACAACCTCTTGAATGCCACTTTCGTGCTCTACCAACTAAGCTGGGCTGCTTGTCCCTCCTGGTTGGTTGGTGGGGAATGCCGCCCGTTGCCAGGGGTTAGGTACACCCCTGCGGGGATAGGCTCAACCCATAACCCTTAGTGTAGTTTGCCACTGGAGGGTACACCAAGATGTGTATCATGCCTAGTTAAGTAGGTAGTGGGAGGTATATTGAGAGAAGAATATAGCTTAGTTTAAAATAGAAAAAAAAAAGCTGATTCCAATCGAGTGACCGGAGGGGAGTGAAAGACAACTTGGCAGTCCTGAAACGGTTTTCGCCTTTTCAGTAGCAGATGCAAATCCCAGGGCTCGGTCCTTCACGCAGTGTACCGCTATGCCCCACCGTGCCATATGTTTAAAAGAAATGCGAGCTCATGTGCGAGTTCATGGGAGCTTCTCCACCTCCACTCCAGCATTTGTCCGGGTCTGAAAGTGCATGTCAAACTTTCAGCGCATGACACATGCCAAGTGCGAACATGCAGTGCACAGACTTTCCTGTGTCTGGTGTTTGTGCATTAGAAAATGGGAAAATAATTTATCAGCACATTTGAAATTCTGAGAAGAAATGTATGTGGTCATTGTGGCGTAAAAATATTGCTTCGAGTTTCCGGCAACTCTTTTTCTGGGAGTACAGGTTTCTAAATCTTCTTAAATGACATGTTAAGTTGCCCATTTGGAACTTTTTTATATGTTCCATATTTATGGTCTGCCGCCACACTATTTTGTCGGCGTAGCACAGAACATATTGGACCGCTTCACGGGTGTGCCACACGTATGGTGCGAGTATGTGTTCTTTCTGCAGTGTTCTCATTCTCTGTCCATGTCCTTGGAAAGTCTGAGGCGGCAGTGAGGCCATTCTCGCACTAGGCCCTTATAATCGCAGAATCGCAAAATCAGCAGCCAAATCGAGTCCTTCTGAAAGTGCTTCATCTGGCTGCTGGTGTTGCGATTCCGCGACTACATGGGCCTAGTGTGAGTATACTTGAGTGTGAGGATGCCAAAATCAAGACAGAGATCGGAACAAGAGAAGAGGATCGGTTCTGTGGAGGATTGTGTGGCTTGTCGATTTCAAATTGTTTTCCAAGTCTTTTACGAAATATAACATGTAGTGGTAATGAGTAAGCACAATGCTGTTAACTACGATGGTGATCACTGTTTGGGTGCAGATGAGGAAGAGGAAGAAGCGGGGAGTTTGGCCCTCACATATGGTGGAAATCGTTTGGGTGATTGGTCTGGTACACCTGGATATTTCAACATGGACCATGGTGAAGGGGAACAGCTGCTGGGTGTGCGTGATGATTTTGTAGCTGATAAAAGGCCACACCCATCATTCCTGAAGCAAACCACAGCGTTAGTGCCTATGAAATTGAGAGTCTACAGGTCAGTCCTGATTCAACCCAACCCTCATGAATTTCCTTTGTTGCGTTTATGCCCGGTCTCCTCGACTGTGAATGCATTTCGGCTTAATCGGTGGCATCCTTTTCATGCAGCCGCTGCAATGACCTTATCACTACTCTTTGAAGGAAAGGGGAGAATGCTGCTATTGTATGGTATCAACACTGCATCCCCCTCTTTGTCACCCCTCTCCTACTCCTTGTACTCCTCCCCTGCCAATCTTCCTCCTCCGGCTGCTGAAACTGCTGCGGCAGATCGTTCTTATCTTGCATCGCAGATTGATGGCTCCTCATCCCCCACCGCAGATCAAAGGCCACAAATTCATCTGTATTGACGCTAAACAGAATTGCAGCAGCGGTTCCTTCTTCTCCTCCTCCCTCGTCCACCTCCCCCTGCTTCTGCTCCTTGGTCTTGGATGAAGTGTGCTGGAATCTGGACCGTTGATTAATGCCATGTCCAAGGACCAGTCTGCCAATGGCCTGCATACTGTTCCGACACGCCGTCTCCTGTGAGCACTGCACCGTGTTGTACCTCCATTCTGGCGTCCCCGTGCAGATGCATCTGTCACGTGGCAACGTGCAGGTCATCACCCCGTGGAAGTGGAGCCTTCCCTGCTTTCCACACCCCATCTCTCTCTCTCTCTCTCTCTCTCTCTCTCTCTCTCTCTCTCTCTCTCTCTCTCTCTCTCTCTCTCTCTCTCTCTCTNCTCTCTCTCTCTCTCTCTCTCTCTCTCTCTCTCTCTCTCTCTCTCTCTCTCTCTCTCTCTCTCTCTCTCTCCCCGTTGATCAGCAGGGGAGAGATAAGGAGAAATAGGAGCAGGAATGGTAGGGGAGGATGAGGAGGGAGAGGCGGTTCTTGTGTGGTCGTGGCCGATGGGGGAGATGGAAAAGTCCCCTGTGCACTCTTCTTTTTCATTGGCTCGTGGATTTTTTCAGGAGACATATCACAGGTCCGTGGACCATGCTGAGTCGACTGGGCTGGCCATGGAGTATGAAAAAGCGCAGATGCAAATTGCACAAAGGACGCCTCAGCATCTAGACCAGGCAGCCTGCATGGCTGGGCAGCCTTCCGGGCGGGTTTGCACGGCCCGTGCGTCTGGGTGAACAGCCTGGGTTGCAGGTGCTATTGCAGGGTGTTACATCCTTTTTCCTGTCATCTGAGTGCATCTTGGAAAAGCTGTGCTATCTCTTGACTTACAATGTGTGGCTCTTAAGTGCAAAACAGTGTGAGGAATGATTTTAACTCTGCTGTGTTTGTTTTCTCAATGTATGATGCAGGAGGAACTGCGGGGTGGTTTTCAACACATTCGGCATTGCTGTGGTAAGCAATCAAGCCTGGCATAGACCTATGTTTTCCTCGCCCTTGCATTTCTGTATTCTGCAAAGTCAAGTGTTTCTCCCCCCCCCCCCTTAACTAAACTTTTATTCTTCAGAATCTTCACTCGGTATCCCACTACCTACCTATCTATGCTGGAGCAACCGAGATCTATGGACTGGAAGGAACAGCCTGAGCCCAGAGGGGATAGGCTAAGCCTGAGCACTAACCCCTGGTGAGGAATGGCAGGGCCGAGGGCCTCTAAGTGGACCCAGGACCCTACCAAGACCAACTAGGGGGTCCAAGCCAACTATCTCAGCTGATGAACACCGTGCACATAGCAGGCGGCCACTGAGATTGAGCCCACGGCCTCTCTGAATGCCACTTGCTTGCGAAACCAACTGAACTAGGCCATTTTGGCCTCTGCAAAGCCAGGTTAATTCTAATCTAATGTAGAATGTGTTTTGTGGCAAGGTTCACCATGCTGTTCAGTCTCCAACAGTTTTCGTCCACAGCTTTTTGCTCCATTTCTCAAGTTGTGTGTCATCATTGTGCAGGGGTCATGCTAATCGTCTCGCCATCAATTCAATCGTAAGTTGGTAGCATACTTGCAAGTGGACGCCGTCCGGGCGGTTCCGCACGCGCGGCAGACCGCCGGACCGGACCCGCGCGGCGCACGAATGTGCGCCCGACGACCACTTACGCCCCACCCCACCCCCAAAAAAAGAAATGGCCCGGTCCGGGTCCGTCTGCTTGCAAGTATGGTTGGTAGCTTTTAACAGATGTCTAAAAGGATCTTCCCAGGGCTTCTTTTTGGGAGCCATCTACCACTTTAGCAATCAGAAGTCTTCTCCCCGTAAGTCGTTAATGTGAAGTAGAAGTGTCATGTGAGGGTGGGCAGTGACCTATGGATTCTTCTCGTGCGTTGTATGTCATGCCAAGTGTCTGGCTGGTCAAGTTTAAAATTTTAAAATTTTAATCCTTTAGCCAAAAAAAATTGGCATTAGCTGCCGTTAAGTAGTTTTGATTAATGATAACATCCACGGTGAAGTAATGTTGTTCTTGACCGCTCTGAGTGGCATACAAGTATATCAGTTCAGCCAAACGCCATAGTAGCTTGTCTAATTGATCAGGCCTCCAATCAGTTTATGTCATGGACTTGATTTCATAATGAATGAAGTGGTGGTAGGTCACCTTGATTTCATTTATTGGAGATATGTCACTATGATTTCATTCGATTATTAAATGACTGACTAATGTGGGAAGTATTAGGAGGAAAATAATTGGATCGTGCGAGGTGCATAAGCTTGAAAGGTGAGGTGAGATCAATACGATAATCAGCATGTGCTCATCAGAGAGCGATGCCCACATCGTTCTAAGTTGCTGTTGTTCTTGTCATCTTGGTTGCACTTCCTCTTTCTGTACTCAATGTGTAGTTGTTGGTTTTATGAACTCCTTCCATTGTAACTGCGATAGTTCTGTTCTGCGCTGAATTGTCCTTGATTTGTGTATGAATATGTGAATTGCGTCCACAGGTTTTTGCCCTGATTGGATTTCTCATCCATGCTGGTTTCCGAGTCCCAAGGCCGAGTACTGTTGACCTTCTGGATAGCAGTCTTGGGAGCAAAGTTCCACTCTTCTACTCTGTGGAACAACCATTACAGTCTGCTGATGCAAGGCAACTTCTTGACACTCTTGGGTCGAACCATGAGAGCATGTCCCGGCTGACCTTGGCAAACAGATTCTCTGGAGATGAAGGGTACTTTTGGGCAATAGGAGGGCCAAGAGCACCAGTGGGTATCGTGTTTAACGATGTGAGGGTGGCAGGTGAGTAATGAGGCACATATGTGTAACCCAGACGTATGGTATTCATCATTTGGACATTGTGAGGTGTTTGCTGTATAGCAAATTTGGAAAATTCGCAGCCATTTGAAGGGATCTCACGATAGTGATTTCGGGTAGTCCGACCAAGTCATTTCGGGTATTTTGCCACCATAGCAATGTTGGGTATTATTCCCACCATGAACATTTAAAAAGCAGCAGCAAAGAACCAAGCTGGATCCACTCAGTATCCCTTGGAACAAAGTCAGCAGATGACCCCCCCCCCCCCCCCCCCCCCCCCTCTCTCTCTCTCTCTCTCTCTCTCTCTCTCTCTCTCTCTCTCTCTCTCTCTCTCTCTCTCTCTCTGTGTGTGTGTGTGTGTGCGTGCTTCTTTGATGGGCCCTCTTCATGCCCTTCAGAGAAGCTTCTGCCTTCCTTACATGAATGGGGGCTTGTCCCTTTTCCTAAATTTCTGGAAGTGCATGTCAAGTTCCCCTGTCAACAACTGTCATGGCTAAGATTGTTCGCAGACCTCAGGGATGGGTGAGTTTCTTGGCAATTAAATGGGCATCAGGAATGACAAACTGGTGGCAGCAAAAGGATGTCTCTTTTTTTTTTTTTTTTTTTTTTTACAAAAAACAGAACCTCAGGTTCTGGCTCCTGCCATTCTGGGGAGCAACAGTCCGGTTCCTATTCCCCCGGCAAGTCAATATGGAGTACATAAAATAACTCACACACGCTCCTCCCCATTATGGTTGAGAGGCCTGAGCAGGCGGCATTGATTACTTCCATGAAGAAGGATGTACCACCTCTCACCTCTGCCTAATCTAGCCTGCATATATTCGGCCCCTCAATCTGTGTGATCCCAGATCTGCTCCTCTCAGTCGTAATGCTGTCGGATATCTATGATTATACGAGAGCCTTCTGGTACACTTGTACGCCTTTTGCTGTCTCTTTTGCTGTATAACCTTTTCTATTACTGCCTCTCCTTTTGCCCTCTATGTCTGTTAAACCGTAAATCCTACCTTACACTGTGTAGTCCTGTTTCCCCTCTTTGTCTCTTAGACCCTAAACCCTACTTCACACTGTCCTTTTTCTGCTACTTCTGTCTTGGTTTATGGCGAATTTGTATCAGGCCAAATCCGCAAAAGAGAAGGACCAGGAGCAGCTTGGCTCATCTGCGATATGTATCAAATAGAAGAACCAGGGACAACTACCAGCCTACTAACCCAAACCCCTACAGGAGAACTAGCCCTACCAGAGCAAGCGGTAAGAAAAGTAAGGGTCGTGGAAACAGAAAAACGCCATATCTATAAGCCAACAACAAGTATAGAAGAATTAGAAATTGACCCAGCGGAATGGGCCTGGAAAAAGAAATCCRGCAGATTAGGAATAGAAAAGMGCACTAACATTCTGGAATATACCACGAAACTAGGATACACGTTGAGATTAAGGTCTATCTCCACTGCTCAAATAATAAACCATAGATGGGAAAATCACCTCATCATACCGCCAAATAATACTCCCCTAAACCCCTGGAACAATATTCTCTCCATAACAACAACCAAACTAAGAAGCTTTCAATGGCTCCTGGCTCATCGAGCTTTGCCAGTAAATGCATGGCTATATAAGAGAAGGAACAACCAAACATGGTCTCCTTTTCAGGAATTATGCTCCATTTGCCCGGACCAGATGAGAGAGGATATAGAACATTGCCTCTTACATTGTCAAAAGGCACAATAGATCTGGAACCAAACAGCAACACTCTGGCTGACAATCACGAACAAGACACACCTAGCTGAACAACTTCCACTACTACTAGGATTACAGCTGCCTAATTCATGGCACAGACATGAGGTTGTGTTATTCCAGGTGATGAGACTAGCTACCTTATGGGGGATATGGAAGCGTAGGTGCCAAGAAACGATTGATCACACTTCAGTGAGCAACCATGAGACATGGGAGGGAGTGCTAAACATGATAGAAACAGAGTATAGGGGACGCTGGAATAAAACCTGCAAAAAGATACAGAACAATCCTTTTCAAAGAACATACTGGGGGAAGAGCCACGATAGTGCAGGATAGAATATACTTCGGACAATGGAGACGCAATCGCACACCCCTAACCCAACCTCAGAACACTCCGGGAAGTAGAACGCATCTAACGGATGTGCCAATAGGAACCAGATGATCCAATCACTAACCCACCAAAACTCCTTGTTATCCCATCTACCACCAGTGAACAACGGAAACTAGTATAATCGAATTAGACTACCCAGACAAAAGTGATCAGCTAAATCATAGACCACACACACCCCACCGTTCTAATCACACCATCATTCACAGACCAATCCCGAAACTAACTACAGCTACTATTACACTAAGCATCTCAAAATGCAGACCCCTTAGACCCCCACTCTGACACCCGTAGGACCTTCAAACCCTCGTACCAACAAAACACAGTCGGTCTACAAGGATTACTATGTACACTAGGGTTTAGGGTTTAGCAAGGGATACAGCTAACACAGTCCTATAGAACACTGCCCTGACAGACCAGTACATCAGACGACCATATCAGCACTTCTAGCAAAAGGATGTCTCTTTATCAAGAACATGTTGCATTTGGTGTTTCAGTTGCTGAGAAAGAGCGGGTACTTTCGGATCATGTACCAACCATTCCGCATTGGAAATCTCGTGAATGCTGATGATTCAAACATTAAAGGCATACAGAAAAAGGCTGTTGTAGGTTGTGCACTGCTGGTACATAAATAGAGTTTAATCAAGAGCTTTCTGAGTCGATTGTTATCTTGTTTGCAAGAGTTTACTCACGCTGTGGAATTTGTTTGTGCAGAGTGTGTGAACAATTACACGGTCATTTATCAGCCATGGCATGTGCATCAGCTGGCGAGAGTCGTGGCAACCATAGACAACGCCTTCTTTAAGCTTCTGGCTTCAAATCTTACCAGTGCGGATCACATGATAACTAAGACGTTGACTCCACGAGGGCGTCCTCTTCCTTGGGAGGATGTTAATGACTTGGTGGCATACTTGGTCAGTGCGCTCGTTGTTGTTGGCCTCATATTGGTGGCGCCGATCCTGGCAGCGCAGGTAGGAGGGGAAGTTGTGGCTGTTGTTTGCCTCCTGTATATGTATTCTGTTTCTTTAGGCTTCTCCATTGTCCAACTTCCATAACACTTCCAGGTTCCCTGGATTCCAACGTTGCTTGCCTTCTGGATTGGCTGGATGTTTCTGAGGGCTTCCCATTGTGGCAGCTTTTCCGTGACTTGTGGGTTGTTCGACTTTGTTGAAAATTTCTGGAGGTTGTCCATCGTCGATCTCTTCCATAATGCTTGTGTATTTACCTCGGATTTCTCCGTCTCTTTGCCTTTTGGATCGGGTGTACGTGGGCTTCCTATAGTTGATTTGCACTCGCAAACTGGAAAGACAGTTGTACTAGTCTCATGTTTGGAGTCTGCTCCACTATCAGCAGCTTGCACGCTGAGCCTTGCATGTGTGCTATACATACAAGGCACTCTTCGACTTCGAATTCGCCCTTTGAGATTCACAGTCACTATGCAAAGTTGACGGTAGGAGTTGTTGTTGTTTTTTCCTTCTCTGTACCGCTCCAATTTTAACGGATGTCCCGAAGGAATGGACAGTAGGAGTTTTGATTTCACTTTTCTATGTTTTTTGACTGTTGGCTTACTTCTGAGCCTCATTGCCAGATGTGTGTTTGTGCAGTTTGTGCACCAGCTCATACCTGCTGCTCGTGCGAAAACTCGTCGTGCGAAGCTGGAACTGCAATTCTGACCTGCTTTGAGTGCACTGTTTGGGTCCTGTTCTTTTCTTCTTCAACAGTTGTCAAATGTATGATTGCAGCGTTCACAACGCCTTGTTTGTTTCGCGGTGTGTGTACTGGGCCGCATAAGCACGCGGCAAAATTGGAAGGCTATTGGCTTCTTTGGTTATGTGCGCTTCACAGATTACTTGTGTTCTGCCCCGCTAGCGTGCTTTCAAACTTTGAATCGTGCATCGGCAAGTAAGGCATCCAATGTGCATTGGGAAGGCCACAAACTCTTTTTGGTTTTCTGGGCTTGTAGTTTTTTTCCCTATGTCATGTCATGGCGGTGTGCTTTGGAACTTTAATGATGCACTGCCAAGCAGCACAGTCATTGTGCATTGATAGTTTTGTTTCTGTGGTTTGGTTTCGCTTTCCATTGTTTAACGACTGTGCTCAGGTACTTTGTGAGAAAGAGGTGGGGTTGAGACCAATACTACATCTGTCAGGGCTCCGCGGATCAGCATATTGGGCTTCAACTTACGTAGTGGACATGGTGATGTTTGCATTGTGCGGTGGTATTATCATACTGATGGGATGGGTGTTTGGTCGCCCTCCTTTTATCCATGTGAGTTGGTGTGATCCCCTATTTGCCTCCTTTCCCGTGCCCGTTCTGCTTCTATCCTCTTAAGTATGCCCCTTAGCACAATGCAGCAACTGAAAAGAAGGGTGTGTTTTTGAATGCGGCGCCATGGACCGGCTTGCCTTTTCTGTTAAGTCGCCCGAATTTATCCAACCAGTGGCGACCTTCCAAGACGAGTTGCTCAGCCGGCCCATGGTCGGCCATCCCAGGTAACCTAGGTCAAATGTATAATAACACCAATTTGAAGCACCCCTCCATTGCGGGCATGAGATCGCTTGACAACACTGATTACACTCCCTATTGGGAGGATCGTCTGCGAGATTTGCATATTCCTCAACGCAATGGCGAGTTGCCCCGCCGGCCCATGGTCGGCCGTCCTAGGTAACCTAGGTCAAATGTATAATAACACCAACTCGAAGCATCCCTCCATTGCGGGCATGAGATCGCTTGACAACACTGATTACAATCCCTATTGGGAGGATCGTCTGCGAGATTTGCCTATTCCTCAACGCAATGCCCCTTTCAAACCCATATTTCTTATCCCCTGAGAAAATGCACTTCAATTAACAAAATTTGGAAAAATGGTAGGATCAGTCGGATGCTGTCATTTGCTGTTGATCCCATGTCGATTGCTTGGACATGTTTATCCCCTGTCAATCGGAAAATAGTGGGATCGGTTCCTTTGTTTACTTCCATTATGTGCCTTTTGCGATTGAATGCCTGCCAGAGACTGATTTGATTAGCAAACACTGTCTACTCACGTCATGTTCGACATTGTCTTGTCATTTTGTGTTCCGATCAGCCAATGAAAATGTGGCCATACAACCGTGAATCTGCGATATTCTATTCTTTAATTTTAATAATTTGTCTCCCCCCTCCCCCCCCCGCCCCCCTCTCAGTGCTGCTACTTTTTATGTCAAAGCCGGAAACTGGGTCTAGCTGTCTCCTTTTCGATGCGGGCAGAGCTGCACTGGCTCTTCTTTATTTATACATGGAGCTTGAGATCGTCATGTAATTTGAGATCAATGCTGACATAGTATCCGTGCGGACAGTCCCGCAGAGAAAGAAAAGTTCAAGCCGTGGGAGACGGATCTGACCTTCTTGAACCTAACCTGAGTGCCATCGGCTGTGGACGGCTTTCTTGTGATTCCAATCGAAAATGCAGGGGGCGCTGCCGGCACTTGCAGCCGTTTTTCTGTTTGGATGTTCAGCGATGGTTTTGATGAGCTACACTCTGAGCTTTGGCTTCTTCAATTCCCAGTGGTGAGTTCACTTTGTCTTTAGTCCCTTTCTTTCAACACCCCCCCCCCCCCCCCCCCCCCCCCCCCCCCCCCCCCGCACCCTCCTCCCGCCTCCGCCCGCACCTCTCCCCCCCTCCGCCCCCCCCCCCCCCCCCCCCCCCCCCCCCCCCCCCACTTCACCCTCCTGCCCACCTTCCACTAGCTCTTAAGCTAATTCAGCCTAATTGTTACTTTGTTATCGAAGTAATGGCAAGCATACTATCTGCAAGATCAATCCATTTCAGGGGTTCCACCCACTGTGGCTTCAGGCCCAATTCTTTCTCTTTTTCCTTGTTTTCTTATTTTTCTTTCTGTTCCCGAGAATGGACCACTCCGTGACATTCCTGCACATTTGATCCGAAGGTTTGAACCTTTTGATTCATGACCGATCATTGCGATCAACAATCAGTTTCGAAAAGTTGAAAATCAAAATGTAAAAAAAAAACATCTTTGAGCGCGCACCGTGTGCAGTACGGTGTGCATTGGCTCCCAACCGATCAACGTTTGTGTGTAGCACTGATAGTTGTCGGTGATTTGAAAATGCCACGTATGTGTACTGGTCATGGACTGTGTGGCATGGTCACGTGTATTCTAGTGCCTGCTTTTTTTTTCTTAGAAGGGTGACGACCTCGAGATAGTATCATTGAACTGCAGGCCCCCGGCAGTGCAGAATTCATTTTTTCTGTTCATCCGGTTGTATCTGAGTTTGAACTCGGTCTGTATTTCGACAGCTGATGGGTGTACCAAGTTACTAACAGGTTAACAACTGAGCTAGGCCCATTGGTCTTCTTGTGCTTTCCAATCTTTGTGTCATGTTCGTTACGAGAAGGGAATTAGAATGAATTCTATATGTTTTTTTCTTGTTTTTTTTTTTTGGGGGGGGGGGTGCGTTGGGGGGTCAGCGCGACCCAGATTTTTTCTTTCTTCGCTGCACCCCTCACAAATTTTTTTTCAGGGATCCCATTTAAAGGGGGTGTTGTGCATCACGTGCGTGCGCACGCATGCCCTTCCGCTGTGCGGCGCACGTGCGCAATGCAGCGCATCACGATGCTCCACAGCTGTTCAATTTATTCTATATGGTATGATTGGTATCACCGAAGGTTTGCCCTGAAGGATTCATCTAGGCCCATTTGGCACTTTGTGTCATGCTCGTAGCACTAACTCGTTGAAATGGTGACTCTCTCCCATGGAAGAAAACGAAAACTCATGTATCTGGTATGAAATACTGCAAAAAACGTTTTTTTAGTTTACGAGAAGAGCCAAACTGATTGAACACGTGTGTGTGTGTGTGTGTGTGTGTGTGTGCGTGTGTGTGTGTGTGTGTGTGTGTGTGTGTGTGTGTTTTGTGCAGTGCGGCCTTCACGCTGTCAATCATCTACGTCATCATTGGCATCATCCCGTATTTCTGGGTTATTGTCTTCACAGAAGGTGAGTCTTCACTGCCTGCTTCTTGAGCATATACAGTTCGTGGCTTCGTTCTGGAAGTTTGAACTCTTTTCTGTTGGTGTTGCCGTCTCCTGGCCGCCATGCTCCCCAATCCCTCTCCTCAGCCTCCTCGCCCTCTGCTGTGTTCTCCTCCTGTCCCTCCTCCACCACGTACTTCTCCTCCTCCAGTTTGTGCCTCGTCGTCCTGCGCCCTTTCCTCTGCCATCTATGCGGGCAAGCAAAAAACAAGAAAACAGGCCCTGCACACAAAGAAAAACGAACTCCACCTCCTGATTTCAGACGATGGACTACTCTCTAGTAAACATTGACATGCATGTCGACTGACTCATGACAGAACCACCAAACCGGCGGGGGGGGTGGAGATAGAAGTAAAAAACACATGGCCAAAGTTGGACACAACTTGGCCCTTGGCATGGCCAGGTGGTAATATCTGGGCTGGTCATTATCATGTGGTGTAGGTGATACTATGTTGTTTATGGGKGGSKGGGGGGGGGGGGGRGGGGGGGGRGGRGGKGGTAGTCTTTTACACAGCCTAAAACACGCACACGGTGTGCTTTATGTAGTACAAAATCCAAACTGTTCGGATGCTGGATTTGCTCATCTTTATTAACGGTGGAACTGTGTGAATTTTTTATCTACTCATCTGGGTGGAAAAGAGGCTGTTGTGGTGCCACTTCGCATCAAATGCGGGCACAACTCCACCCTTGACATGGCTATGGCGCTATGTGGGCTGCACAGTATTATACAGCCTGCACGATGCCACGTGGGTTGGTTGGTACCAATTGACTGGGTGGCACCATGTGGGGTGGGCCATATACTATGTGGACTCGCCGTATACCCGACCGACCGTCCATTTCGATGTCAACGGTGTTGTGTGCCAAGATCATTGTTCAATTGCATGATTTTTTAAAATGCTTGCATTGCTTCACTGTTCTTGGCCTTGCAGGCACAAGTTGCGTACACAGTTGCTGCGCAGTTGCAATCTGAGTTTGTGTCTTCTTTCTGTTTGTACTTTGTTGCTGAGCATTAACAATTTGAGTATGTGTTCTCTCTCTGTCTGCGCTTTGGCGGATATATGGAAATCGATGGATGCCGCCAATGCTTCTGAATTGGGGAGTCAGGTTTGAACATGATCACACATGGTCTGCTTGTGTTCCTGGACCCTCCGTACGCATTTCTTACCGGCATCCATTTCGTCACAAGGACGCAGCAGTTTCTGAGAGCGGAAAATGGTGCGGCGCCATCTCCAGATGTTCCATCCATAGAGTACTTCCTGTGGCCGAACCTTGTGAGCATGAGTATCGCTGGCATGCTGGCGAGCTCCGTAGCACTGACTATTGCACTTAGCTTGCTGCAAGGCTCACTCCATAATCCGGAGCCGAAGGACGAGAGTCTGCGAGATATATGGGCGTTGGACGGACCGACCGACGACACACGGGACGACGAGTTGAAGAAGGAGAAGGAAAGAGTAAAAGAGCACGTTGAAATGTGGGAGAGAGCGGGTATGATCGACACCAGTGAGACGGAGGACAGAGATCTTATCCTGTGCTACAACTTGTGGAAGGTGAGCTCTTTTTATCCTTTCTTCAGGGCGTACTCTATACTACCGTCTCCACCCGAATAGAACGCCCGGTCATTATAGCTGTGTTTCGTGCAACTTTCGGTCCAGATTCAGCAATAATTACCCAGGCGTTCTATTCGGGTGAAGAGGTTAGCACTTTCCAAAATGCACCTGGCTACAATGCTGACCGGACGTGGATGAATCTGACTGCAATCACTTCCAGAGTGTTGCCAAAAAAGTCTAGTGTGAGTATGCATGCCCTCGGAGGCTCTGTTTTTTTGCTTGCTCCGGTTTTGAGAGAGGTGCATTTCTTGTATTCGTGCATGTGCATGTTTCCTACTGCTTTGTTGATTTTGCATACATGTCGGTATTTGATCCGCCCAGGCACAACCACTTGGAAGTTGGTAGTAATAATGGGTATTTAGTATTTACCACCCCCGGTGCCATGACTCATGAGTGAGCAAGATGTCTCTCTCATCGCCATCTGGCAGATGTTTCCCTGGATGACATTGCTCCTCCAGGTGTTTTTTTTTTTTTTTTTCCCGATCCTTCAAATTGTGATATCGAATTATTATTAGTAATATATTAGTAATTATTACCGAAATTTTTGGTCACACATGCCGGACACGAATTCGACTTGAAGCTACGGGTAAAAGACAGCTGGTGAAGAAGCCCAATCTTGCTTGGGCGAAGGAAACACCGTGACTTCTACTCACCTGGTGATGAAACTCGATCTTGGGTAAAGTAAAGGCCATGACTTCTGTTTCACAGATGTTTTGCTGGATGGCATTTGTCTCGCGCTGCCGCCATCGTCGCCTGAATACAATACCCAGCGGGTCCAACACTGATTGATACGCGGTCATTAAACCTGTGCTTGGGGCAACTTTCAGTCTAGGTACAGCGATAATGACTGGGCGTTCTATTCGGGTGAAGATGGTAGTCGCCAGTTGTGAGAAGTGGTGAGGGTGCCTCTCCAGCAGATCTCGGAAGATGGAACTGGAAGTAGTGGAAAAAAGATAAAAAAAGATATGCTGGACTTGTTGTTTTGCATCTGGCCAGTAGTGGAGCAAGGAAGGCCCTTTGTCATTGTTGCCAGGGGAATTTTTTTTATTTTTTTTATTTTTTTACAACTGGGATGTGCAGAATTTTACATCTGGCCAGTAGGGGAAATGACGGCAGCCGAAGTCACATTGTCAAGTTGTGATGCTTCAAGTCCTGAAAATAACTCTTCGCCTCTTTGCTCTTTGTTGTTGGGGCATTTGCAACTGGAATCTGTGTGTGTGTGTGTGTGGTGGTTTCGAATCAAACAGGTCGATAATCCGAACTCTAGCTGCCTTGGGTCCAGTTCCGAACTAAGCCCATCAGGTACAGCAGGGATAAGAAGACTATGGCTCGGAGTTTCCAGAGGGGAGGTAAGGTGTCATTTTCTTGGGCTCCTTTCTACCATCTTCATGTGAATGTAGACAAGCCATCTTTTCGGTTGGATGCAGTCATAACGAGGGCGCGTTGTATTCCGGGGAAGACGGTAGTAAAGAGTCGTCGCTCTTGTTTTTATATCAAAGGCAGCTCTGTCTCCTTTCCTCTCGACTTTTATTTTTTGTTTACAAAAACTGTTGGTTTATGTGTGGTTCTCTTTCTTTTTTCTTTCAAGGGTGTTGCACCTTTACTCTGGACGTGTGATAAACGGGATTGAATCTTCGGCTAGAACATGGAAAAAGATAACACCGCCATGATTTTTGTCTTTTGTGCATGTCGAGAGTAGTGGAGCGAGGCCCTAAGCCGATTACCTTGGCTTTGCATGCCAGGGCTGTTTCTATGTGTGTGTCACAGCGTACTCGCACTAGGACCATTGTGGATGTTGCGTGAACTATAATGGCCGAACCTGAATGCGTCTACTGCGATTACGCTCACAGATCAACCGAAAACCGGAATGCGTCTGACTGCGATTGTGCTCAGAGATCAACCGAAAATACCTGAATATGTCCGACAGACTCTGAGTGAAAAAAGTATGAGTGTGACTATGGCCTCCTACGTTGTTGAGAGCTGGCATGTGGTCTGCTCTGATGATTTCACAGAAATAGGTGCGTCCCCACGCTCCTTGAGATTGTGAAAAAGGACTGCAAAATTGTGCAAACAATCAATCGCTACAGATATCTTGACCTTCCCAATGGACTTCTGAAGGTCGGGAGAAAGAGGTGGAGAAAGGTGAGAATGGGGCACATTCCTATTATTCCCACACCTCTGGAAGTTGGGGAGTGGTAGGCAAATCGTGAACCGCTTCATAGGGGCATATTCCTATTATTTCCACGCCCCTGGAAGTTGGGGGGAGGTCGGCAAGTCGCAAAGTGCTTCATATTTTGATGTTTCTCTACAGGCTACTGAAGATCGGGGGAAAGGGATGGGGAAGCACAGAGAGAAGAAGAGAACCAGCAAGAGGTGGAGGAGGAGGAGGAGGAGGAGGAGGAGGAGGAGGTGGTTGAGGACCCTGAGATGGAAATTGAATGGTGATGGATCGATCTACTCAGGGATGTGACAGTGGTTTGTTCTTGGCATCGATGTTTTGTTTGCAGATTGTTGTTTTGCTGGGAGGAGATAAGGCAGGGAAATCTACGGTCATGCAGTGCTTGACAGGGATGATGCAGTTGTCGTATGGTGATGCAATTGTTAACGGTCATAGTGTGCGGTACAGCTTCGCACTGAACCCCGCATCGGCTCTCGGATACTGCCCTCAAGACGAGGTGAGAGGCCTACTGGTATTGCAGAAATGTTTCTTGGCTCGTGTTCTCTCTCTCTCTCTCTCTCTCTCTCTCTCTCTCTCTCTCTCTCTCTCTCTCTCTCTCTCTCT
>BFEA01000320.1:940470-953059 GCA_003427395.1 Chara braunii | reverse complement strand
AAAAAAAATGTCAAAATTAAAAAAAATATATATGGGCGTGTAGGATTTTTTAAACACCACACGCCCGTTGTTTTTTTTTTTTTTAATCTATTAAAAAAATAAAAAAAAGTAAAAAACCAACCCTGACATCCATATTTTTTTTTGTTCAACGAGATTCAACGGGATTCAACGGGGATTCAACTGGGATTCAATGGGGATTCAACGGGATTCAACGAGATGATAATTGTTTTTTGCTCCACACGCGTCCAACGATGTGTCTGAGGCCCAATGCGCCTTCCCCGTTGAACAGTATTCAACGGAAAGGGTCCATTGTACTATTCAACGGGGATTCAACGGGGCCTCGGGGACTATTAAACAGTTACAACGACGTTGAAACTTTTTCGTTGCACGGTGAATAGACACACAACGTCCAACAATAAAATACTTAGTACCTTTGTTAAATGGTCATTCAATAAAGTCCGGGTAAAAACACAATGAAACAATTCAAACCACAGGGCTAAAGATTTTAGGTTGAGTGATAAAAGTGAAGTGAAGTTAAATCGTAAACCGACGAATCGGCAACAGAAGTATTATCAGTGATAACAGAATATGATCCTCGTGGGATCAGGCTGAAATTAGTCCAAATCTTGAGTGACGATTAAAAGGATCTGTACCGTAAGACAGGTCAATGCCCAAGCTAAATCATCAATGTATGGGGAATAAATCTTTATTGCACATCCTTACTAAATACTGTCTGCCAAGTAAATCTAAGTCTACCCCTAAGTCAGTACCCAAGAGAAACTAAAATTCTAACCTTATGTCGTTTCCGGTTAAGGAAAAGTCTCAGGTAAACAGTTTTTATGGGGCGTAGGCCTCCCAAAGGGTAACGGAGGCGTGCAAAGGTTCCCTCAGGCTGGAYGGAAATCAGCCATTGAGTGTAAAGGCAAAAGGGAGCTTGACTGCAAGACTGACTCGTCGAGCAGGGACGAAAGTCGGCCTTAGTGATCCGAAGGTACCGAGTGGAAGGCCCGACAGACCTTTGACATAATCTCCCCCATACAGGGTGGATTGCCAATATTGCCACCTTTCAAAACAAAATATATCTCCTACAAACTAAGAAAATTTCGGCAGCACTTCCCGTAGGAAAAATGCTCTTTCGGAATTTATATTAGCTTAAATATGAAAACTGAAACAATATCTAACTTTAAAAAGTCAAGTTTTGTCTAACTCTCTGAATTAGTAAAAATTTGTGCAGCATCTCCCTTAGAAAAGTAGATTTTCCCATATTTATACTACGTCAGATAAAAACTCAAAGTAGAGTTTGAGTTCAACCAAGACAAAGTTTAACTAACTCCTTAGTTTTTTAGAAATTTTTGCAGTGCTTCCAGTAGAGAAAGTAGCTTTGCAAAATTTATACAAGGTTAAGTTTAAAAATATAAAAATAACTTTGGTTTCCCAAAGTTCAATTTTGTCAAACTCTCTGATTTAGCAAAAAATTGGGCAACACTCCCTTTAGAAAAGAAGATTTTTCATATTTTTACTAAGTCATACATAAAATTTAAACAAGCTGAACTTTGAAAAGTCGAAATATGACTAACTCCTTGGTTTTGTAAAAATTTCGACAGCGCTTCCCGCAAAGAAAGTATCTTACCAAGATTTATACAAGATCAAGTGTAATAAAAAATCCAAGAAAATGCAAAAATTGATCTAAGTAAAATAAACTTAGCTAAAAAAATGCAGAAATTGAAAATAACTCCTATCACTCTAGCATGTGGCGAACTTCTAAAAGAACTACCTATCAAACTGAAACTCAGTCTAAGTAGTAATCTCACTCAGCCACATTCAAGGCCAAACCACAAAGGTAAGTACTCTCACCAGCCCAAAGTTAATCTTGTCAAACAATAGTTCGTAGTCTTTCAATGATTTATCCCTTTATACCCAGCTTACATAGGGCATAAATTTAGACCACTCAAACTTATGAAACAGTGTCTAGCTCAGCCATTGAGTATATACAAACAGAGAGCACTACAACTTTTCTCTTCCTTGGGCATATGATTAAGTTGTTCATCCTTGTCACCCTTAAATCTTTAAGTATCCAAGTTATGTATAATTATCTACACTTAATATTGTAAGGTAACATATGACCGAACCGATCATCTTAGCTCAAAGCTCAACCTGTCCCTTCTTACCACAAGTTTACTCTTAATTAATACTCTCTTCAACTTGTGATAAACTATAGTCAAACCACCCAAACTTATGGGTCAGTGTCTGACTAGCATGTTTATTGATAAGGTAATAATAAAATATAGTCAAGTTATAACCTTTTGGTTCCAACATGTGCGTGACATTGGACCAAGACCACCCAAACTTATGGAACATGCTTGGTCCATTGCCCGATCTATACCCTTAATAGTAAAGCAAGGAAGAGGTTGAGTCACCCTAACTTATAAAATAGTGCTCAAACCTCCTCGTTCAAAACAAAAAAAAACTGAAAAAAAAATAAAATTAAACAAGGCAACTTAGCCACCCAAACTTATGGGACAGTGTTTGGTTCCCAAAAAGTCATCCACAGACAACCCTCGCAAGTCAGAGCAAGCAGACCACCCAAACTTATAAAACATGTTTGGTCCTTTAGGCAACTCAAAAATAAACATAGCACTGGACCTTCCCAAACTTATGGAGATTTGCCCAGCCTTTGACGGACCCAGTCAGACACAAGCAATACTGCCTTCCTCCCATCCTTCCCCCAGATGCAATCCCACGATCTGCTTTCAGTCATATAACAAAATTGAAACTAAAATTACACAAACATTTCTTTATTAAGTCTGGTTTGCATCCTGAAAGTCAAACATAAAGTCAAAGTAGGGATGTACGCAGTATATTCAGTCAACCATAGCAAGAGATACAGATAGGGGTTATCACTGGGTTTATAGAAAAAAGGAAGAAATGATTACCTCACAGTTTTCTGCCTCCACGACTCCTCTTGAGTTTCGGCAGAGCTCATGCAATCGGTGGGCAGACTCCCCACAGAGTCTTGCTGCGGTCCTACGGGTTGCAATCCCGCCTTCCGCCTTCCTCTCGTAACGAGGATTAGACTGAGATTAAGAAGGGCAGAAGGAGGGGTTTCATACACTCGAGATACAGAGGAGAGACTGACTCAACTCCCAGGAGAGGGCCTTGTAATTTTCATGCGCCTGAGGGCCTCGCAATGATGGCCAAATCGCCGCAGCTTGACCGAACTGAAGCCCAACAGTCAAACATTGACCCCTTGATGACCTCCCAAGTCGCGACAATAATTCCCCTTACCAAGTTTGACCTCTCCAAAGAGCCACAATGCTCTCCCTATGTTGAAATGGTCGCTACGCAGAGTAGGAAGACTTGTGCCCAAACGGAACTCACTCCCACCCTCTAACAGGCAGCTCAGTGACTACTTAACAACGGCGCGCCGAAAAATAAGGTAAGGTGTTGCACAACAACCATGCCCAGTTGACAATTTGTGGCTCCTCCCTTAACCTTTCTCCAAACTTCGCCCTCACAACCACTCAACAATATCCACGATCATCGGTACCAATACCTTTCCTTGAAGAAAACTCAGTTCGTCCGCAGCTTGTGACTCGAAGTACACTGGCCACAGGTAAATCTGCACTTTGCACGACTAACCTACTTTTGACTGGTGGGGCGAGGGGCATACCGCAGCAGCCAAGTTTGTAATCTCCACAGCTTGCCCCCCTTGCTGCTTGGTAGTACGGAACCGCTATACGACAATTGCTCAGGTAAGCATGCCTCCGACCCTTACCTTCCTTTTCACGACTTCACCTTTCCTCGGCCCTGCATTCGCTTACCATACCTGACCGGGTTTCCAGCCAGGTCTCACAGCTTAACAACCACCATAATGGCGAATGCCTTGCAAAGATGGTAACTGTACTCTACCACCGACCGCAGTTCTTGACGAAGAACTCAATAACAAGGCTTGTAATGAGGAGAGACACCTGTTATTGGTTGAAAGAAGAGCGGATCTTCCGATTGACTTTGGCCAGATGCATGCGCATGTTAGTTTCCCTTTGTCTCTCTCCTTCTCTGCCATAGAAACCAAAATTACGTCTGCTGCACCCCTCACCTGCGAACGGATGTCTTGTCAGAATGGGGCCAGGTTCACTTGCCTAAACCCGTGATCCTACTACAAACCCGATCACCAACTTGAACACGTGCAACCAACTTGAAGGGGACCACCGAGGTGAGCGAACCACACAACTACCACGACCAAAGTCGCGATCGAGATGACCTTTACGATAGAAACGACCTAGAATGAAGGGCATCGCACTGAAGACACCAACACGAAGGAGACAGCCACCTGCAACGAGCTCCGCGGGAAGCTCAATGGCTACAGATACCGAGATTGATGGCCACGATGCTACCACGGATGGCGTGCATGACTAAGGAGGGCCCATCCGAAGGTACGAGATGGAAGGTGAACACAATCGGAATGAATCTTCTGCTAGAACACGAAACTATACACTGATTTCCAACTATGTGCACATAGGGAAAAAGAGAGGCAAATTCCCTCGATAGGATAAGCAAATTCGGGATGAATTCTCCACTAGAACGAGGACATATTCACCTTCTGTTGCACGACCTCCTTTCCCACTTTCCACCATCCCACTCGCACGCAACCCTTCAAGTTGTGTCTTGTACCACAGAATCCTTCGCCCCAACTCAGGATCTGCCTTTACCAACGTGATCGCCCAGTCCGAGAACCCCGAAATCGCACCTTTACTCGTCCGTTTTCGTCAAGAAACGAGAATGTTACGCCAATTTCACTTCTTTCCTTTCACACGTTCTCCATATCCCGTCGCACCAACTTTTTGTACTAACCTCCTAAACACTGCTCCAGTCGTCAAACTAACCTTCTCAATTGACTCGCCCGGGGTCACAACCTTGGAATCGACTTTTTCCCCGCCCGTTTTCATCAAGGATCGGACGGGTTTCATGTTCTCTGTTCCCTCTTACTCCCACCCGCTTCCACCATAGCCTGCTTGTCGCCTGCATGCACCCTACGCTTCTTCCTGTCCAGGTTCGTTCACCCGTTTTCGCCACCCCGCCGATCTCATTCTCTTCTCTAACGCTCCGCTCTTCTGCGCTAATTCTCTCCCCCTTCTAGCTCTTCGCACTTCCTCGCCTGCAGTGCTCCGCTCTGCCTTCCCGTACTCACCTCGTACCTACAACCGCCCGCGTTGTCTCACCTCCCACCGTTGTCTTCGACAGTAGCGGAACAACTTCAGCTGTCCTGGAGAACACTTCGGAGGGAACCGATTACCAGGCGGTTCAAAAGCCTTTCATGGGCAAGTTTGGCGCCCGCCTGCTAGGGGTACGCCGCTGACCGCCCCCCTGAGTGGCATTGAGCAGAGACCACTGCTTGTTCATAGATGGAGGGGACCGGAGGGGAGACATAGTAATCAGCCCATCGAAGAAACTCGGCCCAGATGCTGCTGGCTAACCCCTGCCCCGGTATTGCCCTCCTGCTGGCGGACGCAGCTCCCGCACTCTCTTTCGTTAGGGGTTTGGGCATGAATGTGATTGCTACGGGATTTCCCCGTAATACTAAAATGATAATAAAGAACCGGCCTGAAAATTTCCCGATCTGTTAGGTAATTCAATAGGTCGGACTTTAAAGAACTAGCCTTTAAAGTCAGTCACCCCTATGCCCAAGCCCGACCACCGATTTACACTGGCCAACATCACTGCGGCCTCCCCCTCCTTAGCCATTTACCCATTATCCTTCGGGCCGCAAAAAGCCTCTCATAGCAAGTCGTCGGTCGTGTGCGGTAAACTTCAGAGGGCCCCGCAAGCTAGGCTTTCTTCTGGCCCGTGGGCTAATCACTCGTGGGCTCTCATGCATGTCAGAATCCTTTTTAAGGCAGACAGGATGAAGAAATTCTGTCAGCATCTCGAACACACGGAAACCCAAACGGGCTCGCCAAAGGACTCGGAGGCGCGTGCTCAAGGTCCTCTTGCTGCCGCGACGGCCACCCGTGGTCGATCTCAAGTCCGACTTACGAGAAGTCAAAGCGTAAAGTCAAATAATGATGACAATAAATTTGAATAAAATAATAATAACAGTGTTTAGAAACTTTTAATCGTCAGAATATCGTTCTGACGCCGCCGACGGCAAAACCAAGGGGGATAGCCCCGCCGGGTCCTCAACCCCTCGGTCCGTCCGCGTTGTTCTTATATTACCGTGTCGTCGATGCTCGATCTCGACCCCTGAATCTCTTTGACGGAAATCCGACGTTGTAACCAACAGCGCTAGGCCGAAGGCTGGGTCTAGTTTTGACAGCCGCCTAAATAAGTGGATATTGCGTAAAGCGTAGCTTTACCGAAACATCTTCAAAATCACACTGTTGTCGATGTCGTCCTCCGCACGTACTCATAAGTCATAGGCAGACATACCAATCAGAAGGTATAATCTTTTTAATTCTAATTTACCCATAAATAAAATGAGGTCGGCGATCAACGTCGGTTTCCACAATCATCAAAAGAAAAGGAGATCACGTGCGCCTTAAGTCTACGCGCCCACGCACTCTCTACTCTAGTCAACCATCGAGTTAGCGTAAACCTCAGACACCACCTTACCTCGCGTGGTATACCTAAACTTTAAACCAAACTTATTTTATGTCGCTTGCGAAAACCAGGGCGGATACCCTTGTAAGGGTATTTGCTCCGACACCGTCAAGGGTGCGTTTTATACCCCTAAATAAAATTTTCGTCGGTTGGTCGTACCAGTTGTCCGTTCGGGTCCAAAGGGTGGTGAATTTGCTGGGGGGGGGGGGGGGGTTTTTGGGGGGGGGGGGGGGGGGATTCATGGGGAACGGGCAGTTGTTGCTCATTGAGCACCGGTAGTTGCCCGTAGGAGGATGAGGAGACCTCGGTCCTCGAGTTTAACATTCTCTACTGCGTGGGCGAGGGGAACGCAGCCCTGAGGTAGCCAAAGTAATGGGACTAAGAGCACACACACACAAGAGAGAGAGAGAGAGAGAGAGAGAGAGAGAGAGAGAGAGAGAGAGAGAGAGAGAGAAAGAAAGAAAGAGAGAGAGTTTTTATTTTTTTTTAGAGAAAGAGAGAGAGAGAGAGGTTGAATGGCAAAAATGAAATATGGGTCAAATTGCGGTCACGATCTATTTCCCGGTGGAAATTATTTTTTTTTATTTTTATTGGAAAAAGCACAACAAAATTCATGAGCACTCTAATTTTCAATTTTTTTCCTGCATTATTTTAAGTGCGAAAGATCATTGAAGTTGGAGCACTTTTTCCGTTGACCCACACATGGTTGAGTGGCAAAAATGAAAAATGTGTCAAATCGGTGTGATGATTATTTCGTAGTCTTGATGATTTTTTGAAAAATTTCTAATACTTTTACTGGAAAAAACAAGACTCAATTTATGGATTCTCAAATTTTCAGAATTTTCTGCGAATTCCTGCGAGCATAAAAAAATGCCAAATTTTCCTCTTGCAAATTGCGGGATTGGACCTCCCCTTCTTACTTCGTTTTGGGGTGCCCTTCTACATGACGATCGATCCTTCCTTCTTCCCAAAAAAGTCCCGGTTTTACAAGAGTTAGCTGTAGGTAGTCCGCAATATCGCCAAGGACCGGTCCCTCAAAAACGTTTGCCCCCTATGAACCCACTTGTGTCCTAGTCGCCCATGGTCGAAAATGTGACACCTTGACACAGACGCTAACTTGAAGCCCACTATACCACAGCCTTAGAGATGCTAATTTCAAAATTGAAACTGTGTGGGTCCACCTTATCGAATTGAAGTGCACTTCGAATAAATTGAGCACGCAATGTATTCGAATACAACACACACTTTTTCTATTCGAATTTTGAAAAGAAAAAAACTTTTGTACTCAAATAGAAAATTACCTTTTCTTTTTTATTTGAGGTTAGTGCCTGCCCTTGTGCTCCCCACCACTAGCATGCTGCATGCTGCAGAGCTCTCTCTCTCTCTCTCTCTCTCTCTCTCTCTCTCTCTCTCTCTCTCTCTCTCTCTCACACACACACACACACACACACACACACACATACTCACCTACTCTCACATACACACGTGCACACACACACGCACACACATTTCCCCCGCCCCCCAAAAAGTTCCGCTTCAGCCCACTAGGAGGTGATATAAGCATCCCCCTATATCAGACTTATGACAGAATACTCCTGTCCATTGGTGGGGAGCAGTGCCTGCTGGTAACCGGGTCCAACATCCCATGAACATCATGAATAAAGCACCAGCCGAGACCCCAAGACACACTCTTGGAGTTGTGCATAGTGAACATGACAAAGCGTAAACACAACATAATCACTACCTTACCCTTCCCCAACCGCATCAACAAACAAACGACGGGTTGCGCACCCGTGCCCTCATGGTAAGTCAATCTCATTCGCCTACCTGGGTATACTTGGTGCATGAGAGACATCCTATTGGGCCCCCCAATCGGCATCAACAAATATTATTGACGTTCCTAGGGGGGGTGAATTAGAGGGGAGGAGCAATGACTGGTCAGTCAATGCATGATCTTGCACACTCCTTATCATCTCAACCAGGTTCGTGCAAACCTTTGCTCTTGGTCTGACACGACGACCAGATCAGGCGTGGGTTGTCCTCAAATCCTCTCCTGCACTCCACCCCGCTCCCACCCGTTTCTCCAATTGCGCACTACCTTGCCTTAGTTATACCTTTCCGCTAATCCTCCTTCCTATCATTCATATCATCCCGACGCTTCGATTCGGTACCACCTGATGATTTCCACTCTTCCACTTTTCCACCGCTGACCATGACCTGACGACTTCCTCTGCCTGCCGACTTTTTCATTTTTTTGTTCCCCCTTCGCCCTATTGTGATCTCCCCACCCACCACGTCACCTCACCCCTATGATTATGATCGCATCTTTCTTCCCCGTCGCGCCATCAATCCTCAACGATTCCCCCTCATCATTGTTTGTCCTCTTCCCAGGCTTCCTCTTTCCACGTCGTGCCCACTTGATCTCTTCACCCCCACCGTCGATTTGCATTCCCCCTCACAACAATGTTCCCTTCTCTCTACGACGATCCCACTCTCCTTCGATAGTGCCCCTTTTGCCACGTCAGCCTGTTCTCGTTGGACTCTCTCCTCCAATTCTCATTTCTTGGCGCTGCACATATTTTTGCGCCATTTCAATTAAACTGACTTTGTCTTTCAATGAGAGAAAATCCAATAAGCTATCATTTTTGGGTTTTTTAGAATTTTCAAATTGCATAAAATAATAATGCAAATTAAATATATCCCTTCTTGCGAAGCACATCCGATATAGAGCGAGGCTCTTCCACTACATCATACCCTTAACCCCTAGTTTTGTAAACCTTCAATTATGGTTTGGAACAATAATGTCTTTATGCAAATAAAAAGAAATAAATGATCAAACTAAGTACATGCATACAAAGATTGTCATTCAATGCAAATAAAAAATAATAAATGATCAAACTGAGTACATGTGTACCAAGATTGTCATTCAATAATCGAGAGATATGACTTTTAAGAATAGAGAAAGGATCAGAGCAAAGAGAACAAGGCTTGACTAGACTGAACACATCTGAAAAATGAACGAGGAAAAAAGAAAACACATATAATCTCAATAGTACATTAGGGAAAAAACATAGTCAGCGTTGTCGGCACGAATACTCTTACAAGGGTATCCGCCCTCGTTATTGCAAGTGGCAGAAAGTAGTTGGTCTAAAGTTTAAGTATACCGCGCTAGGCGCGGCTGTGTCTGTGATTATGTTGACTGGGTGGTTGACTACAATAGAGAGTGCGTGGGCGCGCAAGTTTAAGGTGCGAGTGATTTCCTCTCTTTGACCACGGTTGTAAAACCGGCGCGGATGCCTGTCTTTTTGATTAAATCAGGATTTAGGAATACCTTTTTACTTTCCTTCTATTTAGTACTATTGACGGCTCGGTGAGCAGATATAGATATGTGATGGATCCAGATGATGGGAGCTGATGGATACGGCTAAGTAGGGACAACGGAGATACGGTCGGTAGACCGACGCGGACTTTCGGTGGCCGTGCGCATAGGCATAGGCTGAGAAATGGCGCGGGGCGCTTTCGCGGCCCTGAACGACCGTGCCGTATCACTTCATTTGGAGTTTCGGGCTTAGTTGTTACAGGCATGGGCTTAGCCCTATAGGTTACGAAATTGGACTGACACTACGGAGGTTTGGGGATCGAGGCCAGCGAACACTGGCACGGCGGCAGCGGAGCATTGAGGAGGGAGCCGATGGGGTTGAGGGCCGCCGGGCTATCCCTTTTGGTTTTGCCATCGGCGCACGTGAAAGCAATGTTGGCATTTTATCTTCCCTTCGTTCGTCATACTCAGACGACTAGAGATCTCTGATTGTTAAACATATTATTATTATTATTGGTATGCTCCAGCGCCCCTTTGACTTGTTACGACGCTAGGCTTAGAGGTCGTCTCGACGTTCGAGGACCTTGAGCGTGCGCTTCATATGATTGACCTACCAGATTCCGTGTGTTCGGAACACTGGCGAAGTTTCTCTACTTGGGCTGTTTTGAGACGTGGACCGAGGAGTTCAACGTGCATGCGGGCCATGGGTGATAGGCCCGCTAGGCGGAAGAAAACCTTGAGTGGCGGGGGTTGCCGCGGACGCACTATCTGCCGGCCAGGGTCTGTCGTGAGAGGTTTGAGTGTGAGCATGGCTTGTGGGACCCGGTAGATGGTGGGTCGTACCTAGGCGCAGTAATACAGCATACCGAGGCGAGGACCAAAAACTGTCGCGGCCACGCGCGGGGAAAAACCTCCCCCACTTTGACTTCAAAAGTTCTCATTTGAATATTTGCTACTACTACCGAGGCTGGCACTGGACCTGTTCTTACCCAGGCCACACTTAGGCTTGCAACTGGACGCATCTGCGACCTTGCCGGATGTCGGGAGGAACTAAGGTGGGACTTATCTGTTGCAAGGACGACGTGGTGGCGGGCCCTGCCTTAAAGAGGAGCGGAGAGGCTGGGACTGTTGGGCTATAGGACCGGGCCACTGCACCTACCACGCGCTGTGAGAAGGCACGGAAGCTGTCGCAGACGGGGAGGAAAGCTGCAATGAGAGGGAACGCGCCTAGCATGGTTCCAAGCCAGGTACGTGCAGCCGGTGGTAGCAGGGCCGAGCTCCTTTGATGGGCCAGCCGTTGTCCCTCCCCTCTGGTTCTCTCCCCTTATGAACATTAGCAGCCTCTGCTTAGTGCCACTCGAAAGGAGGGCGGAAGACTGAGCCCAGCCGGCCAGCTGTATCGGGCGCATTCGGAGGACCGACGGGCAGCGAAGTAGGGAAGAGCCCCGGACGACCGTCTGCGCTAGGAGTAAAGCAGATAGGAAGCGCAAAGGCAAGCAACACGGAGGCAAGCAAGCAGGGGAGAGCGGAGCGCTGGTGGAGGCGGGCAGAGCTGTGATAGATGGGCAAGACCCGGCGGCACTACACAGCAGCGTGCGACTTGCGCAGCGAGTGACGGGCAGCAGGGGGGCGGACGTAGGTAGCGGAGTGGTGAAATCGGCGGAGTGAACCCGGCGCAGATTTGCGCCAGGTGCATTCAGGGTGATGGTGGCGGGAGATGAGCGGGGCGCAACCATAGATGGGCTGTTTAACCGATTCTTTGAGGAATCAGGCGGGAGAAGGGGCGAGTCCAAGGGATTTGGGCCGGGCGAGTGCATTGGTGAGATTCGTTTAGTCAGTTAGTCAGTAGATGTAGAGATTGTGAGAAAATTGGTGCGCCGGGCTATGGTGGGAGTGGCGAAGACAGGAAGGGAGAAACGGGTATCTCGCTCGTTTCCGAACGAAATCGAGCTGGGAAAGGATCGTTTCGGGGGTTTTAAAGTCGGGCGAGTTGATTAGCGAAGTTAGTTTTGGAGTAAGATTAGTAAAACTGGAGTTAGTGGAAAAGGTGATGCGGGGGCTATGGCGGGAGGAAGAGGAACGGGAAGAGGACAACGATCCCCACCCGTTTTTCGACAAAAACAGGTGGGAGAAAGCGTTGGTCCGATGGTTTTTGGTAGGGCGAATCTAGGTGTATAGTTAGTTTCAGGTAAGAATTAGTGGAAGGAGAGATTGATAGAGAAAGATGTGCGTGGAGAAAAGGTGGAGAGAGTGGGGAGAGGAATTAAAAAAAAATGTATCTATCCGTATTTTAACGGAAGATACATTCCGATTTTTGCAGAAGAAAGGAGGAAACGGACTGCGTGAGTATGGCGGGACGAGGTCCGCTGGCTATGGCAGGAGGTTGATCGAACTCTCCCGCCTGGTGACAAGGACGGGCGGGGGAGGATCCGTTGGGAGTGCTCGAGGGCTGTGAGCCTATAGGCGAGGTCGGACTTCGGCTTCACAGGTAGATCCGGCGGTGTGTTAACTCCGAAGCTTCGCCCAGGGGAGTAGCTGACTGCTGCCCAAGTATGGAATGAATCGGACTGCCTTTCAAGGGCAGGTCCATTCAGTCTGGCACACCCCATCGATGCAAGTAGCGGGAGGCCAGCCGCGAGGTTGGCGACTTGCCTGTTAGACGAAGGGGGTGTG
>BFEA01000320.1:926850-938780 GCA_003427395.1 Chara braunii | reverse complement strand
TAAGGCTAAGCATTGTTTCTACTGTGAATGGTTTAGCCTGAAAACCACGCACGTAAACTAAACTAAGTATAAAGGAAAGTACTTTATGTATATTTGCATATGAACTGGCAGCTGGACATAGTTTCTACTGTGAATGGCACAACGCTAAGCCATATCGTTAAGAAGAAAAAAAGAAAAATATAAAGTATAAATGGAAGTAACCAGGGCAAGCTGAACATTGTTTCTACTGTGAATGGTTCAGTCCCCTACCCATATTTGCCTTTTTTTTAAAGACAAAGTCAGAAAAATTATTAAATTTTGGTTATTAAACAGTTCAGGGCGGCTAGGCATTGTTTCTACTGTGAATGGCCTAGTCATATGCCCAAAAGAACAGAGAAGTAGTTGTGTAACATGTTCGTGTATACCTTAAGGACAAGTTGGGCATTGTTTCTACTGTGAATGATCCAGCTCTATGTCTTATGTAAGATGGGTATAAGGATTTAAGAACTTTAAAAGATTCATAAACTATCTATATGGAATGAACTTGGGGCTGGTGAGAGTACTTACCTTTGTGGTTTGACTTGCATGTGACCGAGTGAGGCCACTACTTAGTTTGAGTTTCAGGTTGATCAGTAGTTGCTTTAGTTGCTCGCCATGTGCTAAAGCTATAGGAGTTAGTGTCAATTCCTGCATTTTCTGTAGAGACTTTTTATACTTAGATAAATTCTTGCATTTTCTGAGATATTTTCTTATACTTGGCTTTGTATAAATCTCGGCAAGTTACTTTCTCTACATGAAGCGCTGCCGAAATTTCTACAAATCCTAGGAGTTAGTCGAATTTTGACTTGTCAAAAGTTCAGCTTTGTCTTTTCTCTTATCTAACTTAGTTAAAATATGGGAAGTCTCATTTTCTAAAGGGAGTGCTGCCCAAATTTTTGCTAATTCAGGGAGTTAGACAAAATTGAGCTTTGGAAAGTTAAAGTTATTTTCAAATTCTGAACGTAGCCTTGTATAAATTTTGGAATAACACTTTTATAAAGGGAGTGCTGCCAAAATTTCTGCAAAACTAAGGAGTTAGTTAAATCCTGTCTAAGTTGGACTCAAGTTGTTTTTTGAGTTCATATCTGAGTTAGTGTAAATCTGGGAAGTCTCCCTTTCTAAAGGGAGTGCTGCCCAAATTTCTACTAATTCAGAGAGTTAGACAAAATTTGACTTTCCAGAGTTAGAGATTATTTCTGCGTTCATATTTGGACTTATAGAAATTATGAAAAGACACTTTTCCTATAGGAAGCGCTGCCGAAATTTTTCTTAGTTAGTGGAGGTAGATTATATTTTGACAAGTGGCGATTCTGGCGATCCACCCTGAATAGGGGAGATTCTGCCATTAGTCTACCTTTGCTTTGGGCACTGGTGTAGAGGTAGGTTTAGGCTTAGTTAATTAGGATGCTTGAGTAGGATCGTGATATGGGGATTATTCTCCATGGAGTTATAGGTTTAGCCTGGGGCATTGACCTGTCATGTGTTACAGGTCCTCTGAATCGTTTAAGTCAAGTTCAGGACTAAATTCAGCTTGACCCCTTGAGGGTCTTCTTCTCTTATCACTGATAACATGTCGGTTGCCGATTCATCGGTTTACGATTCAACTCCAATTCACTCCTGTCACTCAACCTAAAGGCTTTAGCCTTGTGATTGAACTGTTTTGTTGTGTTTTCACCCGGACTTTATTGAATGATCATCCAACAAAAGTACTGAGTATTTATTTAAGAGTTGCACGAGTGAGGCTTGTATGGCTAAAGCGAGGGTATGAGTGTAAGGAATGGTTGAAGTTGACCCCGTGTAGTGCGTGGACTTCTGGATGAATCTTTGATGTGATTGCAGGTATGGTTGTGGTTCGACTTCTGGATGTGACTGCCTGCGATTACATACATATATGGCTGAGAGGGGCCCCACTATGACTGTGAGAAGTGATCGTCCTATATTAGCAACCCTCTCTCTCTCTATATGTGTGTATATATATGTCTCGAATGTTTCGTGCGACCTACTGGGACCGCACGTAAGGGTTAAACAGATTATGCGTTTGAGAGAAAAGGGAGATTCCCTTTTATCCTTTGCTTCTTAGATTTTTATGGTTGGACGTTGTAGTCTGTGGCAGCCGTCAAAGTCAAACCTCTTGATGTTCGACCGCTACGACAACTTAAAGCTGTCTACTCAACCCCTCTGCACAGGGTGCAGAAGAGGGTGTGGTCTTCAACCGCGCATGGCAGTTGTCTAGCGTCGAGAGATTAACCCTCAAGGCGCGTGTCAGCCGACACTTGAGTGTCGAATGCGACCCTCGAGATTAACGAAGACCGCATGAGTATGGGTACTACATAGTACGTCATCACTGCGACCGCTTGCGTACGCTTGCATTGCGAGTCGATATGAGTTAGCGTTGCAACCGCGCGGTCTTATACTGAGTCTCGCGTGTGACGCCTATCCGATTTCCGCATCGGAAAGTTATGGGATGGCTACCGAGGGGTTAGGAGCGTTGTCGCGTTATTTTGTGTTGTTTCGTTGCGTGTGTGTGTGTGTGTTGAGGTTGTTAGAGTGGTGTGTGTGTGGTGTGTGTGGGATGCGTCCTAGTCGACCAACGTCGAATCGCGCTTGGGACTTCAGCCCCCCAAGCTGTCGGTTCGGGTGCGGGTCCGATAGCGGCGTATTACAGCGCGTACCCCTTATGCTACAGCGAACGAGAAACGCCCTCGGCTGGTCCACCTCCGCGATTGCAACTGATTAGCTTTCGTACCGTGGACTGGTAGCTCGGAGGGGATACGCCCACCGAAGGGAGGTGACAACTCCCGTAAGGTGTAGGTAAGTTGTGCCTCGCGTAGGCCCTATCCTGTCATAGGGGCTCGCGAGAGGTATGGCTGGCGCACTCGGCCGGAGCGGCCTAAGGAAGCTCCATCATGTATTCGCGACTAGGATTTAGACCAACTCTTGCGTGACGCGGTCGGGAGGGTCCCGCGCTGCCCTGGTGTGGTGCTGGACCGATGCGCTCGACATGTGGCGCCGTTGCCGGGGATAACGGTTGCCTACCGTTGTCCCTGGTGGAACGACATCCAGGTATTGGAAGTGAGAAAAAAGGCAAATGAGAAGTTTCGTTAGGACGACATGAGTGATCAACTGACATCTTGACTATCGATTGATAGTGTCGTAGAGCTGAGAGGTCCTTAGAATTCGAATCTAGATTCGAGGCGGGTTGATGATTCAGGCGAAGTGACCATTTCCGCTTTATTGACTGGTCTGCGCAGAATGGTTGGTAGCAGACAGTGTTGGATAAGAAGCGTGAAGTGAGGGTTAAGCGATGTGGTTTTGATTGACGTGACCGGATTTGGATTTATGTGGTATGAGTGACTTGAGGGTGATAAGGGTTTTGATTCTGGGTTCACCGGCTTTGACCAGCACGATGGTATTTGGGATTGGTAGCCTTTTTGATCCGATAGCTGACAGGCATGGGCGGTGCTTTGCGTGTTTGGCGTGGCTAAGGTTAAGCATGGTTATTGTGAGGATTAGCCCTATGGTGTACCCTCCCTGACTGCCGTAAGAGTCGTCTGAGTAGTTGGGAAAGCATCGTGATACGGTTGCAGCAGAATGGAGCTAAGGATGAGTGAGATTATATTCCTCTATTAAGAGATGAAGGTATAGACCCTCTACTAGATGGCAGGTTAGAAGTTGTCTGTGCGCCTTGAGGAGAAGTAGGTTAAGGAAAACTGAAGGATGTAACTTGCATCAACTTACATGTTTGAGTTTGGATTCTAAGTGGATGTTCTGCTACGGGACGTAGTGAGTCTGGGTAGTACTTTCTTTACGTGGAGGACATCTAACCCTAGAGGGAGTTGGAGTAGCAGTGAAAAAGCTAACACTTAAACGGTTTCGCCCACCTTAAATGAAGCGGTGGGTAGTAATTGGTGTTAGACCTTCGCCTGAACCCTTCCAGGTTGGACCATCCACTTAGGGAGCTAAGGGCCTGAGGCGTTTTGGTTTGAAGATATTACTTTGAATTATATATTGGACTTATCTATGGATGTTAGACCTGGTAAGCCTAGTTTAAGTCTAATCATGTGAAGTCATATGTTTAAATAAAGGTCATTTTCATGAGGGTTTCGCGAGGGGGTTATTTTATTAAGAACGTACTTGAGACCTTATTAGCCTGTAAGGGTTTGTATGAATGTCTCCAGCCCAGCAGTTGGCTCATGGTTGGCCATTAAGCCTGTACGTTTAGGTCGCTCTTCCAAGAGGGGTAGGGATTGTTAGCTTAATAACGAAAGGCGTATGCTGGACGTTTGTCTGTGATGGAAAGAACCCAGACAAAGCGAAGGCAACTCAGGATGCCTTACGCACGGGAAGACCTGCGTATGCTCAGGCCTATTGAGAAAGAGGGTGGGCTTGAGGTGTCTTTACCCAGGCGGATCACAGAAGGAGAGTACACTTCGTCATGGTGGGCATGATGATTGGCACGGACGCCTTGTTCTGGATCGAGTCTGGGTTCGACGATCAACATGAATGTGCGATTATAAAAGTGACCCTATATGCCTCAGCCACCTTTTGGGTCAAGCATGAAATAGAATTGGCACTTGGGCATGGAAGCCTGCTTGTGAGGCCTCTGAGGTTAGCCGAGGCAGCTGCAGTAAAGTGGGCGAGGGAAGTGTCCCATGACGGAGAAGAGCAAGTACTAACCCATGTAGAGGTTAAGTGCGCTGGAGAGTTCGCGCTTCCATCTGCTCCACTGCGAGTCACCCTACCTAACTTCCTCACAGAGAAGAGCTTTGGTGGGTCGGCAAGGGTAGAAGCGGCAGCTGAAGCAGCTATGAGGGTGTGAGACTGGGAGTATGGACGCTATACGTGTGAACTGATATATGGTCTGTACTTAGATCCGAAGTTCTCACCCTCTAGTCAGGAGCTAAAGAATACGGCCAATATAGTGGACGTATATGTCATTTCACATGATCCAAATGAGGAAATTGAAGACTGGGATGGGCTACGGGCAGCAGTGGGCCGATAGGGAATACCTCTTGCTCCACTAAATGCATTTCTTTTGACTTGGTTGGGGTCGCCTCACTACCCATTGATGTAGTTGTAAAGGTAAGCGTCAGGGTAACTAGGGGTTGAGGCCTGATTGCATGAGAAAAGGGGTAGATAACATGATGTAAGTGTTAGCAGTTCGTCTTTGTCTGCCTGAGCTTACTTGAATCCCCTTTTGGTGATTTAATGTCGCTGTGCGTGTCAGGCTGCTGTCAGCATCATGGCGGAAGAATGCGGCTTCGCCAAAATCCTGCGTTGGAGGAATTCATGTCTTATGAAGGTGCTGCTGCGCGAAGCGTTGCAGGAGTCAATGCCCCCGGATCTCCGTGCCCTGCTGTTCCAAGGAAGGGACTTGTCTAGCTTTCTGCACGAATTTCAGGATTTTTGCCTAATGAAGGCGTGGAACGAGAGGGCGATGTGGTACATGTTCCCCTTGTTTGTTTGTGAAGAGCTGAGCGAGGAGGTGTATGCCCTTAAGCAGGAGGCGAAGACGTGGGATGAGCTGGAGAGTTCCCTAAGGCTAAGATTCCCTGAAGACGGAATGGAGGGCCAACGTGGGGAATGCTCTGTGTCGCCAAGTGCGGGCGTGCCATCACAGACAGAGTTAAGTGGGCTACAAAGACAAGTAGGGGCATTGAAAGAGAGGTTAGCCCGGCTGGAGGAGGTCAGGAAGGGCAAGCGGAAGATTGCAAAAGGTTCCCCAAGTAAGCCGACCGGCCAGGGTGAAAGAGGAATTGAGGGGGATGGCCAAGAGTCACCCCTCTCGATAGGAGCCCCAAAGAGGTGAGCCGGTGCTCAGGCGAGCGACAAAGGCGAAAGATTCATTGAAATAAAGGAGGACCAGAGTACTAATATGGCCCTGCCAGTTATTGCACCAGATCCAAAGATGGGGCTCATTAATGTGGGGGCATCCTTAGCTGCAGGTCAGGAGAAGCCAAAGAGTGGATGGTGGTCAGAGCACTGGGTGACGGTGGTATGTGATCACTGGGGAAAGACTGGCCGTACCCCTCAAGGAGGTAAGGAAGAAGGTGTGATGGGAGAAAAAACAAGTTTTAACCTCCAAAGTTGACAAAGGCGCAGTGGAAGGCAAGGAACCTCGCTCAGGGCGGTCAAGGTACCGAAAAGAGGCAGAATTCGCGGCAGGTAGTAATCAACCCGCCAGAGTTGGAAAGCGAGGTAAGACCAACGGGGCCTCCTCCGATCGAGCAAGCTTTGCATGGGCAGTGGGCGCCGTGTAACCAAATGAGCTTGTGGCCGACATATAATCCTTATATGCCCTGGGCGCAAAGTAATTATATAAGCCCTTTAATGAACATGATGCCCCATGGACGCCCGCCAGTCCAAATCCAACCTGTCGGACCGTTGTGGCCACCGATACAGCAAGTTTTGTAGGGCAATATGATAGGTGGAAGGGGCCAAAGGCAGGAAGTTGGAAGAGGACGTAGAGATGGCGGACGTGGCAATTTGGATCGTGGAGGCGGTGGACGCGACAATAGAGGTCGTGAGAATGACGGGCAAGGCGCCGAGGGACGTGATGAGAGTCAGCGAAACCATAAGTGGGGCTCAAAGAAGAAAGGGGCATGATGGTGCTGAAGGAGATGATCACTAGAATGAGCCAGGTGATCAAGAGTGTGGAAAGGGTAGATGAGACGACTAGGGCAGAGAAAGTATAGTGGGATGTAATAAGGATTCATCCTAACCCCTGGGTTGGGAATATTGTGTCAATCGTCTGCCCTAGTTTCTTGGATTCGTGTTGGTAAAGGTCTAGTTGCACATGTATTGGTATGAAAATTTGGAGTAGCAGGCTAATCATTGCGTGACCCTAATTCCGTATTAATTATTGAATGTCCGTTGCATATTATGTGAGTCAGGATAGACCTATACTTTGATGTGGATATGTGTATAGGCTAGATCCGGGGAGGGGTTTCACAATAATGGTCCGGTAAAGTAATGTAGGTTGTAAATAGCTCAGCCACATAGGTGGAACCAAGGGGCAATGAATGAGCGGGGACTGGTTCGCCTATACTTCAGCAGGATCAAAGTTTGTATATAGAGACTGAGCTAGATATGCGCGTATCCAGGTGTAGTCACGACTACCTTGTCCGTCTGTACATAAGCAGATTGCAGTACTGGACGAATCAATTGTTTCTTCCTTTGGGGTGATTTAGATGGTTGTGTCCAGATATGTGATATGTTGGCACGTTGGAATAGACTTGCGTGCTTGAACTTTTGTATATGTTTGGACATATTCCGATGTACTCGTGTGTTCGAGACGTGGATTACTCAGCAGAGTGGGATGTGAGGGCGGAATACCTATGTCGTTTTTTTGAGAGAGACGTTTTATTGTGGTGTACATATTGAGTTGAAACCCTATGAGGCTTGGTTTTTGTGACGATCACTATCACTCTCACTTATGTGGCTTTATCCTGATGAATGTTGGCTTGGGTGAAAGATGTGTGAATGTGTGACATGTGAAGCTGTCTACTCCTCGGTATACTCGTGCGCCCTGCCCACGGGCAGCTGATAGGGCATAGTATAAGGGGAGGAAGCGCAGCCTGTTTGTAAAAAAATGTGAGGATTTTAAAAAGATTTATGAGTCCTTAAGACTCGAATGCTTCACCATGCCGGTTGTTGATTGCTTAAGTTGTCATGAGGACCCATAAGATGGTCTCTAAGTGATGTTTGTTTTAAGATGAGCCCCCCTTGGATTTTGGAGAAGGGGATGTTTTGTGATGTTGTGTGTTATAATGAGACCCCTCGTGATTTTTAGAAGAGGGGGTGTTTTGTTCTGTGGCGAGACCCCTCGTGATTTTTGGAAGAGGGGGTGTTTTGTTTTATGATGAGAGCCCCTTGAATTTTGAAAAAGGGGATGTTTCTGTTGTTGGAAGACTCACCTTCAAAAGTGAGTAAACTGATTTATGGCATGGTAAGTTGTCTGATGAGTGATAAAGTCTGATGGAAAGGGTCACTTTTGCTTGGAATGATTGAGAAAGTCGCAATGAGGGCAGGGCGAGAGATGTCTCAGGATGGGTGGCCGCTGGCTCTGATCAAGTCAGGGGTCACGGCCTGGTGGACCTAGCGGTGATTTTGTTTGTGAGCGTGCAAAGGATGCCATGCCTATTATGGAAGGGCTGGTAAATACCTTCAGACCCCTACGTAGTCGCGCAGTGGGCCTGTGATTTTGTTTTGCGACGCTCCGTCTAACCACTTGTGTTAGTTCTGGGACATATTGAGGAATGCCAAGCTAAACGGTAAAGGTTAGTACCTCTAGGGCGTAACCCCAGGGGATGGCTGCGAGCCGGCGCAACCTGGCTGTGGGACCGCGGAGTAAGAGTTTAAGGGGAGTTGCCCGCCCCTGTGAAATTACTCCATGGGATGGTGATGGTTGATAATTTTTGGGGGAATCCTGATTGAATACTTATCACGAAAAAAACGTATCGTTGTGTAACCAACGAGGGGTACTGCCGTTAAATAACAATGCGGTGGGTCATAGTCCTGGCCCGATCAGCCCGGCTATGGTGGGCCAAGATGGAGACTTAACCTTTCTGTACTAGACTGCAGAAAGAGCTGAGCGGATATTACGTGTACGTATATGCTTATGGGTAATTGATTGCGAGGGATTTTTTAGGAGGAAGGCGAGAGTGCCTTCAAAGGTCTCGATTAAGGCCCGCATCCCTAGTTTTTGCCAAAACTAGGGACACCCAACGAGAAGCCGAAGGTTGTCTAGGACCGGGGAGAGGATGATTGGGAAGGTCTTTGGAACTTATGCGGTCAGCGTCCTAATTTCTGGGCGGTGAGAGGCCCGGGTTAGGAGTCTGGCAACATATAGTTGTGGAGGCATGGTTTGATGGAAGCCTCTACTCTGTGTTTGTCGGCTAATCGGATTGGTCATTCCTTTCGTCAGCATTTGGAGTGCGGATGAATTTATAGCTTCTGATTTGGCGAAGCGACGGGGACGTCGCTTAATATGGTCCGGTAAGCTGTTGGCGAATACCCTTACAAGGGTATCCGCCCTGGTTATTGCAAGTGGCAGAAAGGAGTTGGTCTAAAGTTTAAGTATACCGCGCTAGGCGCGGCTGTGTCTGTGATTATGTTGACTGGGTGGTTGACTACAATAGAGAGTGCGTGGGCGCACAAGTTTAAGGTGCGCGTGATTTCCTCTCTTTGATCACGGTTGTGAAACCGGCGCGGATGCCGGTCGTTTTGATTAAATCAGAATTTAGGAATACCGTTTTACTTTCCTTCTATTTAGTACTATTGACGGCTCGGTGAGCAAATATAGATATATAACGGATCCAGATGATGGGAGCTGATGGATACGGCTAAGTAGGTACAGCCTCGACACGGTCGGTAGGCCGGCTCGGACTTTCGGTGGCCGTGCGCATAGGCGTAGGCTGAGAAATGGCGCAGGGTGTTTTCGCAGCCCTGAACGACCGCACCGTATCACTTCATTTAGAGTTTCGGGCTTAGTTGTTACAGGCATGGGCTTAGCCCTATAGGTTACGAAATTGGATTGACACTACGGAGGTTTGGGGATCGAGGCCAGCGGACACCGGCTTGGCGGCAACGGAGCATTGAGGAGGGAGCCGATGGGGTTAAGGGCCGTCGGGCTATCCCCTTTGGTTTTGCCATCGGCATGCGTGAAAGCAATGTTGGCATTTTATCTTCCCTTCGTTCGTCATACTCTGACGACTAGAGATCTGTGATTGTTAAACGTATTATTATTATTATTGGTATGCTTCGGCGCCCCTTTGACTTGTTACGACGCTACGCTTAGAGGTCGTCACGACGTTCAAGGACCTTGAGCGCGCGCCTCATATGATTGACCTACCGGATTCTGTGTGTTCGGAACACCGGCGAAGTTTCTCTACTTGGGCTGTTTTGAGACGTGGACCGAGGAGTTCAACGTGCATGCGGGTCATGGGTGATAGGCCCGCTAGGCGGAAGAAAACCTTGAGTGGCGGGGGTTGCCGCGGACGCACTATCTGCCGGCCAGGGTCTGTCATGAGAGGTTTGAGTGTGAGCATGGCTTGTGGGACCCGATAGATGGTGGGTCGTACCTAGGCGCAGTAATACAGCGTACCGGGGCGAGGACCGAAAACTGTCGCGGCCACTCGCGGGAAAAAACCTCCTCCGCTTTGACTTCAAAAGTTCTCATTTGAATATTTGCTACTACTACCGAGGCTGGCACTGGACCCGTTCTTACCCAGGCCACACTTAGGCTTGCAACTGGCCGCATCTGCGACCTTGCCGGATGTCGGGAGGAACTAAGGTGGGACTTATCTGTTGCAAGGCCGACGTGGTGGCGGACCTTGCCTTAAAGAGGAGCGGGGAGGCTGGGACTGTTGGGCTATCGGACCGGGCCACTGCACCTACCAGGCGCTGTGAGAAGGCAGGGAAGCTGTCGCAGACGGGGAGGAAAGCTGCAATGAGAGGGAACGAACCTAGCATGGTTCCAAGCCAGGTACGTGCAGCCGGTGGTAGCAGGGCCGAGCTCCTTTGGTGGGCCAACCACTGTCCCTCCCCTCCGGTTCTCTTCCCCTATGAACATCAGCAGCCTCTGCTCAGTGCCACTCGAGAGGAGGGCGGAAGACTGAGCCCAGCCGGCCAGCTGTATCGGGCGCATTAGGAGGACCGACAGGCAGCGAAGTAGGGAGGAGCCCCGAACGACCGTCTGCGCTAGGAGTAAAGCATATAGGCAGCGCAAAGGCAAGCAACACGGAGGCAAGCAAGCAGGGGAGAGCGGAGCGCTGGTGGAGGCGGACAGAGCAGTGACAGATGGGCAAGACCCGGCGACACTACACAGCAGCGGGCAGCTTGTGTAGCGAGTGACGGGCAGCAGGGGGGCGGACGTAGGTAGCGGAGTGGTGAAATCGGTGGAGTGAACCCGACGCAGATTTGCGCCAGGTGCATTCAGGGTGATGGTGGCGGGAGATGAGTGGGGCGCAGCTATAGACGGGCTGTTTAACCGATTCTTTGAGGAATCAGGCGGGAGAAGGGGCGAATCCAAGGGATTTGGGCCGGGCGAGTGCATTGGTGAGATTAGTTTAGTCAGTTAGTCAGTAGATATAGAGATTGTGAGAAAATTGGTGCGTCGGGCTATGGTGGGAGTGGCGAAGACAGGAAGGGAGAAACGGGTATTCCACTCATTTCCGAACGAAATTGAGTTGGGAAAGGATCGTTTCGGGGGTTTTAAAGTCGGGCGAGTTGATTAGCGAAGTTAGTTTTGGAGTAAGATTAGCAGAACTAGAGTTAGTGGAAAAGGTGATGCGCGGGCTATGGCGGGAGGAAGAGGAACGGGAAGAGGACAATGATCCCCACCCGTTTCTCAACGAAAACGGGTGGGAGAAAGCGTTGGTCTGATGGTTTTTGGTAGGGCGAATCTAGGTGTATAATTAGTTTCAGGTAAGACTTAGTGGAAGGAGAGATTGATAGAGAAAGATGTACGTGGAGAAAAGGTGGAGAGAGTGGGGAGAGGAATTAAAAGAAAATGTATCTATCCGTATTTTAACGGAAGATACATTCCGATTTTTGTAGAAGAAAGGAGGAAACGGACTGCGCGAGTATGGCGGGAGGAGGTCCGCTGGCTATGGCAGGAGGTTGCTCGAACTCACCCGCCTGGTGACGAGGACGGGCGGGGCAGGATCCGTTGGGAGTGCCCGAGGGCTGCGAGCCTATAGGCGAGGTCGGACTTCGGCTTGGCAGGTAGATCTGGCGGTGTGTTAACTTCAAAGCTTTGCCCAGGGGAGTAGCTGACTGTCCCCCAAGTATGGAATGAATCGGACTGCCTTTCATGGGCAGGTCCATTCAGTCTGGCACACCCCATCGATGCAAGTAGCGGGAGGCCAGCCGCGAGGTTGGCGACTTGCCTGTTAGACGAAGGGGGTGTG
>BFEA01000320.1:909404-925105 GCA_003427395.1 Chara braunii | reverse complement strand
TAAGGCTAAGCATTGTTTCTACTGTGAATGGTTTAGCCTGAAAACCACGCACGTAAACTAAACTAAGTATAAAGGAAAGTACTTTATGTATATTTACATAGGAACTGACAGCTGGACATAGTTTCTACTGTGAATGGCCCAGCGCTAAGCCATATCGTTAAGAAGAAAAAAAGAAAAATATAAAGTATAAATGGAAGTAACCAGGGCAAACTGAACATTGTTTCTACTGTGAATGGTTCAGTCCCCTGCCCATATTTGCCTTTTTTTTAAAGACAAAGTCAGAAAAATTATTAAATTTTGGTTATTAAACAGTTAAGGGCGGCTAGACATTGTTTCTACTGTGAATGGCCTAGTCATATGCCCAAAAGAAGAGAGAAGTAGTTGTGCAACCTATTCGTGTATACCTTAAAGACAAGCTRGGCATTGTTTCTACTGTGAATGGTCCAACTTTATGTCTTATGTAAGATGGGTATAAGGATTTAAGAACTTTAAAAGATTCATAAATTATCTATATCAAATGAACTTGGGGCAGGTGAGAGTACTTACCTTTGTCGTTTGGCTTGCATGTGACTGAGTGAGACCACTACTTAGTCTAAGTTTCAGGTTGATAAGTAGTTGCTTTAGTTGCTCGCCATGTGCTAGAGCTATAGGAGTTAGTGTCAATTCCTGCATTTTCTGTAGCGACTTTTTATACTTAGATCAATTCTTGCATTTTCTGAGATATTTTCTTATACTTGGATTTGTATAAATCTTGGCAAGCTACTTTCTCTACCGGAAGCGCTGCCGAAATTTCTACAAATCCTAGGAGTTAGTCGAATTTTGACTTGTCAAAAGTTCAGATTTGTCTTTTCTCTTATCTGACTTAGTAAAAATCTGGGAAGTCTCCTTTTCTAAAGGGAGTGCTGCTCAAATTTTTGTTAATTTGGGAAGTTAAAGTTACTTTCAAATTCTGGACGTAGCCTTGTATAAATTTTGGAATAACACTTTTCTAAAGGCAGTGCTGCCGAAATTTCTGCAAAACTAAGGAGTTGGTTAAATCTTGTCTTAGTTGGACTCAAGTTGTTTTTTGAGTTCATATCTGACTTAGTGTAAATCTGGGAAGGCTCCCTTTCTAAAGGGAGTGCTGCCCAAATTTCTACTAATTCAGAGAGTTAGACAAAATTCGACTTTTCAGAGTTAGAGATTATTTCTGCGTTCATATTTGGACTTATATAAATTCTGAAAAGACACTTTTCCTACGGGAAACGCTGCCGAAATTTTTCTTATTTAGTGGAGGTAGATTATATTTTGACAGGTGGCGATTCTGGCGATCCACCCTGAATAGGGGAGATTCTGCCATTAGTCTACCTTTGCTCTGGGCACTGATCTAGAGGTAGGTTTAGGATTAGTTAATTAGGATGCTTGAGTAGGATCGTGATATGGGGATTATTCTCCATGGACTTATAGGTTTAGCCTGGGGCATTGACCTGCCATGTGTTACAGGTCCTCTGGATCATTTGAGTCAAGTTCAGGACTAGATGCAGCTTGACCCCTTGAGGGTCTTCTTCTGTTATCACTGATAACAGGTCGGTTGGCAATTCGTCGGTTTACGATTCAACTCTTGTTCACTCCTGTCACTCAACCTAAAGGCTTTAGCCTTGTGATTGAATTGTTTTGTTGTGTTTTCACCCGGACTTTATCGAATGGCCATCCAACAAAAGTACTGAGTATTTATTTAAGAGTTGCACGAGTGAGGCTTGTATGGCTTAAGCGAGGGGTATGAGTGTAAGGAATGATTGAAGTTGACCCCGTGTAGTGCGTGGACTTCTGGATGAATCTTTGATGTGATTGCAGGTATGGTTGTGGTTCGGCTTTTGGATGTGACTGCCTGCGATTACATACATATAAGGCTGAGAGGGGCCCCACTCTGACTGTGAGAAGTGATCGTCCTATTTTACCAACCCTCTATATATATGTGTGTATATATATGTCTCGAGTGTTTCGTGCGGCCTACTGGAACCGCGCGTAAGGGTTAAACAGATTATGCGTTTGAGAGAAAAGGGAGATCCCTTTTTATCCTTTGCTTCTTAGAGATTTTTATGGTTGGACGTTGTAGTCCGTGGAAGCCGTCAAAGTCAAACCCCTTGATGTTCGACCGCCACGACAGCTTAAGGTTGTCTACTCAACCCCTCTGCAAAGGGTGCAGAAGAGGGTGTGGTCTTCAACCGCGATGTCGAGCGCATCGGCCCCCGCGTGAGCGAGGGCCCTCCCGACCGCATCACGCAGGAGAAACTTAGGCTTTTAACTTTTTAGAGACAACTCGGGGACGAGATGGTAACCCGCGCCGACCCTTCGCCGCTCCGGCCGAGTGCGCCAGCTGTACATCCCGCAGTCCCCTACGACAGGATAGGTTCTCGCGGGGCACAACTTACCTTCCCTAAGGGGCTGTCACCACCCCCAAGGGCGTATCCCTACCGATCTACCGACCCACATGCGAAGGCTTTCAGATGCAATTGCAGAGGTAGGTAAGTCGAGGGCGTTTGCTCGTTCGCTGTCGCATAGGTACGCATGGTTAAACGCCAAAGTGGACCTGAGCGTCGTCCGTCCCTGGGGCGTTGATCTCCCAACAATCAGACCGACATCGGTCGACTAGGACGTGATATTCCAAGCGCAAGAAAACCTCAATCAATCCTAGTCCCTTCTTCCAAAGACAATCAAAAGTTAAACATCAAAGGAAGACTCAGGTCAATGTAAGTTGGCATATATTCTGAAATCAACTTATATATAATACAGTCATGCATACCACTCGTCCCAATCAAATTGACAAGGGTTGATTTGACTTCCATTCAACGGCGAGACCAATGAGTTGACTCGCCTTCGGACATCACTTATCAACAAAAGGGCAAAAGCATGACTTATACACAATGCGAAGCTCAAATGGCGTCCGACCAAAGTATCTACACTCTACTTGCCAGACGGTTGGACTGTCATGACTTTTTTGACTTGATGAGATGCGTTGCCAAGTTCTTTCATTCCACCGCATGCTGACTGCAAACAAAGAAATGCGGACATCCCAACCCTCAAGTAGAGTTAGAATCACACTGTTCTAGCGATGACATCACTACCTTTCTAACTTTGGTGTGAATGTCATTTGCAAGTAGTCCGGCTACCACTATACGAGTCAATACTCGACTTGAATGACCGAACGTTGAATGTCTCATTAAGGTCAAGGATCCATTTTCAAATTTTGTTGGTCGCTTTGTCCCCCTGAGCAATGATTACTTTTTATGTCTCGTGAGTGATGAAGTACCAACCTACGATATAAAGGTATTCAAGGCAATGCTCCAGTCACATTTTTTTGTCAGCTAGCCTGATTGTCCTAGGCTTGCATTTCTTATGGTGCAAATCTTTCCGCGAAGGAAGTGCCTAGTCGCACTCCGTCCATTGCTAGTGAACACACGAACTGGGCTTCTTATGGCGTCAGTTCCCCATTCGTCTGTGGCTCCTAAGACGGCCACTAGAAGGGTAAACTATAACGCTTCTTCTTAACGTGAGCCGCCAAGAACTTAACGCCTTCCGTTAATAGCACACGTCCATCCCCTAGGAGGTGGTCTGGGATACCCCTCGTCCTCGCTCGAGCGAACCTCGGATCTCAGAAGTCGGGCTGGCTCCACTACGACAGCATGGTATCCCCCCGCCTAAGCAGTCCACTCCAAAACGTTAACAGGGTCGGCCCCTAAGGCAACGAACCCCCGCCTCAGATGCCTTCTAGGGAAAGGAAATGCACTTACCACAGCAGACGGTCAACCCCTTTTCGCCTGACGTCAAGAACGAACCTAGACGAAGAAGGAGATCACAGAGAAGAAAAACCATTCAGATGGACGGGCATAGACAAGGAGGGTCATTCGGGAAAGAATGGGTAACCTCAGGGAAAATCTACGTCCATTTGATTTCGTCTTCTTTGTGTGACCAAGTTTTTTTTCCGTCGTCAACTTGTTGTTCTTCCCTTCAACACGCATGCAGGCAAAAAATAGAAGACAACCATCCTTCCATTCACTTTCGTTGACATGATTACATCTCCATTTTTTTTTCAGGCATACTCCTACCTACCTGCACATCAGGCCAAACAACCAGTTCAAAAGAAAACAATGCAATCCCAACTCATGTCAGACTTTCATTCACACGTGCAAACACACATTTGCTCTACCTTTTCAGTGAACATTCAAAGAAACAGGGTCAAGCAAGTGTGGGTTCACACAGGTGTGAAGGGAACTGAGTCAGGTTAACTGACCTTGAGTGAAGTTGATCCAAAGATAGCAAATGACTCACTCAAGAAAATCGTATAAACCACACTCCAAATGAGAAGATCGCCGCAGTAAGCTGTCAGGAAAGTGATTCACGCCATTCCCTCAAGAGGATCGCCCACTGACATACAATCCCCTCAGCGTTGTCACCACTTGCGACCAGTACCACTATACCACCACTGTGTCAAAGCGTCGCCGCCGCAGTATGCAGACAACACAACATCAACACCACCTCAAAGCACACCCCCTCTTAATGACGCTCCTCAAAATTGTCGTCGCGAAGACCGGACAACATCTTCACACCAATGCTAAAAAAACTGTTGCTGCCGCAAAATTTCAGCAGCGCTTCCGCGTCACCGCCAAAAAAAAGTACAGCTGCCACCACAAAATTTCGGCAGCGCTTCCGCGTCACCACAAAAAAAAAGCGCAGCCGCCGTGCCAAGCGGACAACACCTCCCCTACACACTTCTCAATGATGGATGTCGCCGCCGAAAAAGTTGCGCAGCATCTCCCCTATACTCCTCAGTCTACCAAGGTGGTGGCCATGGCAACCTCCACCTCCACCTCTCACCTCTCACTCCTTCCTGCAGACATCCTCCTTTGCCAGCGGCAGCTCCTCTCGGCTCCTCCTACTCCACCAGCAGTTCCCCCTCCAGCAGCCAACACTCACTCAAGTGGAATGCCAACAGCATCAACCACAAATGAATGCCAGTTGGCTGGCTGCTGGTTGTTTTATAGCTGGCTGGAGGCTGAGGGCAGTTGCCTTGCCCCCAGTCAAAACTCGGATTAGGGCCTGGCCCTTGATCTCACGCGAGATCAAGGGCTGGAAATCTTGATGTTCCCCTAGTGGAACCAAGTTCCAGGCCCTGATAATGCATCTGGCCTTCACCCGCGGTCAGACACAGTCCAAATTGGTTGAATCAAGCCATTTCTAACTTGCTCGTTCAACTGAACAGGCCAGGTCCCATCAGCCCCTAGAAGCTTCTGGGGCTGCACCTGTTCCACGGCCGCGACCAAATTCGCGGTCGTTCCCCCTTTTTCTTCTCCCCCTCCCTTCCTTTTATCTTGTTCTTCTTCTCTTTTCTACTAACTCTGCACATGGGCACCAAAAGTGTCAGGTTCGGCTAGTCACAAATACGCGCAGGTCCTCAGGGACACACGAAAAAAACAAAACAAAAGGAAATACAGAAAAAAAAAAAAAAAAAAAAAAAAAAAAAAAAAAAGAAAAAATCCAAAAATTCTAAAAAAAAAAAAAAAAAAAAAAAAAAAGAACTCACCTGAATCGTGGGCAAAAAGTCCCACGTCACCTCCACACGCAGCCACTTAATGTGGCGAATACATCCGCCCATCCGCAGATGGGTTTTCCCTATGTGCCAGTCGGAGGGCCGAAGACTTACCTGTTGCCCGTTACACTTCGGCCACCGCCAGGTAAGTCTCTTCGTTCCCCTCCTCTCTCTCTCTCACTCTCTCGTCCTCTATTTCTCTCTCTCTCTCTCTCTCTCTACTAACCCCGTGTATAGTTCCGCTTTTTCGGGGAAGGTCCACTCGACTTAGTCGCCTCGTCGACGACTGTCGAGGCTCAGCCTCCTAATGAGTCGGTGGAAGTCCGACGAAACAGTCTGGCGCAGTGATGCCCGCTCGTCTAAAACGAACGGGTGCTTTGGTACCAAAAGAAGAAGAAAATAAAAAAACAAAATCTAAACGAAATCTAGAAAGAAAAAGAAAAAAAAATTAAAAAGAAATCTAAAACGAAATCTAAAACCATAACAATAATAATAAACAATAACAATAATAACAAGAAAAAAAAAAAAAAAGTAACGAACTTACCTTCTGCTAATATGGTCGCCGTTTTCACGGGTGCTGTCACGATCAATGGGGACTGAAGTGCCCCAGGCACTTCGTGGAGCGCCAAATGGCGCTTTAGCTTTAATTTATTTTCTTTTTTTTTCCTTTTTTTTTCTAAATCCGTTGGCATGCCAACGGTCATTTTCACGTGGCTTTTCAGCCACTTTCTTTGAAACGCAGGCCCTGGTTTGAATCCCCACGGGGTTTTGGACCATTTCTCGATTTACGCGCGTCATCCTTGCGTAGGGGCCATGCTAATCTGCGCGAGGCTGTTTTCAGCCGCGTGATCTCATCAATCGCACGGCCGAAAACGGCCGCACCAGAAGGCTGGGCTGCTCCAAAAGGAGCTAGCCCAATGAGGCATGTCGGCTTCGATCCCTACATCCATCGCAAATCAGGCTGGTGTGCTACCTACTGGGCTAGCTCCTATCTCACGTAGGGATAGGAGCAACCCTTCTATATGAAGGGTTGTGGCACCCAGCAGGCCACCCTCTCGCAGCCTTGCTAGGCTTGCCTGTTTCCATGGTTGGCCGGTTTGCCGTTGGCCCATCACCTCAGCAGTTGCCCCATTCAGCAGGCCACAACTTATACCATCCGGTCCTCGGCGCGAAAGCCCCGAGGACCCAAAAAAAAATAAAAAATAAAAAAACTTTCTGTTTCCTCCACGCTGCGGTTCCAACCTCCTCGCTACGACTCCTTTTTATCCCGCTTAGGCGCTGAATCGCGTGGCCGTAGGCCGCGCGCCACCTTTTTAGGTAGAGTAAGTCTAGCTTTAGTCTTTCCATGACTGCGCACCACTACGGCCTTGTTGGGAACCGCGGACGTCAAGTCGTACCGCTGACTCTCGCTATTTCAATCGATCGTCAATGTCGTCACATGTCAACGACGTCATACATCTATGACGTCAGGCTTTAGGCCTCTCAATTATAGGGTTGGTCCGAATAAACTTTGGCAACATCATTCTCATCAAGTCTCCCAATCCAAAAAAAGGGTCGGGCAGTGTCTGACCTTGAAAAACTCGGGCAGCAACCCTCACAGGGGTTTCTGTCCCGACAGCGCATGGTGGTTGTCCAGCGTCGACAGATTAACCCTCAAGGCGAGTGTCAGCCGACACTTGAGTGTCGAATGCGACCCTCGAGATTAACGAAGACCGCATGAGGATGGGTACTACATAGTACGTCATCACTGCGACCACTTGCGTACGCTTGCATTGCGAGTCGATATGAGTTAGCCCTGCAGCCGCGCGGTTTTATACTAAGTCTCGCGCGCGACGCCTATCCGATTTCCGCATCGAAAAGTTATGGGATGGTTACCGAGGGGCTAGGAGCGTTGTCGCGTTGTTTTGTGTTGTGTCGTTTCGTGTGTGTGTGTGTGTTGAGGTTGTTAGAGTGGTGTGCGCGTGGTGTGTGTGGGATGCGTCCTAGTCGACCGACGTCGAATCGCGCTTGGGACTTCAGCCCCCGAAGCTGTCGGTTCGCGTCCGGGTCCGATAGCGGCGTATTACCACGCGTACCCCCTATGCTACAGCGAACCAGAAACACCCTCGGCTGGTCCACCTCTGCGATTGCAACTGATTAGCTTTCGTACTGTGGACTGGTAGCTCGGCGGGGATACGCCCACCGAAGGGAGGTGACAACTCCCGTAAGGTGTAGGTAAGTTGTGCCTCACGTAGGCCATATCCTGTCGTAGGGGCTCACGAGAGGTATGGCTGGCGCACTCGGCTGGAGCGGCCTAAGGAAGCTCCATCATGTGACACAGCCGGGAGGGTCCCGCGCTGCCCTGGTGCGGTGCCGGACCGATGCGCTCGACATCGCTTTTAGTATTAACCCTCATTCTCAGCCTCTATCTTAATGTCTCATAGCGTTTGAACTCATGCTTCGATATTGGGATAACCTCTGAAGTTGCGGAATAAACTTTCATCCGAGTCTACAGATGCCAAAGAAAGGTTGGTCACTGAAGAGAATCTTAGAGTCAATCCATTGACATGATTCCTCCCAAGTAGAAGAAATGTAAGATCTAGAGAAGATCCCTCTTCTCAATCTTCCAACTCATGGTTCTCTTAGTGTCTCAACGTCAACCTCGAAGGGTGAAATGAAGCTCTTGGCCAAATCAACAATGTCTCCCCAATAGGTGTCACCACAGCTGCTGATAGGGATAGGTAACCGAAAATAGCCTAAATACCTATTTGTTTTCAAACTGCAAGTGATATTGACCTCTTCCGAGAGTAATGAAATGACTTTCTGATAAATATGTATGGTTGTAGCAATCCAGCACGAACTGAAAAACTAATGACTTCTTCCCGCTCTTTTGATATAAAGTCTCAAGTCATACTCAGATGTCTGAGTGAACTAGGATGACATAGATAGTAAGATCATGCTCCTTAAGACCATTGTCACAAGATAAGAGGATAAGGAATTGACTCTCTTCACGATACCTTGTTGAGTGACTGAAAATTTGACTCATGGACTCGCAAGCGACTGGATGGAGCCTATGGAGAAGGCAACTACAGTTTAATGTCTGCGTGTAACCTTTTGGGTCCGGTTAACAGTCTCAATAGCAAATGATGTGCTCAATAGCTTGCCATATGAATTCTTGAAGTAAACTATGTACTCAATCAACTTTGAGATTTCACTGTGCTCAGGGCATACTCCTTCGTCTACTTCAGATAGATATTACTCTGTTCAAATGTTATGTTCTCAACTGCAATCGGATTACTCTCGAGAACATCATAAGTAACCCTTGAAATCTGTTTCTTTTTCATCTTTTATCTTTCTTTTGCCTTCTTTGATGGTTTGCAAGAACAAAAGTGTTTGCTTAAGTTATGCAAGTGAGTGAAACTTCAGATAATGTTGGTCGTTAGATTGAGGCTTTGGTTGCGACTTTGCTTTGCTACGAACACTATCAAAAATTGCTCGCCATATCCCAACTATTAACGTTCTTCCAAAGTTCTGAACGACATGCAGAAAATTTACGAGTCAGTTATGCTTTGTTAAATCTAATAAGTTATGATAATGCCTTAAAACATATCTGGTCCACCTAATCGAATGATGCGCATGGTTTTTGTTGCTTCATAATAAAATAGAAAAATCATAGACCTAAGGAGTATAATGGACAAAGGAAGGCAGATAAAAATAATTATTAACTGTAAATAGTAGAGTTTGTGACCTGGTTGAACCCGTCTGTTATTTCATAGTTATGTCATATGTGCTGGGAAATCAAATTAATATTATTAATTGGATTCCTAAGCAAGATTGCGATTTGTACACTGTCTGCTCAAACACTACGTATGGGTATCGTACAGTCACGACATATTTATACATCGTGCTAGGGTGTGATCCGACCATTTCCTGTTCATATATCATACAAAAATGCAGTCATACCACTTGTTCAAAATTCACAGAGAGGATGATATGAATGCAATACTCATAAATAGAAGTGGCGAAATAAAACGGAATGAATTCGAGTAAAATAAATAAAATCGTTAGCGATTACAAACCAAATTGCAGGACACATGCACTATTATCACGGAATCATTCAGGTTTTAACTTCAATACTTGTTTGAATACTGTACGGGGTAGGGTTATATGAATTGTTATGTCTGCTCACACTCAACATGCTTCAAGTATTCAAGGACACTTCTGTAATTGCCATAACTTTAGAGGGAAATCATAAAAGTATTCTGAGAAAGAGTGAGACATGTTTGCAATTTTACCGAACGTTTTGGTAAATGAGCAACTGCCTTTAATGACGGACATGCCCGCAATATTCTAAAATTTGAGGGGTAAATTTAACATTTGAGTGAGCGACAATAACCTATCAACAATATCCACAAACTTTAAGGGTATCTCTGAAAATTATATTTTAGTAAAAGACTCTAAAAAAAATATTAGGAATAACTTTGAAAATTTTCAAACATGAATGATTTTTACATACAATGTCTCAAATTTTCAAGAATACCTTTTGCATATTATGCATCACTATAACATTGTATTGTCAGTATTGCAGATACTCATAGTGAAATGTAAATAATAATTGAAATAAAGGAAGGGACAATGGAAAAGGAACCAATCTGGCTTACAATGAGGGGAATAATTAAGCGTCGCCCACTTATATTACAACATTGTACCTTTGTTTCATTTTTCGTTCACTATAATATCATCATGCGAGGACCACATTGACGGGATTTATGTTAAAATAAATCTCCATCAAGAAAGAATTTAGTTAATAGCTAAACTACCATTTTTAGCGAAACATTTATCTTACCCATCAATCATAGTATAAAAAACTCAAGAAGGAAAGAGTTCGTCCCTAGCACAACACATGCCTCTTATTTAGGGAAGGGGGGCTGCACCACTATTTAATAACCAGTAAGCTAGAGCCTAATTAGCAAGTCTTTTTCGTCGGCAGAGTTACTCCTTTTAAGAAAGTCATAAATTAGAAAAAATCATCAAGTTTCCTAGATCTAGTTAGCAAGTTTTAATTATTTGCATTCCATTTATATATATATATATATATATATATATATATATATATACACTTGCTCGATTAAGGAGGAAAACTGAAATCTGGCCATGCAACTTAACGACAAATATAAGAAAAAGAAGACAACAAGGCACAAAAACTTCTACTCTCGAATTATGATACTAGGGCCTCCAACTGACCATCAACACTCCTCACCTTGCTCGAGCACCGGCGATCCCGACCACCACGTACCCAACGCTAAACCCTAACGATTGTCACATTGTCCACTCAACTTTACGCAATTTTTTTCGGATGCAGTCCATCATAGCGATCCAGCTCATAATCCCACAAAGTTGCACCCGACTCGTCAGAACATTTTGACTCGCTGAACACCACCTCATCTAGTCACTACTCCGATAGAGTTAACCGATGTATCATTGCGAAAGATAAAAAATGATGCGTTTGCAAGATTTATAGTTGTGAAAAAGAGAGAGAGAGAATGATGAAGGATGGAAGAGGGGCGCGATAAGAGGGGAAGAGCCACGCAGGAGGGCCATGTTGATCCACATGGAGTTCTTTGTAACCAATCAGATCGTAGTGTGAGGAGTTTAGAGCCTCCTTACACGCTGCCATCCAACTTCTATGATTACTCGGGGGATCAATTTGACCTTCCCACGTGTAGACGAATGCGGGAAATGAGGTTACAAGAAGCAGTATAGAGCAAGGCCAACATTCAATGGAAGCAAGAACAAAGAAAGAGCGGGCAGGGAGGAAAAGTAAAACAATTATTGTTTGTTGATGATAGCGTGAAGAAAGGGGTTAAGGAAACGAGGAAATCGGTGCTACTTTGGTTTTCTGCTAACTAGTATATGGTTCTTATGGAGAACTCAAAAATAATTTCAGCTAAGAAGTTTGAAGGAAAAAAATTATGAGCGCGCTACCTAAGACACATGTAGCGCACTCATAATTTTTTTCCTTCAACCTTTTTGAATTATGGAGATCAAGGGTGTCAATTGGGATACTTTCCAACAATTCCCTTCCCTTTCCATATACATTTTGGAGAAGTGATTGCAAGCCTCGTGAAACTTTTGTTGCTTGATGATAGAATAAGAATCAACGTAGGAATYSRATTCCTACGTTGATTCTTATTCTATCATCAAGCAACAAAAGTTTCACGAGGCTTGCAATCACTTCTCCAAAATGTATATGGAAAGGGAAGGGAATTGTTGGAAAGTATCCCAATTGACACCCTTGATCTCCATAATTCAAAAAGGTTGAAGGAAAAAAATTATGAGCGTGCTAGCTAAGACACATGTAAATCCTACGTAATAGTACAATAGATGCAAAGAAAATTCCAGAAAACGAACGGACAACATTAGTCGATGTGTCCCATCCGTCAAGGTCCATAAAGGACAAGCCCTGCGAAGCAACGAAAGGTTAATACGACCAAATTATCGGCCTATGTCGACTGAGACACCTTGAACCCCGACATCACCATCCGCTGGAAATACAATCTGAATCGTGTCGAGAAACTGAAATAGGATTAGACCGGCCCGGTCAATAAAGAAGAAGCATCCCAAAAAAGAAGGGGCGCAGAAGCTCGTTCATGCACATAAGTTGGTGCGTCACATAGCTAGGGGCAGGAGACCATCTCATGCGACATCTTTGGTGGGGGCTGCCTTGAGTGGAAGTGCCCGGGGAGGGAGCATCAATTTGTGAAGGAATCATCATGGAGGGTAGTGATCGTCCTTGTTGGGGGGTAAGAGTAGAACTGGGGGTTGTCTACCTTGAATCACAGGAGGTGGGTTGGGGTTGTGGGGTTTGCACTCCTTGCCCGACAAACCAGGGCTCTTGCCACACATATAACAAGGTATTTCTATAGGAGCAGAGACAATTGAGATGGTGGAACCCTTAGATGTTTCAAATATACGGAGTACATTGAACATATTAAGATTTACAAGCAAGGCTAGGATCTTGGAATGAACAGAAGGGGGTTGACCCCAACCACAAAGTACATACATCACTGGATACGGACGATGCAAAATTCAACAGATTACAGTGAAGCTCAAATAGCTATACAAAACAAAAACAAAAGCATGTAGCTGACCAATCATCTGACCACATACAGGATGCTGAATAGAATAAAGAATATGGTTTTGCTAGGTGGCAGGGGTGGTACTTAGGCCTAAAGCTCTCATAGGTTAGACCTTGGCCTTGGGTATTAGACACGACCTTTAATAGCCTAAGTAGGGATGCTCTAGGTACAAACCCTTGGAAAATGGGCACTCTTGGGTCTATTCACGAGGCTTCTAGTAGAAACCAGTTTACGCCTATCGTCTAGGTACCTATATGACAAGGTTCGTTTGACTATGCCTCAACCAGGGCTAACGAGGTGTTCTTGTTCTGCGTTATTGATGACGAGTGCTGTTGGGTCAGGTCTCTCCACCAAGGACTGGTAGAGAGTGGATTGGGAGAGTGGAGGTGCATCAACAAGTATTGAAAGGTGGGTGGGTGGGTGAGGTTTTGCGAGAAATTAAGCCCGCGAGAAAACATAAGCGGAAAAAAAAAAAAAAAATAGGTTAGCGAGTTCTTGGAGTGAAAGACCTGTCAAACCTAGGGCAGTTGAGTTCTTGGAGTGAAAGACCTGTCAAACCTAGGGCAGTTGTTCCTAAGAAAAGAAAGATGTGGGTGGGGGTTGAGTCCCAAACCTACAGTGAGCACTGTTTGGTGTAGTTTGAAATAGGAAGACATGGATACATAACACGCATTGCATTACCTCTCTCACTCTCTCTGTCTCTCTCTCTTTCAATACTAACAAAACAAACACACACCATGTGCCGCATGGGAGACAGGCTGGCTGTCAGGCATTATTATTACCGCACACAGAGAGAGAGAGAGAGAGAGAGAGAGAGAGAGAGAGAGAGAGAGAGAGAGAGAGAGAGAGAGAGAGAGAGAGAGAGAGAGAGACTGAGAAATCAAAGGGGAAATTGTGGCCGTGGCACAATTGTAGTTTGAAATAGGCAAGAAAAGACAAAGTGGCGCAAATGTCAGGTTGTAAGTTTCAAAATGTGCAAATTTAGTAGGGGTCTAAAACTGCACCAGTTATTAGCCGTAGTAGTGGCGCTCAACAGATCTAGGGTCACCTTTTTTGCTCCATTTCGGAAACTACTGAAGTTGCCTATTATGAACGTGGGGTGTGACACAAACGTACTTGCCCCACAAACAAAACAAGATAAACCAAAATATTTGAAAACGAATAGAAAAAAAAAAGGAATTAGGGACGAAGCGAGAGACAGCGTCGAAGCGCTCAAGTCCCGTGATATAAGTGGCATAGTTTAAGAGTTTCTTCCATAGCCGTGCGGCACACCTGCCGCAAGCATAGTCATGCCAAGTTTAGCCACCATGCCCTGACGCACACAACACACGGGAGGGGGGTCTTGCGGTTATCGAGCTCCACAAGAGAGCTTGAGCAACTTAGGCACGAGCTTGTCTAGGGCTTAGAGGAGGGAGCCCGGACCCTTTGAGGAGGGGAGGCAGACAACATTGGGTTTTCACACAGAAGCTACAAAATATAACAATACACAAAGGACAACTTTCAAGACCCGGAACAAAACGAGAGAGAGATAGCGACTTGTTGCAGAACCTTTAGAACATCTCGAACCGAAGAACGTTGTCAGGCGCAACGTGCTTCCTATGGAGTTAGTCACGATTGGCAAGTTGTGCAGTCCTGGAAGGGCATTATATGACCTTGCACGATAGACTTTCTTGGATACCCAAAAACAGAGAACGGAAGAGCGCTTGTTGGTGCGCTTACAATGGGTTGCACCGAACCAAAGAGTGTTTGAGGACGTCCTTCCTATGGAACTCGTGATTGCTTTCGTTATCACTTGTCTCAAACTCAAGGCCAATTTCACAAGCATATACCTAATGCAAAAAGGAGGGCAACGAACGCTCACATGCATCTTCACGGACGTCCTTCGACAAGTAACGGGAGGCGAGGAGCATTGCACATTATTGCTGCTGGTTCCAAGACCAGATTCACTTATCATATCATGCACAATCGAGGCTGGTTTCACATGCAGGTTCATCTCTGCAATCAACTCATGGAGGCCGGTGGCTGCTTTCATGACTAATATTTCCATTCATACTCATGAGAATTGAGGTAAGGAGGCGGCATAGTGTGTCAAAATTGCGGCACGAGAATACATTGTTGTCTCATCAACGACTCTTCAAAGCCCAGGCTTCTAGTTAGGCTATTGAGCACCGGCGGAACCGGCGGAAAAGACTGGACGGGGGAAAAGGGAGGCACAGCGAAACAACAAAATGTGAACAGGTGGAGCAGTCGAAACGTGTGAAAGAGCAGATCAACAGAAATGAGACCTACTGAATTGGTGGAAGGGCGGATAGTACAAAGTAAGAAAGATTGGTTGTATGACTCCAAAGCCCTTCGAGGATAGTGCTTTTGGGAGGAGCTCGCTATGACTAAATGTTGTGATCTTCGATTTCACATAGGTGGATGATTCGAAGGCAAAATCATCAAGAACGACACACTGTAGCAATGCTGCTACGTGAGGGTCACAAGAGGACCTAGTATAGGAGTTGCACCAGACTCCACAACTTTACATAGATGATGTAGGACATGGAATGCAGTGCAACGTTGTACTAGATGGTTTGCGTACCTATCTGTTTAATGATGAGAGGGATGCTGGACCCGGTTTCCAGCAAAGCTGAAGATGGGTAATGGCCCCAACACACACTGGTTACATAAATATATATGTATGTATATATAGATATGTATATATAGATGTATATATATATATATATATACGTATATATATATATATATATGTATATATGTATATATGTATAAATATATATAGGACAAGAAATGCAGTGCGACGTTGTAGCAGATGGTCTGTGTACCTATCTGTGTAATGATGCGAGGGATGTTGGACCCGGTTTCCAGCAAAGCCGGAGCTGGGGTAATGGCCCCATCTGCAAACAATTGGACCCCCTACTCGCTCTCTTTCTCTCTCTCTCTCTCTCTCTCTCTCTCTCTCTCTCTCTCTCTCTCTCTCTCTCTCTCTCTCTCTCTCTCTCTCTCTCTCTCTC
>BFEA01000320.1:855418-881124 GCA_003427395.1 Chara braunii | reverse complement strand
AGAAGAAGAAGACAGCGGGGTGAAAGGAGGCGAGGGAGGTGAAGAAGAAGAAGAAGGTTGGCGAGGAAGGAGACCCGGCAGCCATAGCTGACCGGGAGGTTGACCGAGAGGGTTGACCAGAGGCGTTGACGACGTTCACCGGAGTTGACCGAGGGTGGACCAAGGGTCATAGCAGCGTTGACGGGCGTTGACCAAGGGCGTTGACCAAGGCGTTGACCAAGACTTTGACCAAGACTTTGACCAAGCTGGAGTTGGTAACATCTCGCCAAGCCTTCAGCCTATCCCTGGCCCTGTGGATGTGCACACACCCCTTGGTACTTGCTGAGTCAAGTTAGTCTGTCTATCTTTCTGCATTGAGTCTCTTCTGTCTTAGGTCATAGTACTCTGTGGATGAAGGATAGGGCTTGGATGACGAAACCCTAGTCTGACCTTGTAGGGCTGAGACTGTGGCTGATCCAACTTTCCCGGGGGGCATAACCCTCCCAAGGACCGGTGCTGACCGGCTGGAAACGGTTGGTAGGACTCAGTGGGCCTGAACGGCAGTTAGGGCTGACACATCAGGCAGTTTTTGAGTGTTGAGGGCCTGTTTCAACCACTCCCCTACCAGACCAAGAAAGGCTGATSATCTGTGTCTGACGACTCGACTGTCCCGGGGGATACGAACCCTCCCAAGGACCGGTACAGACCGGCGGGCTGCTCGGTGTGGCACAGTAGGCCGGAAAGGCTGAGTTGTGGGCTGAAAGCACAGGCRGAACCAAGCTGATCACGTCGTCCTGTCTGCGACGTTAAAGAATTCTTGAGGAGTTACGGGGGATCTCCTTAAATGCCTCCTGATCAACCACTGGTTCAGTAGTGACAGCCATAGCATAGGTCTAGGCTAGAGACCATAGTTGACAGGGTCCTTGTCAGGATTCTGTAGGTCTTAGATTGAGTGTATGGGTTTGTCAGTCAGGGGTCAGAGTCTACGTGGTGAGGTCTGGAACCACTAACCCGGTTGTACACTTATCACCATGGTTGGGACCCGTAGTGGGTTAGAGACTAGCCCCTATAGTAAGGAGCAGCAAGAAAAGATGGCCGCCTTAGTCCAAGAGAACAGGGAGAGAAAAGAGCGTGAGAAGCAAGCGAAGCTAAAGGCTATCGCAGACGAGCAGGCGGCGAAGGTGAAGAGATTGGAGGAGGAGATGAAGAGAGTACAACAAGAGGAGGAAGAAAGAAGAAAACCTGCTGAAGCAGAAGCGGCAGCAGAAGAAGAGAAAGAGAGAATGAGGATTGAGAGTGGAGAAGGAAGCAGTGGTGGCACAATGAAGGGGGAGACAAATATTGAGATGGAGAAGAAGATCAGCGAGTGGGTCGCTAATTTATCGTTGGGTGAAGAGGAGGAGGCAGAGTCCTATGTGACTGAGGATGAGAGGGCTGCGCTAGCCAGTGAGTTAGCAACAACGACAAATCCGATGGAAAGGCGAGAAAGGGAGGAGGAGCAGAAATTGACATGGAAGTTGAGGATGAAGCGAGAGAAGAAGAGGAGGAGAGAGGAAGTGAGTAAAATGACTGCAGAGGTAGCGAAGGTGCAAGCGTGCAGGCAGGAGGTGTTGGCCCAGCCGGATGATAAGGCCAAGTGGGACAAGGTACTGGGGTACTTGGAAGTGTTGAGCAAGGTCTGGATGGAAGAGTGCCAGGCTAGCTGGAGCCAAGATGTAGCCTTGAGTGCCATGCGGTCAGGGTGTAGAAACTTTGCGCGCGAGATCGTCACCCATATTGGGGGCGAAGTCAAGCAATTGAGAGACAATGGAGGGAAGTTTTGTGAGGGCGCCATTCAGGGTGCCAAAGCTGTAGCCGCTGTAGAGGGAGAGGCCAGACCCCGTAAGGACCCAGTGAAACTTAAGTTCCTAGATGCGTACGGGGGAAAGAAGGAAGAAAACTTTGACAACTGGGAAGCCAGTGTCAATAGTTATATTTACTTACAACACATCTTGATTGAGGAACAAGTCCTCGTGGCCTTCCAGGCCCTCAAAGATGAAGCGGCTAGTTTCGCCAGGTCTCTTGCGCGTACAGCTGGTTGTGAAAACAACGTGGTTGCATATTCCAAAGTCACCCCTCTTTCCCAATTCCTCAAGCTCCTCAAGGAGCGTTTCGCTGACCCAACACGAGGCATTAGAGCCTCTGACAAGCTGCAAACGATCCACTCACGACAGTGGAGGAGTGCCAGGGCACTCAAGGGTACCATGGACGACTTAGTGGCCGTCCCGGACCATGGGGTCACTGAGACCCAGTTGGTCCAATTGTTTTATCGCGCCATACCAGAGGCCCTGCGCGGGCATTTCTTTGACAAATCTGAACAGGCCAGCATCACATATGATGCATTCAGTAGGGAAGTCGTCCTGTATGAGTCAAAATCTATGCCAGTTACCACCTTCTGGCACAAAGGCTTGGAGAAGGGGAAAGGGTGGAAAGGGCGTACCATCTTTGGCCAAGTCAAGGCCAAGGATCATATGATCCTTACCTTAGAGGAAGGTGGTACAGACGAGGTTCCGTATAGTCAGATCGAGTGGTGCCTCGAGGATGATGGCAGTAGTGTGGGGCAAGGGAGGTCCTATGCTGCTGTCGCGGCTGGAGGGAGGCCGCAAGGTAGAGGAGGATGCCAGGGCCAAAGCGGCCAGGCCATGGGAGGCCGAGGACCGGGCGCGCAGGGGGTTGGCGGCCAAGGAAACCGCCAAGCGGGAGGTAGGGGTCAAGGTGCCCCGTTAAATCGCCAGGGTAATCGGTTCCCACAGCGAGGAGGTGGAAGAGCACCTCAAGGAGGATGGCACCCAGGCTTGCCACAGGGCAGGCCTTGGGAAGACTTGGGCTTGGACCAACGATTATGGCAGGAACGCGTGAACATGGGTCAGTGCGTTTTCTGTGGTGATCGGCGCACGTAATTAAATATTGTCCTAAGTACAGACAGGCCCGTTGGGCTGCCCAACAGTCAAAAGGCAGCCGCCAGTAGAGGTTGCAACTGCCCCTACTTCAAGGTCATGTGGAGAAGTGAGCGCGCGCGAACAGGACACTCCCAACCCATATGAACCTATGGCAGAGGTTGCAGGCCCGTGCCTAGCTAGCTGTCCAGAGACTGCCTGTGTTAGCGTCTCTTTAGGCACGTCCCTCACAGGTGTGGCAGAAGAGTTGAAGGAGAGAGTGTCAGCCTGGGCCAAGATGAAGAAAGAGAGTAAAGGACAACTGATCTTGGTAGATGTAGAGGTGTTTAGGAGTAGAGTAGGGGCCCTCATAGACTCAGGGGCCACCCGCAATTATCTTAGCCGTAGGACACTGAAGAAGCTGAAGCTAGGATTAACAGTCCAGAAATTGGCAGACCCCATAGTCAGTGTCCTCACAGACAACCGCACGATGCGAGTTGAGGACTATGTAGAGGGAGTCCAGGCGTATTTTCGCCTAGAGAAAGATGGGAAGGTGGAGAAAGTTCTCCATTCCTTGACTCTCCTCGTACAGGATGACCTGCCTTTCGATATAGTGTTAGGAATGGATTGGGGAGAGGCAGCAGGGGCCACACTTCATTTGAGAGAGCATGAGTGTAGGCTCCCTAGTCCGTCAGGCGAGGTTAAGACTGCCCGCTTGTTCCATGTGTCTGGTGTAGATAACACCTTGGCACATTGCTGTCTCAGTGCTCCCGCGTTCGCGCGATTAGTCAAAAAGGAGCAGTTAGAGGAACAGGTCTTTGTAGTGTATGTTAGACCTATCACCGAGGGCAAGGAAGAGATAAGTTCCACAAATCCAACCGTAGCCAAGTTGCTGGAAGAATTCAAAGACTTGATTGAGTCGCCGACAGGAGTAGTGTCGCGACCCATCCAGCACAGGATAGAGATAGAGCCCGACAGTAGAACTCCTAAGGGTGCAGTCTACAGAATGTCCCCCAGGGAGTTAGAGGAGCTTCGCAAGCAGTTAGATGAGCTCCTAGAGAAAGGTTGGATCAGGCCCAGTTCGTCTCCTTTTGGAGCACCCGTTTTGTTTGTCCCCAAGAAGGAAGGAAAGCTGAGAATGTGTATAGACTATAGGGGTTTGAATGCGATTACTGTAAGGAATGTTGAGCCACTGCCCAGGATAGACGATCTCTTAGATCGGCTGCAGGGTTGCAGGTATTTCTCCAAAATAGACTTGAAGTCCGGATACCATCAGATAGAAGTCCATCCTGATGACCAGTTCAAGACTGCGTTCCGGACTAGATACGGGCACTATGAGTTCATAGTGATGCCCTTTGGACTAACCAACGCACCAGCTACCTTCCAGTGTTGTATGAACGACCTGTTTAGACCGTGGTTAGATAAGTTTGTAGTAGTCTATCTAGATGATATCCTAGTTTTTAGTAAGACCCTCCAGGAGCACCAGGGTCATCTGAGGCAGGTCTTGGAAAAGCTACGAGAGGCTAACTTCAAGATCAACGCAAAGAAGTGTGAGTGGGCCAAGACACAAGTTTTGTACTTGGGCCACGTGTTGGACGGAGATGGCATTAAGCCAGAGGACAGCAAGATAGGGGCGATTAGAGACTGGCCGACGCCCCGCACATTGACAGAGTTGCGATCGTTCCTAGGCTTAGCTAACTACTATAGGAAGTTCGTGAGGAACTTCTCCACTATCGCCGCCCCCTTGCGCAGACTGCTAAAGAAAGAGGCAATCAGGCAATGGGACAAAGACTGTACGTCTGCGCTCAAGAAGTTAAAGCGCGCGTTAATATAATATCCCGTCCTCAAAGTAGCAGATCCGTCCTTGCCATTTGTCGTTATCACGGACGCAAGACAATATGGAATAATAGGTGCCGTGTTGCAGCAAGACGACGACAATGGCTATAGACCCGTAGAGTTCATGTCAGCGAAGATGCCCTGTGAGAAGGTCGCTACCTCCACGTACGAGAGAGAACTCTACGCTCTCAGGCAGGCTTTAGACCATTGGAAGCACTATCTGCTTGGGAGGCACTTCAAAGTGTATTCTGAMCACGAGACACTTMGTTGGTTAAAGACACAGGCCAAGATGACACCTAAGTTGACTAGGTGGGCCGCAGAGATAGACCAATTCGACTTTGAGCTCAAGCCAGTGAAGGGCAAATACAACGTAGTTGCGGATGCTCTGAGTAGGAGATCAGACTACTTTGGAGCCGTAGTACACTATCTGGATATAGGGAGAGACCTGCAGGAGAAAGTTAGGCAAGCATATGGGCAGGACCCTATCTATAGCGACCTCCTAAAGAGAGTTAGAGAGGCTCCAGAGACTGAACCAGACTACCGCACTACAGACGGGTTGCTGTTTGAGAAGACTAATGTGTTTGACCGCCCGTGCGTTCCCAACATCGAAGAGATCCACAGTTTGATTTTAGGGGAATGCCACGATACTGAAGGGCATTTCGGTTGGCAAAAGACATTAGCCAACCTGATGCGTGCGTATACCTGGCCAGGGATGAAGAATGACTGCATAGAGTATGTCCGCAGTTGTAAAGTGTGCCAGAGGAATAAGTCTACGACATGCGCGCCCCTAGGTCTTCTCAGACCCTTGCCTATCCCGGATCAGCCGGGAGACTCCGTGTCCATAGACTTCATGGACACCCAAGTCAAGAGTAGACATGGTAAGAGCCAAGTCATGGTCGTAGTTGACCGCTTTAGCAAATATGCAGTTTTCGTTCCTTTGCCTGCAGAGGCACGTACGGACTTAGTTATACAGAAGTTTTTTGACTTTTGGGTTAGCGAGAATGGAATCCCATTGTCAATAGTTAGTGATAGAGATAGTCGTTTCACCAGCCAGAACTGGCAAGAACTCATGAGCGTCTACGGATCTAAGTTGCTAATGTCATCTGGCCGTCACCCAGAGACTAACGGTCAGACAGAACAGATGAACAAGTTCCTACAACAAGTTCTGCGCATGTACATTAGACCAGATCAGATTAACTGGGATGAGATGTTGCCTAAGGTAGCTAGTGCATACAACAACAGCGTGCATCTATCCACCTGCCGCACTCCCAATGAGTTGCACAAGTCCTTTCGACCACGCAGACCGTTTGAAGGACTGAACCGGGATCAGATTCATAGATTACCGCCCGGTACCAGGGAGTTTGCGATACAACACGAGAAAGAACTAGCCACTGTTGTTGAAAACCTCAGGAAGGCCCAGCATAGGATGAYAGAGCAAGCTAATAAGCACCGCCGCCCGTCGCAGTTTCAGGTAGGCGACTTAGTCTGGGTCAAGGCTAAAGAGTTTGCACCTGAGGAAAACATCTCGCAGAAGTTACTGCCCGCATATAGAGGACCGTGGCCGGTTCTAGAAGTCAAGGGCGGAGAGGATGGACCGTCCTATAGCATTGAGATTCCAGCACACCTCCACACATACCCTGTGTTTCATGCTTCAAAGCTGCTGCCGTGAGTCACAAGTCAACAGTTCCCTTCGAGAAGATCCATGATCCCTCCGGATATGGATTGAAGTTATGACATTGAAGGCATTGTAGATGAGGATGTGTTCAGAACAGGAGGTAGAGGTCGTCCCCAGAAACAATATAAGGTCCATTTTGCTTATCAAGAAGCGGAAGACGACGGCTGGTTCACGAAAAAAGAACTTCTAGAAACCGCTCCCGACATAGTCAGAGCCTATGAACGTGACAAGAAAGGTAAAGGTCCCGCCTTGGACTGAAATGTTCTCGGAGGACCTCGAATTTAGGACGGCGGGAGTGAAACGGTTTTCACCTTTTAGCAGTAGCGGATGCAGTACCCAGGGTTCGACCCCTAGACCTCACCCTACCTATGTACAGTATTTGTATAGATCCCGAGAGTTGAACCTGTGACCTGTGTATTTGCAGATAGTTGGTAGGTCTGTCGTAGGTCCATAGGCAGCAGCGGTTCGATCTGTAGGTCTATAGCGTAGAAGTCTTAGTGAGTTCTGGAAGCTTAGCTGTAGACCTTCTAGAAGGTAGGCAAGTGGGCAAGTGGTCAAGTGGCGAGGCAAGTGGTGGACTAAACCGCAGTGCAACAGCAGTACGACGTCGGTAGGATAGCGGTGAGTCCACAGTCAGTCAGCGGAAGGTCCAGTCAGTCCCAGTCCGGTCCAGCAAGTACCACAGGGGGACTGTGAGCACCAAGGGCCGATGGCAAAGGGCAGACCAACGAGTTTCTGAAGTATAAATCAAGGGGCAGCGCCCAGCCATTCATTCATTCCTGCGTGAGCCATGCGGAAGCGCTGCCACAGCGACTTGTGCAAGGAGGTCTGCAGATGAGCCCGGGGGACGCAGTGGGCAAGAGAGAGGGAGTTAGCATAGCGATAGGTTAGATGCAGCGATAGCTGCCATAGCTGTAGTTAGTAGTGAGTGTGTGTGTGTGTTCGAGTGTTAGAGTGTGGGATATCCAGGGTGATCCAGTGTATGTGAACAGTGAGATGTTTGGGCGCTGAAGTCGCCATAGCCAATTGAGAGTGAACTCGTGTCTGAAAGCCATATCTCTGAGTTTTGAGTGGCCGCATGTCGCCAGTATGCTGCGTTGCTGTTTACATGCATGGAAAGTGTGTTTGAGAACGAGTCTGATTGCATCTCAGGTTTCCAGCGAGATAGGGAGCAGACCAATCCATTGCAGTTCGGCGTGTCTTGTCTGTCGATCAGGTGAGACGCCTGGTTGGCGTCCTTGAAGACTACTATAATCATGTTTCTGTTCAGGTTGAGGATACAAAATTTGTCTGTTGTGGTTTTGATAGATTCGTGGCATTGAATTGTTCTTGATAACCATTTCCTCCTCTCCACTGCTGGGAGGCGTGCCCCGGTGTTGGAGAACGAGAATACTAGCGCATGGTTCTCGTACATTGCGTTGGTGCGAACTAATTTTTCTTTGGGGAAACCCCAAGCAGTTACTTCTTCCTCAATTCCATTGTTCATGACTTTTCTGACGATCTTTTCGCCCTTGATATGTGGTGATTCCAGCAGGAATCTGAGTGTTTCGTTGTCGACTGTAAAGCTGTCTGCTTTTGGAGAGTTGTGTTTGGTGGACTTGGGGTGGCTTGTACCACGGATGAGAAGCGGCGCTGGAAAGTCGCTGCCATTGTTGGTGTCGAGCTCATGGTTCCAAGCTGGGCTCTCGCCATCTGTGGAGGTTGAGGTAGGGGAAGGGGGAGGGGAGGGGGTTGAGAAGGAGGGAGAGATCCGGGGGCAGGGGTGGTATGGGGGGGATGGTGGATAACCTACGTGATGTGGCGTGTCTAAGATCTACCGCTCAGGGGAGGTGCTTACCAGTGGTGCTGATGCTTCTCTTGCAGTGTGTTGTTATTTTTCAATTTTTCCATTTTTTTTGCCCTTCTAATCTATGTTGTGTTAGTGGTCACTCGTTAATGATCCTGGAGTTACCTTATACTGATTCAGAGCTAGCTTGATAATTTATGAAAGAGTTACTAGAGCAATGTGTGATGGTGATGTCAGGCGATTGTTTGCTTGTCGACGTGCCTTGCATGCGGTTTTCGCCACGTGGGATCAGGAAGCCATCGTAGGGCCTTGGTGTGTTTGTAGAGGGGATGAGAGTAGGGGGGTGTCTGGGGGTGGGTAAGTGTGGCAAGGGTTTGACAAGTGATCTACCATCTTGCTTGGCTATCGCAGGTGTACGGCTTATCCGGTGCAGGTGGAGGTTGCTTGAATAGCGTGGGTGCAGAGTCGGAACGGGGGTTGTATGGTGGAAGTGGTCTAGTGAAGCGATGAGAATGGTGAGGAGGTCGAGGTTGGGGCGAATAGGGGGTGGAGGGCTCTATCCCCTCTTTTTGAGGGTATTTGTGGTGTAGCTGGCGGTTGGTCTTTGTAGGGTGTGTTTGAGGGGAGGGTGTTCGCCGCACTTGGGGAAGGGGGGGTATTGGGGGGGTGGTCAGTGTAGGTGGGTTAGTTGTGCATGCATGGGGGAGTTGTGTCGTGGGGGTGGGTTGGGGTGGAGTGCCTAGGGGGGGCTAGGTCGTTAGTGAGTGGGGTAGCGGCGTCGGTATCGAGGGAGGATTAGCAGGGTGGATTGGGAGAGGGGTTAAAAGGTTTGTAGAGTGTAGGATTAGGGTCTAGGCTTGGGACTGGTTTGGTGAGGGGGATACTATCGGGAGTCTGTTGAGTTAGAATCGAGGGTCGGATTGCTGAGAGTCGGAGATATTAGGATGGTGTTCGAGCTTGATTGAGCTTGGGGTGGGTCCTGGGATTAGTGTGTTGTGATGGAGTAGATGGGTGGGAGGGAGGGAGGGGATGGAAGATTGAGTGGAGGAGGGGGGAGATAGGGTACTTTAGAGTGGGCAGCGGAGGCTCGTGGTGATGGGATCCTGGGCTGGTCTCACCGCTAGAACCAGGTTGTGGTGTCGTTGCATGAGCCGTTCCTTGAATCTTGGCTCGTCGGGGTGGGTTCCTCTCAATCGGGAAGAGATGGAGGTTTCTCTTCAATAGCAGTTGGCTGATCTTCCTGGCAGCTTCTTCAACTGCATGCAGCTTGAAGCCCGCTGGTAGTACAGCTACTATTCGGAGAGTGGGACAGCTTCGACAGGCGGGCGATTGTCCTTCTCCTCATGGGGCAGCTGGCTCCTCCTTGCTGCATCGTGTGCTGGCCCGGGCGGCCAGCTTTCGCCGGGTGTTCATCTACTTAGGGTGGGATGCACCCTGGGTGTGCGTGCTGGCGGCAATGGCTTTGGGTGTATTGGTGTCATGTCGGATTGTCACTCCTGCTTTCCGAGAGTGATGGCGTACATGGGTGGGGAAGTCGGTGGTGTCGAGGGTCGTAGAGACCCTCGGGATGGGGTGAGGGTGTTGTCACTTGCGAAGATGATGGCGATGGTGGGCACGTGTGGCGGCGTGCAGGGCGAGGGCGCAGACACGTGGTGGCTGTGGCGCGCGCGCTTCAAATTCGAACGCGGCGAGCTGGTTGGCGCGGGCGCTAGCACTGGTTGCTGCAGTAACCGCCGGTGCAGGTCGCTAAAGTTTCCTTTATTCTTCTTTATTCAGCGTTGTATTTATTTATTTAGTTTTCTGAGTTTGAGTTTGAACTGAGTTTGTCTGCTCTATTTTTGTCTCGATTAGATGTGACATTTCAAACTTTTCTTTTTGTCCGAACAGGCTGATGCCTGTTTGGACCATTGGATTTTCAGGCAGGCCGTGGTAGGCCAGATTCGGTTTTATCCGGTAGTCGGGTGGACCAGGTACTTGTCTGTATGTGCCTGGCCCAGTCCTCAGTTCCCTGCTGCATCAGCAGGAGGGCCTGAACGTCCTGTAGGGACCCAGGCAGGCTGTTTTAGGGCAGAGGCACAGGACCAGGACTTGATCCTGTGATTAGGACCGCTGATCGGACATTAGGTCCGGAGGTCCTGATCGAGGACTGAGGACTGGACTTCATCCTGTGATCAGGGCCGCCGAATGCACAAGCCCGTTGTTTCAGCGTTTTGGGGCTGAAACCGCTTTCTCGGGCCTCTGGCTTCTGACCCGTTTAATATCTGATTAAAAAAAATAAAAAAATACCCCCGTAAGTTGAGATATATGCCAAAATGCCCCTGAAAGATGTGGGTAGAGCGGAATGCCCTTTTGGTCTGAAATCTTTTCTGCTGTGCCCTTGTCAGGCAGGTGTGCAACTTTGCAATCTGGACCTCCGCGTTTGGGCATTGGCCTTTTGCAATAGCGCCCAGGAAAAGTTGGCAAGTACAGGGGCATTTTGCAAAGTTGGACGGTACCCGGCAGGGGTATATTGCAAAGACCCCAGGGGTATTTCACAAAATATTTTTTTTGTCAGAGGGGCATTCTGCTCTACCCACATCTTTTAGGGCCATTTTGGCATATATCTCAACTTCTGGGGGGTATTTTGCAAATTATCCCAAATAGAAACCGTTTCAGCGGGTCTCAGTACTGAAACATGTGCGCAAGGCCATTGCATAAGCCTCGGAAAAAGCATTCCTTCCCCAACTATTTCACCCATGCTGCTCTCTTCCCGTATTTCATTGCAAAAGTCCATGAGATCCCCAGGGCTGTGGTCCCACTAACAAAACGGATTGGATTAAGCACCTGAATCTGGATGGGTTTTGAGCGGAGATGCAGAAATGCAGATGAATTACGATTTTGTGCACCGGAGATGCAGAAATGCAGATGAATTACGCTTTTCTGCACCTCTCCACAAACTCGTCCAGATTCAGGCATTTAATCCAATCCTCTTTGCTAGTGGGACCTGGCTCCAGTGAGCATAACCCAGAAGGCCTCCAAGAATTCTTTGGGAAATGCATCAATTTCCGACGCCTTCTGTTCATCAAACTGTAGCAAGGATGACCAAATCTCTTCTTTGCTGATGGAGGTGCGAAACCTTTACAGTCATACTTAGACCTCCTTCTGTGCTTGGTAAAGGACTTCCTCTTACCTTACCAATATAAATGAGCTGTCTAGCACATGTGCGAGGATCCTTGTCCTCGGCAGGGCTTCTTGGGCCCCCGCTGAATGCCTTGCGCCCACCCTAAGTGAAGGCGGGCCTGCTCATCTCGTTGAGGCCTGATTTTTGCCATCTTGTGTTGCTGGTGGGCGCCAGACAGTTACCACGTGCCAGTTGGTTACATGGGCCCTGCTCGTGAGCATATGAAACTTCCGCGAGCCTCCTAGGCTCTTCCAGGCTTGACGTGGCTGGAAGCCTTTCGGCCTATCAGAGTGCAGAGAGCAACTCAGGCCACATATGATAGTTGGGAGCCCTCAACTGCTCTGGTCCCAGGCCACTGTCTGAATCGGGCCTGGGCATATACACTTTGGACCAAGGTGAAGCTACTGGGCATATGGGCCTCCGGTCCAGCCTGCCTTCTGGCCAGGACGCTTTCCATAAAAGAAAGAGCCTGGCCGCGACCCAGGATTAGGGCACTTGCTTCACATACGGCAGCGCTGCTGGAATTAACACTCAAGGCTGCTAGCAGAGTAGGAGCCCGGGCGCATGCGGGCACAAGAGGGAAGGTGGGTCAGCGGGGTATGGTGGTGGTCCAACGGTGGAGGAAGAACGTGGGGAGGAAGTCGGGTGGTGAGCATTGAGAGGGCGAGTGGGGAAAGAAGACACGAGGGCGCGCACCTGGTCATGGTGGAGGTCTGCATTGCTGAGATCTGCATGTCGTTGGGTTGCTGCTGTTGAGGTCAACTGGTTGCTTTGTGATCTAAGTAGGCTAGTATAGGAGCTCCACGGTCGTAGTCTGGGCGCTGAGCGCAAGTAGGAGGAAGGGCTTCAGAGACATTGTTGATGGTGGCGAGAGAGGGCTTTCGTTCGCAATTGAGTTAGCTGCTTTGTTTCTCCTGTGGTGTGATTTCGGTGCATTTCTGCTTTCTGGACGGTTCACGACTATCTGGCTTTCAGCATGATGTTGCAATCTGAAACTCTGTCATTTTTGTATTGCTGATATTCCTTGCACACGATTCTGCAGGACTGCAACCTTTTCAACCATACATTTCGAAAAACCCTCTAACATAATGTGTAATTGTCTTTCCCAAGTTTCCCTTTTACCTGCAGTCCTGTCAGAGTAGCTAAAAGCAAAAGCCTGAGAGCATTGTTGCAAAATTTTTCCCTTGTCACTCCCCCAAGATCTCGCGCTATTTATGTATCAGGGGCGCTGTACCCGATTTCCAGCAGGTGCTACTCCCCACCACTAGATTGGAGTCACCAACCAAGCTGCTAGGAGTGAGTGCTCTTATGGTGACTCCTAGCAAACTTGGTGGGTGTTAAAAAAAAAAAAAGATGATCTCGCGTCATCCTTGTGCAGACCTTGAGACCTCGATTGTCTTATTTCATAATGGCTTTATTTTGTGTAAGCATTGTAAGGCTATAAGCCCCATTTTGCACTGATACCAAAATGCTATCTTGATCTGCCAGGAAGATACTGATGTTGATGAGTGGGCCACTGATGGGTTACACTTCAAGTTGGAGGACAAGTTAAAAGAGATGAACAGTTGGCTCAAGGTTAGTCATCTGGCCCAAGTTCAATGTTAAACACGCACATCTCTGCCACTAATGGTTAACGACCACCTGAAATTTCAGAATGAAAGATTCTGAAGTGGTCTGAAACCGCCGAAATGGCCTGAAGGCACTTCAGGTCATTTCAGAAGTTTCGGGTGATTTGGAGGACAAGTCTTATGTTTTTTTTTTTTTCTTCTACCTGTTTTTTCAGCCACTTCAGGCCATTTCATGAATTTCAGGTGGGGACCTGAATGAAACCCCTTTCAGAAGCTTCAGCCAGTTCAGATCATTTCAGGAATTTCAGGTGGGGACCTGAAACCGCTGAAGTGGCTGAAACCCCTTTCAGAAGCTTCAACCACTTCAGGTCATTTCAGGAATTTCAGGTGGGGACCTGAAAACGCCGAAGTGGCTGAAGCTTCCGAAAAGGGTTTCGAGTACCCCCGTCCAACCATTTGGATGGGGGTACCTGAAACGCCTTTCAAAAGCTTCAGCCACTTCAGGTCATTTCAGGAATTTCAGGTGGGGATCTGAAACCGCTAAAGTGGATGAAGCTTCCGAAAGGGGTTTCGGGTACTGAAACCCCTTTCAGAAGCTTCAACCACTTCAGGTCATTTCAGGAATTTCAGGTGGGGACCTGAAACCGCTGAAGTGACTGAAGCTTCTGAAAGGAGTTTCGGGTACCCCCATCCAACCATTTGGATGGGGGTACATGAAACCCCTTTCAGAAGCTTCAGCCACTTCAGGTCATTTCAGGAATTTCAAGTGGGGACCTGAAACCGTTGAAGTGGCTGAAGCTTCTTAAAGGGGTTTCGGGTACCCCCATCCAGCCATTTGGTGGGGATCTGAAGCGGCTGAAAGTGACCTGTAAATAGTGTGTGTTGTTAACCATCTCTCATCTTTGCTCTCTAGGTGAGATATTTACCAAGCTCTGCACAAATCTAAAGATCTCACCAAACTTTTGTTGGTGTTTGGCATTGTTTGTGCAGACTCGCAGCACCTGCAGGCGAGCATACCTCCCAGAAACAAATGTCTTTCTGGGTCCAAGGCAGTTGTTTCCTTTTTTTTTTTTTTTTTTTTTTTTTTTTTTTCTTCTTTTTCTTCTTTTTTGACATTGATGGGGGGGGTGTCGCAGGAGGCGGTACGAGCATCCTCTTGTGGTGCCCACCCGGACGATGGCTCCTGTCTATTGGTGGGGAACTGCGCCTGCTGGAAACCGGGTCCACCGTCCCATACATTGAACATGTTGAACTAACAATGTTAATATTCCACCGGGGCCATTACCAGGCTTCCTTGTTTTTGTTTTGAAAGAACATAGGAGGCTTAAAGTAGAATAAGGAATCGTATTTTTTTCTGACTTGCCGGTGGAATAAGAACCGGACTGAAGCTCCCCAGAATGGAAAAGGAGCCAGAGCCCTGGGGTCTAGTCCCACCTACAGCGTTGAGTTTTCTCAACGCTGAGCTTTCTATCACGTGTGGCATGGTGGGAGGGAGCTCTGCCGTTGATGTATTGCGAATCTAACGGTACCAAAATACAGGAGAATAACCTATTAGATTTAGTCATTTTAGAATTTTTTTTTGACGTGAAATCCGTTTTGTAGTATGCGTTGGCCCTTTTGGTTTGGGCGGGAAGCCATTTTCCGTTGAGAAAACTACCCTACCGAGGGTAGGGTACATTTCTCAACTTCAGTGCCTTTCCTTTTTTTTGTTTTTCAGTCCTCATTGCATCCTGAAACGGAGGAACTCTGACAGCTGTGTTTGGCTGTCTGTCATCAAACTCGTTTCCTTCTTTGGGCAATGAATGCATTTGGCCATCAACGTCGTCCCTGTCCGTTTTACAAATGGTGACCTCCTGCCCCCTCACCACGGGAAGTATCCTTTTTTCATGGAGACGTTCACTCCGACTGTTACAGACATGTTTCATTTCTCCCAGTTACGTTATAAAAAATAAGGAGAAAAGCTGTTTCTAGCGTTTCTTTCAGTTTTTTTATTTGTTGTTTCGAATTTATTAATGTCGACATGGCGTCACACCGTTGAGTTTTCTAAACTCAACAACCGTAGGTGGGACCAGACCCCTGAGGTTCTGTTTTTTTTTTTTTTTAAAGAAAAAAAAGAAAAGAATAAGAAAGGCACATGGTATGAGGCTTTACTCATGTGGAGGACACAATGTGCAAGAAAAGAAGAGATCAACAACTGATGTTCAGGGGTCCTTCGGTCCAGCGGAAGGGAGCATGAGGGTGTAAATGTCGTACAGTTATGACTTGCCGCTGAAGTTGCCGGTGGAGAAGGAACCACACTGCTGCTCCCCAGAATGGAAAAGGAGCCAGGGCCATGAGGATCTGTTTTTATTGGAAAAGAAAAGCAACCTGATTCTCCATAGCTGGATGACAATGTCTCATTGTGTCCTACATTTTGCAGATCATAGTTTGGTTCCCTTTCCACCAGCAAGTTTTGAGCAAAGATAGGCATAACATAACCACTTGTAACCTTTGTGGCTCTGCTGGTGAAATGTCACAGAGGGAAGTTGGTGGTCCTCTATGTGTCTTGAAACTGGGATAGTGTACCCTCTCCCTACAAGTTCTGCTGGTTTCACTGCAGCTATTATATTCGGACCTTGTCTCTGTTGCTTGTCTCACTTTTTTGGAGTCGGGTTTGGTGTTCTGGGGAAGAAAAGAAATCCAGCCAGCCTTGTAAAATTCCTGCTGAAAGGGAAGAAAGAACAACTATCTCACATCCTTTGGGACATCCGTTAAAATTTGAACGAAACAGAGAAGGAAGATTAGCAGGCCCCCGCACAAGGATGGCACACATTAATTGAGAAATGGTCCAATGAAATGGGGGGGGGGGGGGGGGGAGTTGTCTCAAATTCTTTGCACGGAAAAGGTCCTCTGCTGTTTCACAATCTTTACACAGAAACAAATCCAGCAGTTTTGACATCACCTGCATTGTAGGAAATCTAGCTGTTTTGACGTCCTGGCGCTGAATGAAATCCATCTGTTTCGGATTCATGGTAAAGAGGAAAGAGTTGTTATCCTTCTCGTAGGCTCGGAAGAATTGTGGAGGTGATAATGTGAATCACTCTGTAGTTGTGCTTGGCAGGGGAGGCGTCTTGGTCCACGTGAGATTCTGCGTGGCAAGGGAGGCGGTGTGGAAGGTGCCAATGCGTGGGCTGGTCATGTAACTCCACTTTGGGATCATACTGACCAGAGTTCGAGCTATAGCTCCTCTGATTTATCCGTTAGTCATGGCCAGTCTTCTCCAAGTGGCATGCGGCAGAGGACAGTCGGCAAACAACCCTCCAACACAAAAATGATGAAGTGGCAATTACGGCGGTTGAGATCACACAGGGTAGTCAGATGTGGGACACAAAGGAAAGAATCCCTGAGCAAGGATGTTGCTCTGGAAGAGCCTAGGGAAGATTCTGAAGACCACAGGGAGGATTCCAGTGGTAGCGGGGTTGGCAGTCAAATTACAATGGGGTGGACAGAGAGGCAAGGGAATTTACGGGGGGGAGGTACATGGGGATATGACAGCAGTGATAGCAGCAGCAACAGGCCCGCAAGTGCTCCAGCAAGGTTGAAGAGGAACAGGGAAACAGTTAAAGGGGGCCAGTTGCCTGATACAAGCAGATCGACAAAACACACTGTGAAGAAGAGGAAGAAGAAGAAGAAGAAGAAGAAGCAACCTGATGGCGTGGATTCTAGGAGTCCAGTCTCAAAGACAAGGAGCAAGCACCCCAAGAAACGACTTTCGGCTAGTGACTGGGCTGAGGGCGGAACGAGTCCGTCCAGAAATGTACCCCCCGTGACGCCAAGGACATATGCTCTACATCATCTGCTGATGGTGGGTAGCCGGGACTGTCACACTCTGACTGTAACTTGTGCCTGGGTATTTGCAATTTGTTATGATCTTTGCCAACTTCGAAGTACACATTCATCAGAAAGTACAATGCTGTCCAATTGCAAAAAGAAATGAATGAACTTGAGAGGAGAGAGAGGGAAATGAGGAGAAGAAGAAGAAGAAGAAAGACAGAAGAAGAAGATGATGTACACCAGCATAGATCAATGATAATGCTCTTCTTCTTCGCCAAGCACTCTCCTCCTCCTTATCTCCTCCCCTCTTATTCAAAGAAGAAATAATAATAATAATGTTGAATGGCTGAACCAGAATCAATGTCCGAATCCCTCTTCTACTGCAGGTATCACATGAGGTCCACCATAGCCATGGCCACCCTTCTTCCTCTTCCTCCAAGGTCAAGGCTATGGTGGACTATCAGGGTGTTGCCCTGCTGTGCAAAGGACAACACAAAGCAGCTATGGCTGCTCTAGCTCAGGCTGCCATGCCTGACTCTGCCTCGAAGCTTCTTGGTGTAGCTCTACCCCAACTGGGGCCTTCCTGCTGCAGCGCCCACCAAGGTGATGAAGATGGCAACCACCATAGCCAGCAACCACCGTAGCCAGTAAGTACCTTTGGCGCTCCCCCTTCCTAGTCCTAGTCTTCTTCCTCCTCCTGTCCTTGCTCCTTCCCCAGCAGCACAGCTCTGTGCTAGCGCTGCTCCAGCCAGCGCTCCAACCAGTGTGTCACCAAACTTGCACACCGACAATGAGGAGGAGCACTTTGCTCCTCCTGGAGATATAGCGGCCTGCTTGCCTCTTGGCGAGTGACTTCCTAGGCCGCACGGCCTCCGAGCAACCGATACCTTCTCCCTTTCGGAGGGAAACATCATTGCAGACTCTGATATTGCCCGTACAGGCCCTAGACTCAGACTGGTTGGACTGGTACCCGCCTAGACCTAACCTACAACTACTGGGCCTCTAAAAATGCCAACTTTTGTCTTCTTCTGCTCGGCCTCGAGTACCTGGCACATCTACCTCTACTTGGTGTGGTATCGGCCTACCTGCCACTTGAGTGTTTTCCGCTGCTTTAAGTGTCACGGGCCTCTTTCCCCGCCAGTTGAGTGCTTTCCCCGCTGCAACCCTCAATGTCATTGCCACAGGTAAGTACCGGCCCTTCGGGCCTTCTGAACAAACAAGTGCCCTTGCAGGTCACACACACGCTCAAGGCATGCAGACCATCAAACACGCACCTACACAGACTTAGAAAACTCAGCAACAAGCGGGGAACTCAGCAAGGCATACATTCCATGAGCAAAACTCAGAAATCAGCTGTGTGTCTCAGTTCGTGTTTGGCAGGTCATTACAAATTTGTTGAAATGCACTTGCAAAGCATGGTCTTATTCTCTTGATTTTGCTCCCTCTAGGTCCTTTTTTTTAATTAAAAAAAAACAGAACCTTATGGTTCTGGCTCCTTTTCCATTCTGGGGAGCATCAGTCCGGTTCCTTTTTTTTTTTTTATGGCCCTGGCTCCATATCCGTTCTGGGGAGCGTTAGTCCGGTTCCTATTCCCCCGGCAAGTCAAAAGAATACATAGTTTTACCCACTCAACGCTTCCTTCCGTATTGGTTACTCCTAAGGAGGATTGACTGTCAGCTTGCCATGACCACTTGTTCCTCTCAGGCTTCTGTCCAGAGCCTGTCGAATGAGTCCCTTTAATGCGAGAAGAGTGGGGGGGTTCGCTCAATGTTCTATTGCTCGTCCTTGTCCTTAATTGTGAGTCCGGTTTGTCTTCTTGTCGATCCTCCTTCGGGATCTTCTTGGGCTTCTGCCAGGGCACCCGACAGGAGACCTTAAAGACTTCATGATTGTGCCTGGTGCCAATTCTTCCACCTCAACCTGTTATCAACTATCGTCGCCACCTTGCCCTTTAACAGCCAGTTCCTCATGAAAGTCTGTTTCTTGGTTGCTTGTCCTTCTGGTTTGTGTCTTATAGAGTTGACTATTCCCCGCCATCTGCTTCTGATTTTTGACTCTGCCATGCTTAGGAGTAATGACCACATTTCTTCACTAGTCACCTCTGCACCCTCGATTGTTTGAGTGCATCTGCGTTTCCATATCACCCACAGTGCCAGCTTCCTGAGCAGGGTGAACGATACTTCCCTGCTGCATGTGATGTTGCTGGGGATGTTAGTTAGGATTAGGATAGAGAGAGGGGGAATGTCAGGGGGCGGGGAAGTGAACAGGATCGACCACAACTCGCGGACCTTCTTCCATACCCATGTCGCTTCTGGGAAGAAGAGGAGGCAGTGTGGGATGTCTTCGGGAAAGTTGTTGCTGCACATTGAGCAGCAGTCCGAGCTATCAGGGTCAGAATGTTTCCTTCTAGTATGTAGCCATTGGTTGACGGGAAGGGCTGCATGTGCTAATAGCCATTGCAAGCTGCGGACTCTGATTGGTCTGATGAGGAGATATTTGGTCCATGGGATGGTGATGGGCATCGTGTCATCTAGGTTCAGTATGCTTCTCCATTTCTCTGTCAGCCTTGGATTTGGGTCCCTGGTTTGTACTCCGAGGTTATACCCGAACTTTACATCGTATTCTGTTATCGTCCTCAACTTTCCGGTGGCGCCCAAGTCCCACACTCATTCTTTTGGGTCGAATTCCAGCTCCTTAATGCTGAGTTCCGGTTGGAAGATGATCCAGGGTTTCCTGTGAGAGACTACCTTCTTGAGAAGGTAGGTTTCTATTTGTACGTTCTATGGTGTTTTGTTTAGGACCGCTAGTTCGTATATGTTGTGTTTGATGATGGGGTAGGATATGAACTTGGCCTGGTAGTTAGTCGGGTTCGGTTTGGTCACAAAGCGGGAGGCTCTTGTTGGTGGGGTCTGTGTGGTGAGCAGTCCCTAGTCTCCAGGTTTCCACGTGTGTGGTTCTTTAAGGAGGGTCGTCCATGGGGGGGGAATGCTTTAAAGGATTTCTGACCGGTTGGTGTTTTGTAGGTGGCACCCTTTTAGGGGAGTGCGGAGGTCCTGTTCGGTTAACCATTCTTGTCGGTCCTCAGACCACAGATGTTTGACCTGCCATACTCCTTTCTCCACACAAGACAGCCATCTGTGGTCTTTGGCTCGGAGCGTCCATGGACTGCCCTCTGTGTCTTTAATCCAGGGATTGCAGAACAGGGGTTGTCTTAAGACTTCCTCTTTGTTGCTCGGGAACCCTTTCTTTTTGGCATCAGGCGACACCAGGCTTTCAGGATTGGTGACCAGTAGGGGGTGGCCGTAGTGGGGGGTTGATTGGGGGTCAGGGGGTTGGTTCTCCTAGCAGGTCTTCCGGATTTGATTGTCCATTCCTTTGCCATGATCGAGAACAGGCCACTCATGTTCGGTGGGGACGCTACCGGTGCCAAATTCCTTAAGCTGTCCACCGCCATCTTGGTCCACGGGAGGGCTTGTTTGGTGAGGATTTTGATTATCCCTTTTATTTGGAGGGAGATCGCTTCCTGTTTAGGGTCGATTATACCTAGCCCGCCTTCGTGTGGTTTCCTGATGACAGTTTGCCAAGCCACTTTGTTTATGCAGGTGGTTCTGTTGGGATTGCCAGTCCACAGGTAAACCCTGGCTCTAGCCTTCAACTTCTTCAGGTCGTCATCGGGAGGGGACCATATGGAGGCCATGTACCATAGAGTGGAGAATACTGCTGTGTTGACGACCAGGGCTCTCCCTAGCAGGGAGGCCTGGGCTTTGTTGCAGGTGGCAAGACGGGTTATTGCTCTGGTGATTAGAGTCTCTCCCGTACCTTGCCAGATGCCATCTCTGTTAACCATAATGCCCAGGTATCAGAGTGTTTGATCGCCTGTGGTCCATGACATTGGGGTGGATGAGTTTGGAGGTTGGGGGGGGGTGCCTTCTGCTAGCCACCATCCTTCCGTTTTTGACCACTTTACCTTCATTTATGAGGCGAGTCTGAAGGCTTCCATAGCGCGGGCCAGGGCTTGGAAGGAGGAATTACTAGCGCGAATGAGGACTGTGAGATCATCTGCGAACATCTGTGCGGTGGGGAGAATGAAGTCATGGAGGGGGTTGTGGTTTTGTTCAGCCAGGCGGTCTATGGATGGATCCTTGCGGAGGAAAGATGCAACAACTTCCATTATGAACAAGAATATTGGGGTTGCACGGGGATCGCCGTCATGGACCGATCTCGATATCGGATAGGTATCTGACAATATTCTGTTTATCTGCACCCTGCCCGTGGCATCTCCATAGAGCACTTACCCACTCTCTGAAGTTTGGGCCGACTCCCATCTTCTCCATACAACTTGTGTAGGAAGTCCCAATTGACTTGATCGTAGGCCTTTTCAAAATCGAAAAATAGGATCGCCGCTTGCATCCGTTTTTCTGTGATTTTCTTTGCATCGTCGTTTAGAGCCATCACATTATCCAGAATATATTGACCCGGAATGAATCCTGCTTGGTCAATATGAAAGCATTTGTCTGTTAGTTTGATGATTCTGTTTGCTAGAGCCTTTGCTAGGATTTTGTAGGGCGTTGTGAGAAGTGAGATTGGTTTGTAGGTCTTCAGGTCCTCCTTCTCGCCTTTCTTGTAAACTAGTGAGACTATGCTGGTGCTTAGAGATTGACCCGGGCCTGCTTTTTCCCTGCTGTCATTAATAAAGTTCTGGAGGTCATTTCCCAGTATGGGCCAGAACTGGATCCAAAATTCTTTGGACAGGCCATCGATTCCTGGTGCTTTGTCATTTCCCATCTGGGACAAGGCTGCGTGTAGTTCCCCTAGGGTGATTGGTTTGTCCAGGTCCTGCGTTTGTTGCTGGGTGATCGTGCTCTCTAGGTAGTTCATCATGTGCTGACGAGCGTTGATGTTCGCTGACTGAGGGAGGGAGGTAGTTTTGGACTCGTAGAGGTCGGCGTAGAAAGATCTGGCTATTCTTACCATGTCCGTGCTGGCTGACTTTGTCTTCCCCTGGTTTGATGGGTCCGTCAGTCTCTCGATCATGTTGTTCCTTGCATTGGCCTTAATTTTGGAGAAGAAGAATTTGGACATGGATTCATTCAGGGTGTAGTCATTCATTCGGGCGTGTATTTGTAGGCCCCTAAGTTCCCGTCTTCTCCATTCATTTAATTCATCCTTGGTAGACTGGAGTAGGTCGTGGTAGGAGTTGGCAAGATCTGATGCGAGGTTGGCTTCAACGATGTCGAGAGCAATTTGCAATTCTTCCTTCCTGATCTTGCGTTCTGCTGCTATGCTTCTAGACTCTATTGAGACCGCCCGAGATAGGTCCGTATAGCTGTCTATGAACCACTTGTGCCTGTTCTGGCGTTTCAACTCGTCCTGTTGTAAGAAAGCCCAGTTCCATCTGACTGCCTCTGTCATGCGATCTCTGGAGAGAAGTGAGTTGTTAAGTCTAAAAAACTTGCCCTTTTTCAATCGGAGAGTTGAGGTTGAGGAGCAGGTAGGTCGGCTTGTGATTGAGCCCTTTGAAGGCTGCTGCTGGTAGGATATCGACCTCCTTGATTGCTCCCTGCAACATGTCGAAAATTAGGAAGAAGTTGATCCGTGATAGTGATGTATGGTTAGATCGGTTCCTTTTGATTAGGGAGAAGGCTTTCTTGCATGGGTGGAGGATTCAAAAAGGGTCTACTAGGTCGAACTCCTTCATGATGTTTCTAAGGTGTGTGCTTGCTCGTGTGGGTCCCAGCAGCGTTCCTCGGGAAATGCGGTCCAGGTTCGGATCCAAAGTGGTGTTCCAGTCGCCTGCTATGATTAGCGGTAGGGGGTTCGAGAAGAGTGATTTTATGTGGTCAAAGAAAGCAAGGCGTTCGGTTTCCGTGTTGGGGGCGTATATGTTCAGGATCCTGATCTCTTCCTCTTGCCATGTGATTTGGATCCATGACCATCTACCTTCCGCTGTGTCGCCTTCTCCGTTGCTTACCTGTCCTTCCGGCCAGATTTTGGAAGTAGTTGGTATGAGGATAGTTGTGTCGCGATTGCCTTGGTCCGCTTTGTTGGACCACAATGTGAAAGGGCATCCACCTAGGCTTTGTTCCACGGTCCTCTTGATTTTGGTGTGGTTGGTGAGGTTGGATAGATGGGTCTCTTGTAGAAGGATGACGTCGGGTTTGGGCTTTCTTTTGTCTGTGAGACCGAGTCGGATGTCTCGTAGTTTGTCATCTTGAGTGAGAATGTTGCCCAAGCCGTTGACGTTCCAGCTATGGATCATCAGTCCTTTGGCTTGCCAGTCTACTCGTACTGTCCCAGACTGATTCTCGTTGCAGTCCATTAGATTTCGTCTGACGGGGTGCCGTGTTCAATTTTTTTTTTTTTTTTTTTTGCTTGATTGGGGTGGACGTTTGTTGGGCAGGATTGATAGTTGGAGGTTTGATATATCTAGTCCACGACAGCCAAGGTTTTGGGGCTGCCCATCTCAGAGTCCTCGCTGCCCTCGCTGATCTCTTTCTTCGGAACGAAGCTCAGGCTGTATGCCCCCACGCTACCTTCAGGTAACGTCATGGCTCCAGTCTCTGCTCCTTCCGGGGAAATCCCGTCGGCCATCCCGTAGTCTTCATCGTCGGCCGTACTTCCCTTGTCGTCATCGGGCTCCACGTTGAGCGCCCTGGCTTCGTCTTGCAGGGAGTGTTCTGAGATGAGAATATGGGACCTGATAATGGAGGCCAAGGAGACCGCCATGACCTCTGCCGGGTACATCTTGCCTGCAAGAGTGCTGTACTGCAGCGCTGTCACAGTGTTTCATGCTCTCCATATCAGTCCTTCATGTAATCTGGCTTTCTCGTCTAGTTTCACTATGATTGGCTCAAAGGACTTGGTTGTGTCGGGGTCCTGCTCTGTTTCGTTTGCCTTCTTTGCCTCGGCTGCTGGGACTTCATAAACGCCTGCAGGGAATTCATATGAGATCGCTTCTTTGATAGTTCTTGCCAGAAACCGCAAGTCTGCCAGTGTCGGGATAGTGAAGGAAACATCGGTGGCTACCTGCCACTCACCGAGTTTCCTCCTGTATCGGACGGGGACCAGAGGTCTGACGGCTTTGATTGTTTTGCGGTCTGATGCTGCTTTCTCAGTAACGTGGGGAGCCTTGTTCTCCGCGACATTTTGGATTGTGCAGTACTCTTTGTAGTATTTCTGGCGGTACTCCTTGTTCTGGTCGAACAGGCACTTTGTCTGAGCAGCGACAATAGCTATCTCCCGTTTGATGGACCGCTGCTCGCTGCCCTTTACTGGTCTATCAGCCTGAGATTTCTCGGGCCTCTTGTCTCTACCCTTTGAAGGTTTCCATTTTTTTGGTACCATGTCCCTGCTTGGGTCCTTGTGGGACTGCGTGTCGGTGCTGGATTCCGCTTCAGAGCCTGAAGCTTCTCTTTCCCTCTTCTTCTCGTGGTAGCGGAAAGCACTGAACTCCGATAGCTCGCTTTGTTGTCTCAGGATGTCGTATGAGTTCTTCGAAGTGTGGATCCCTGCTACCGTAGTCTTGCTGTTTCTGCCTGCCTTCTCTTGATGTTTCAGATGTCGAATTCTTTTTCTCTCTCGTTTTTGGCTCTTTCGAGATATTCTTGCAGCCACGGGATAGGAGAGTCTCCCTTTCCTTTTGGTTTCTCTGTCTCCTCTTTTTTGGTGGGTGGTATGTCCATTCCCTACTGGGTCAGATCCTGGTCTGAGTGATCTGGGCCCGTTAAGGAGGCCTGAGGGTTCCGGTTCTCAGAGGGTTCGCTACCCTCTGCAGGCATACTACCCTTCCCTTTTTTCTTCCCGCTTGGTTCGTCGTCGTTGGCCTTTTGGGGCGATGTTACGGACTCCGCTGGGGCTCGACCCCTGGTCTATTTTGTTGCTGTTTTTGCTACATCCCGTTTTTGGCCTGGCACCCTTTTTCCAAACCCCTCCTTTGGTACCGTCGGATTTTGGACAACTGGCGCCATGCAACAATTCGGGCGCCACTTTCAAATACCACATTTTTCAGTTCTGCCCTCGGGGCTTTTGCAGAGATGTCCCTGGTACCGTACGTGTCACCGACGCTTATACCGGTTCCCCATACAGTACGATCAACCAGTCTCGTACCAGTTTCAGCTGCTGTACTCGTACTCAGTGTGACTTGCTTCTGTTTTCGGCATTCGGACTCCAAGACTTCGACTTTGTGTCCTTGCCACTGTGTCTGCGTCCGACCCTCAGTCGTGTCGAGTGAGTGAGTGTGTGTGTGTGCTCTCACTCTGTCCCTCTCTCTCCCCTCCCCCTCGACCCTCAGTCGTGTCGAGTGAGTGAGTGTGTGTGTGTGCTCTCACTCTCTCCCTCTCTCTCCCCTCCCCCTCGGCTCTCCCTGTCTCCCTCAGCCTCGTGCTCGTTACATTGGTATCGGACCGGTTCGAACCCGCCCGACCCACCCTGCTTCGTCGTCATGCCACGTCATCGTCGTGCCACGTCATCATCGTCGAGAACGTCGTCGCCGTGCCACGTCATCATCGTCATCGTCGAAATCGTCGTCGTCGCGCCACGTCATCGTCGTTGCCGTGCTCGTCGTCCTCGTCGTCGCGCCACGTCATCCTCGTCGTCGCCGTCGCTGTTCCATGGAGCAGATAAGTAATCGATGACAATTTTCTTTTTTTTTATTCTTTTCTTCTTCTTCTTCTTCTTCCAATTATCTTCTTCTTCTTCTTCTTTCTGTTCGTTCTTTCCTTCTTCTTACCTTCTTCTTCTTCTTCTTCTTCTTCTTCTTCTTCTTCTTCTTCTTGTCGTGACTCTGATCCCGCTCCCCCCCGACTCCGATCCTCCTCCCGCGCAACCTTCCCCCGTCTCGATCGTTCCCCCCTCCCCCCCCGCTTTGCGCGACCCCGACCCCGACCCCGACTCCACTCCCGCTCCCGCTTCCACACCCGACCCCAATCCCGCTCCCGCTTCCACGCCCGACCCCAATCCCGCTCCCGCCCATCGC
>BFEA01000320.1:812732-826639 GCA_003427395.1 Chara braunii | reverse complement strand
CTCAAGAAACTCACCCCCGAGGAGCGCACCTACCTCCAAGCAAAAGGGGGTTGCTTCCATTGTCGCCAATTGGGGCACCAACAAACCAACTGCCCCAACACTGCACAATTCACCCGCCAGTCCACCTCCGCTCGACCCGCAACCTCCTCATCACCGCCCTCGGCAAGCGCGGGTCCCTCCTCATCATGAACACAGTCCCCAGGACATCGACGCGACATCAACACCGCTTCTGTCGGCCCACCCATCGGTGACGTCCTCCGTCCCACCGATGGCTCGTTTGGCATCGACCATTCGTCTGCCAACCCCTCATCCGGTGACGCACATCCCACCGGACAACCTCCAAGCGTCGCAGTCTACTCCGCCTGCCCCCCTCCCGACGATGTCCCCTATTCCGTCGGATGAACCCTCCACTGCCACGTGTTCTTCCACCCTCCTCCCTAACCCATCCTCCACCACTTTCACAGATATGGTTCAGGAACGAGCCCGACACGATCGACTCATTAGGTTGGGCCTTGAGCAACGCCACCTCAACACTAAGATCTCCTCTGCTTGTGCCGGATCCACACAGTTCCAACTCAAGTTCATTCCCGTTTCCCTCGGTGCATCGACGGTGAAGTTTCGAGCCCTCCTTGATATTGGCGCCACGGGCAACTTCATCACCAACGCCTGTGTCCACAAAGCCGACTTGTCTTCCACCGGCTATGACTCCCCGATCACTATCTGCCTAGGGGATAAGGACTCAACCATCGTCGTCGATCGCATAGTCCCTGAGACCACCATGACTGTCGGCCCCCTTCGCAGTCAGGTCTCCTTCGATGTCATGCACCTTATGTGTGACATCGTCCTAGGGACCCCGTGGCTTGACCGCTACATGCCCTACTCATTCCACCCCTCCATCCGCCTCACCAATCCTCCTGACTCTCCTGTTGACATCCCCTACCTTCTTCCCCCTTCCACCCCACCCCGCATCTCCCCACATCAATTCCTCCACATGTCCCGTGAACACCCTGACTCCGCTTACTATTGCCTCGTCATCGACCGCGAGCGTCCCGAGGACTTGCTTCCAACGGACAAACCCGGCCAAGATCCTCCTTCTGATCCCCACATCACTGCCCTCCTCTCCGAATTCAAAGATGTCTTCCTCGAGTCCTTGCCCGCCGGTCTACCTCCCGATCGCGGTGTATCCCACACCATTGATCTCGAGCCCGACCACTCTCCTCCTTGTCGCCCCCCGTACCAGCTCTCCGTCCCCGAGGCCGAAGAGATGAAATGACAACTTAATGAACTCCTTGAGAAAGGATTCATTAAGCCTAGCTCCTCCCCCTTGGGAACCAGCTGTCTCTTCGTTAAGAAGAACGACACCTCGGAACTCTGCATGTGCACAAACTATCGTGCCTTGAACCGGATCACGATCAAGAACAAGTACCCTCTCCCTCGCATATCCGAGCTTCTTGATCGCCTTCGTGGAGCCAAGTATTTCACCAAGATTGATCTCCGCAGTGGCTTCCACTAGATCCGTATCCGCGAGGAGGACACCCACAAAACCGCCTTTCGCTCTCGCTTCGGGCACTACGAGTTCCTCGTGATGCCCTTCGGACTCACCAATGCCCCCGCCACATTCCAATCTACCATGAATCACATCTTTCGCGACCTCCTCGAAGTCTGTGTCGTGATCTACCTTGATGATATCCTTGTCTTTAGCCCCACCTTCGAATCCCACCTCGGACACCTTCCCAAGTTCTCTCCATCCTTCGAGAACAAAAGTTCTACGCCAAGCTCAACAAGTGTACATTTGCTGCCCCTAGCGTAGAATACCTTGGTCACATTGTCTCGGCCGACGGCATCCGCATGGACCCCAAAAAGGTCTCCGCCCTCGTCGAGTTCCCACCTCTCTCCACCTTGACCCAACTTCGCTCATTCATTAGACTCGCCAACTATTACCGCCCCTTCATTCAAAACTTCTCCGACGTCCCCTACCCTCTCCATGAGCTCTTCCGCGCCACCGAGTCCTTCACATGGACTGAAGGCCGCCAAACCGCTTTCGACAAACTCAAGCAACTCATCACCACCGGCCCCGTCCTCAAGATCGCTGACCCCACTCGCCATTTCTTCGTCACCATTGATGCCTCAGACTTCGTTCCATTGGGGCTGTCCTGTCCCAGCATTTCCCTCCTGACCCCATCGAGATCCCCTCTGTCAAAGATTCCCCTACTCACTTAAAGTCCCCACCCGGCGAACACCCCATTGCCTTCGCTAGCAAGAAACTCCTTCCCGCGGAGATGAATTACCCCTTCCAACGAGAAGGAACTCCTAGCCGTGGTCTACGCCCTCAAAGTCTTGCGCCCATACCTCGACGGCCAATACTTCACCATCCGCACTAACAACACAGTCGTCTTCTCGATCCTTACCAAGAAAGACATCACCCCCCGCCAAGCCCGATGGCTAGACTTCCTTGCCCATTTCACCTTCACCATCTGCCACACCCCCGGCAAAAGCAACTGCGTTGTTGATGCCCTCTCCCGCCGCCCCGACCACAGGCTCCCTGAGAAAGTCTACGCCGCCATGACCCACATTCAACTTCCTCCCTCGTTACATCGCCGCTACACCCAAGGTTACCTCTCTTGCCCAAACTTTGCTTCCATTCACTACCAACTCCGCAACCTTGACTCAGTCCCTAACTACTCTCTCCATGACAATCTACTCTACATTGACACCAAGGGCACTCGCCGACTTTGCATCCTTGACGCACGTGGTCTTCGTACCGAGTTCTTAGCCGAGCACCACGACGCCAAGACAGCTGGCCACCTCGGTTTCCAGAAAACCTTCGACACCATCTCCCGCTACTTCCATTGGCCTTCTCTACTCGCCGACGTCAAAGCATACATCCGCTCGTGCCTCACCTGTCAGGCCGTTAATCCCTTGAACCGGGCCAAGCCTACCAAGCTCCAATCATTGCCCATCCCTACCCACTGGCAGTCCATCTCCATGGACTTCGTGTGCGGCCTCTCCAAGACCGACCGTGGGCATGATTGCATCTACGTCATTGTTTGTCGTCTGACCAAACGCGCCCACTTCATTCCTTGTACCACCTCGCACAATGCCAAAGACATCGCCATACTCTTCTTCGATCATGTCGCTCGCCACCACTGTCTCCCCGAGAACATCATCAGTGACCGCGATCCCCGCTTCCTATCACAGTTCTGGAAACACCTCTTCCAAGCCTACGGAACCACGCTCAAGTATAACACTGCATTCCAGCCCCAGACCGATGGCCAGACCGAGAAGATGAACGATACTCTCCAGAGAATTCTGCGGAAGTATTGTCATCCACACCAACACGATTGGGATCAATTGCTCACAGCCGCCGAAATTGCCTACAACAACGTTGTCTGCCCCTCCATTGGCATGTCCCCTTTCTACCTCGACCTTGGCTACTATCCCCGCTTGCCCTCTGATTTCTTGCTTCGCTCTCAGCTCAGCCCCTCCACCCCTTGTCCCTCTCTCAATGAATGAGTAGCAACAATGAACAGACTCCTCAGAGAAGCAACCGAAGCCCTTGAAAGAACACAAGAACAACAAGCHAACAAGACTAACAAACACAGACGTGACGTGTCATTCAAAGTAGGGGACAAAGTCTRGCTTTCTGCCAAACGCTTTGAACCCGAACAAGGCTTGTCCAAGAAACTCTCGAACAAGTGGCTCGGTCCCTTCCCCATCATTGAACAAACCTCTCCCGTGAATTACAAACTTCAGCTTCCACCTGACATGCATCGCGTCCACCCAGTCTTCCACGTAGAATACCTCAAGGAATACCACGAATCCCCGCCCCTGTTCGCTGACCGCCCTTATCCTAGACCTCCACCAATCATGCTTCCAACAGGCCCAGAATTCATAGTCGAGTCAATCATAGGACGAAGAACAACTCAAGTATCAGATCACCCGGAACCAATCACCGAATACAAAGTAAAATGGACCGGATACCCTGATGAAGAATCAACATGGGAACCCCTTGATAATCTCAAGAATGCCATGAAACTTGTTCGTGCCTATGATCGTGCTTACCCTGTATCCTAACTATACCGCGACATAAACCCTAAACCCTCGCTTAAAACCCTGCTACAACCTCGCAACCCTGCTCTACACACACGCTTGAACCCAACTCACCCTCCCCTCGACCCTGATTCCTGATGTCTGATCTGCCCTTGCCCTCGCCTTGCCTTGTCCCATATGTCCTCTCCACTACCTTGTCCCTCTTGTCCAATGCTTGTGGACCTGCGTGACGTCGACGATAAAGGATCTAATGGCAAACGCACGAGGACGATGGCCTGCTGCCTCACTGATCATGGAGATTATGCAGCTGGTTTGGCCACCATGCTATTTCATCGGCCGACATCCCGACTCGCAGACTTATTGGAGCAGCAACTTGTGACATGGATCTTTGCATCAGTCTGCGACTTCCTTGCTTCCATATCAGACCTCATTGCAGTTCGTGTACCGGACGCACCCTAGCACTTGGACTTTGGACATTTGAACTACTGCTATGCTTCTTGGACTTCTACCTGTCGCAGCCGCTGAGGACCGCTTCTACCACCTACTCCAAGACCCGATCAAGACCGCTGCAGATCCCCTTTCAAGACACTTGGACACTTTGTTCCTACATGAGATTTTGCTTCCCACTCCTTCGGACATACCAGCCCCTGCATCCTGAACAAACACTTTCATTTTTCCTGAGAACCCTGTAGAACATCATTAGAAAATCCTTGTTCCCCTAACCATTGTTTCCGTTACTCACTAGAACATCAATAGAAATTCCCTGTTTCCCTGACCATTGCTTCCCTTACTCGCTAGAACATCAATAGAAATTCCCTGTTTCCCTGACCATTGTTCCCCTTACCCACTAGAACATCAATATAAATTCCCTGTTTTCTTGGACATTGTTTCCCCTTACCCTGTAGAACATCAATAGAAATCCCCTGTTCCCTTAACATTTCTTAGCTTCCCTTGAAGACCTACCCAGTTACATCATACCTTCACCTGTGCAGAACATCTGACAGAATACCCTGTGACTTGCATCACTCCCCTTCTCCTTTTCCGACCAGTGATCGTCCCCGTCTTGTCCTTCACAGTTCCTTTTTGTTTCCTTAGGTTTTTGGCAGCCGGGACGTTGCCTTTCAAAGGGAGGGGATAGTGTTACGGACTCCGCCAGGGCTCGACCCCTGGTCTCTTTTGTTGCTGTTTTTCCTACATCCCGTTTTTAGCCTGGCACCCTTTTTCCAAACCCCTCCTTTGGTACCGTCGGATTTTGGACAACTGGCGCCATGCTACAATTCGGGTGCCACTTTCAAATACCGTATTTTTCAGTTCTGCCCTCGGGGCTTTTGCAGAGATGCCCCCTGGTACCGTACGTGTCATCAACACTTATACCGGTTCCCCGTACAGTACGGGCAACCAGTCTCGTACCAGTTTCAGCTGCTGTACTTGTACTCAGTGTGACTTGTTCCTGTTTTCAGCATTCGGAATCCAAGACTTCGACTTTGTGTCCTTGCTAATGTGTCTGTGTCCGACCCTCAGTCATGTCGAGTGAGTGAGTGTGTGTGTGTGCTCTCACTCTCTCCCTCTCTCTCCCCTCTCCCTCGGCTCTCCCTGTCTCCCTCAGCCTGAGCTCGTTACAGGTGAGGCCTGTCTCTTGAGGGAGGGGTCGGCCTGCGGGCTTCGTCCCTCGATGATCTGTTTGGCTATGTCCAGGATGTTGTCATAGTCCTCTGGATTGGAGAGAGAGGCATCCGTCTGCTGTCTGATCGATTCCAGTTCCCACATCAAGTCCTCATGCCTCTTTTCTTCCTTGATCACTCGAGAGTCGATCACCGGGTCGGAGTGGATTTTCCCTGGGATTCCGGTAATCTTCTTTGCCCCCACATGGTGCCATTTGTTGTCCGAGGGAGGGAAGATGTCTGGCTGTTTGATCGTCGGGGTGGTTTTAGTATAGGTCCAAATCCATTTGGGGTCTGGGATGTTATCGTCGAAGACCGAGCCGTTGTAGTCTGAGTCGTTGACGAACCCGATTCCTTTATTTCTTCCACCTCTACTAACATATTCTGCCTCAACTTTTTCAGTTCAGTAGAGCGCGGGCATTTGGGTGGAGAGAGCCGCGTAGGAGGACTAAGGGATGGGAGGGTAAGGGATGTAGGAGGGCCGGTTATCGGAGGCGAGTTGAAGGCGCGTTGAGGGGGGCGGGGAGGGGTTGGGGTTGGGCAGGCGAAGAGGAAGGATCCAATCTTGGAGTTGAGAGGGAGGAGGAGGGTGGAGAATGAATGAGAGGAGGAGCTTGTCTTCGAAAGCGGGAGGGAGGAGGAGAGAGGAAAGGCAGGATGCGGGCCACTATTTCGTTTTGTACTGTTTGTTTGTTTGTTTGCTTGCTTTTTTTTTTTTTTTTTTTTTGGACTCTTTTTCCGCGCGTTTGAGGTTATCGCTCGCTCTGCATTGGGCGGGGTGAGCTTGGGTTGCTAATCGGGACTTCGGGCTGAATAGGAGTGGACACTGTTGTTGGCTGCGAGGGGTGAGATGCGTTGGGTAGGGAGAATGTTAGTAAGCGAGGGCGGGGGGGAAAGATTGGGGGGGGTTATAACACAAGCGGTTATTGGGTAGCTGAAAATTCAGGAATGAAAATTTTGAAGTGAGAGTTCTGGGCAGTCTGAAAATCCTGAATGGTTCTGATGTGGTGAAAGGTCCGAAGACCCTGAAAACCACCTGTTTAGGCAGGCTGCATCCTGAAGTGGTGAAGGGTGTCCTGAAGTGGTCAAGTGAGAGTTTTGGGCAGTCTGAAAATCCTGAATGGTCCCGAAGTGGTGAAAGGTCCAAAGACCATGAAAACCACCCTTCACCACTTGAGGATGCAGCCTCCCTAAACAGGTGGTTTTCAGGGTCTTAGGAACTTTCACCACTTCAGGACCATTCAGGATTTTCAGACCTGAATGATCTTGAAGTGGTGAAAGGTCCAAAGACCCTGAAAACCACCTGTTTAGGCAGGCTGCATCCTGAAGTGGTGAAGGGTGTCCTGAAGTGGTGATGAAAAATACGACTGTTGTTAACCTTCTCTCGGTTATAACCATTCGCGCTTTTCTCCGTTGCTTCTCCTACATGGCTTGTTGCTGACCCGTCGAATCGTGTCGAGGGGACTCCGTCCTGACTGGCAGCTGGTCCCTGCTGCCCTCCGTTCTGTGTCCTGTTGGTGACACGTGTTGACGTCTCCAATGGCTGCGTTTTTTGGAGGTTGCTTCTCCTCCTGGGGTGTTGGCTGGCGGGCTTCCCGGTTTGTCGGCGGCTCCACGATCGGGACGACGATCGATTGCACCTTGATGATGCTAGCGGCCTTCCTCTTGACCTGGGCGTGTCTTTACACCTCCGTGATGGCGCTCATGTGGGCGGAGAGGAAGGTTGGGGATGGCTCCTCCTCGGTGGGAGGAGTGCTGGCGATGGCTGACTTGGGCGTCCCCTTCGAAATTTGAGGGCGGCTTTGGGACCGTGGGTGGGCGGGAATGGACGGAGCGATGCGCGCGGGCGGGCGGGCGGGTTCCCGTGGGCTAGGCCCTCGATGTTCCCCAGTAGTGCAAAATAGCGCACCGGTGCGTTAGACGGGTGGCGCTTACCGAACGGCGCTGGTGCGATTGCTCGCGCATCAGTCCGGTTCCTATTTCCCCAGCAAGTCAAAAAGAAGTACATATAGGACTCACACACACTCTTCCCCTTTACGGTAGGAAAGCCCGAGGAACGACATTGATTACTTCTCATCGGAAGGATGTACCACCCCTCACCCCTGTCCCCCTGAACGAACCCCAGTGTTGTGGCCCCTATAGACTTGCTTAGAAAGGCCTGGTCTAACCTGTTCCTCTCAGTACCTTGACTGCCAGATTCTCATTAAATATTAGGACTGCAGACTTGGCTCCTCGGCTCCAACTCGTTAAGTATTAGAACTGCAGACTAGGTCCTTTTCCTTTTTCCCTTTCTTCTTCTTCTTCGTTTCTTTTTCTTTTTTTCTTTTTTTTTCTTTTTTTGGGATATAGACAAAGCACAAGAGAAAATACTATTCCCTTTATTATTGATGATGATGGAAGTTTACGCACTTATACCGTCTTCACCGGAATAGAACGCCCGGTCATTCGAGATGTATTTGGGGCAACTTTTGAGTCTAGACACAGCAATTATGACCGTATGATGTATTCGGGTGAAGACAGTAGCCTGAGGTAGAAGCCTCCGACCTGTTTCTAGTGAGGTACTATTTCCTTTTCCCTTTCAAACAATTTGAAAATTTGAAGTTCGGAATGTGAGGGGGAATTCAAATGATTCGTGTTTGTGCATTCCCAGATGAATCAGATTCCTTCAACAGTTTCCAATGACATCTGAACAGAGATTGAACCTTAGAGGGTGCCTTGAGAATTCAAAACTTTGAGGAGGACCCTATGTTTCTGACGCTTTGATGATACCTTGCATGCTACAGCCTGATTTGTACCTCTACCCTGGATGATACCATTAGATAACTAACTTAGGTCAAAACCCCTTCCCTCTTGAAAACTCCTAATAGCTACCTTCTTCCCCCGAACATAACGCATATGCGTTGTATTCGAGCTTTGTCAAATTTGCAAAAAAATCGAATAGAACGCATACGCATTGTATTCGGAATTTAGGGCTACTCGAATAGAACACATCCTATGCGTTGTATTCGAATAGAACACAACCTATGCGTTGTATTCGAATAGAACACACCCTATGTTCGGGGGAAGAAGGTAGCTCTTCCTACCTTTTGCAAGCTCTCCCATCTCTCCCTTGCCTGCTCTTCCTTTGTTATCGTCAGGCGCATGCTTCCTTACCACAGACATAGCACCAACAGTGCCTGACCCTGAGAGTATAGCTGCAGGGTCAGGCTGAGGTTCTAGCCTAACTCCTTACAGTTTCGGTATCTGGGTGCGTTTGTTCGTTCTTCGCACTTGGTGTTTTCGATTCTGATTTTATGACCCTGTGGGCCTGTGGTAATACAATCCCCTTCGCATGTTTGATTACTGATATGATGCAGGATGAAAAGGAGGAAGAGTTGCTGAGGCGAGCAAAGGAGCAGGTTAGTTGCTGGTCTTTCCCACAGCTTTCCCAACAAACCATAGGGAGGGCTGGAAGTGGTCCTCCCCTTCCCGTCTTGTAAATGTGCCAGGACTTGAACCCTTGACCTCGGGGCACTGAAATACTGCACATTTTCCAGGTCACTTTTGGAAATCCTGCATCCCTGTATGTTGTGCAGTTGCCGTTTACCTTCTGAATTTGTGAACCCTTATGCGCCAATGGTGGTTCTGTTCAGGGCTGTTTGGGCCTAAACTGTCAGGTAACCATGGTTATCTATACCCACCATTTCCAAGTTTCAACCCTGTTAAATGTATTCGTTCTTGGGAGCACTGTTCAGCATGTTTGTTCTTGAGTGCACCTGAGTTCATTTTTCTCAAGTCATAAATGCACTTGTGCTGCTGGAATCCTTGTGTGGGCAAGAAGTCCGTATTTAGTCATGTCTGTCTGCCTCACGCTCTCTTCCTCGGCTTCCCCAGTTTGGCTGTATCGAATTTGTTCGTGAGAGACTCAAGCCTCTCCCTTTCTCTCCCTCTCCCTCTCTCTTTTTCACACACACATGAATGCTTGCTCTACTTTCTCAGACTTAGTGCCATTCTCGTCAGGGGTTTGGACTGACAGTCTGCTAGGATTACTTGCTTGCTAACTCTGGGCGACGTGGCGAGTCCTTAATACTCCTTATTATCCACCAGTCAAATGCATCCTGGGAAGGCTGTCGGCGTTCAACCTCCTGATAAGTCGGTGAAAGTCCGACGAAATAGTCGGGTACAGTCATGCTTTTGTTTTGGAGTTGTGCATAACAAACATGACAACACACAACCTTTCCATGCTAGTCCTAAACAACTCCTTAAACCGTGGGTGGTACACGGCCCGAGCGTTGCAGAAAGTTTTGTCGCCACAAGCAAAACTTGGAGGGGCCGCGCGGCCAGGCCCGCCGTTGAAAAAAAATTGGCGGCCTCTGAAGTGGTGTGGGTTTCATGCTGACACCCGCGGGCCGATATGTGGTGTACTGGTGCTTTAAAGCACCACAGTACATGGCCCCAGCCAAGTTGAGAGTCCAATTGAGCCTCTCCTAAAATTTAGGAGGCTCACGCACCGTCGATGAAATAAATGGACGGCAGGCGACCTCTGAAAGGGGCCCGCGGCCGATGGCTGGCATGTACTGGTGGTTTAACCCATGGCCCATGGCCCTGTATCCTTCCCACCCAACCCACAATCGAAAGCTTGGCTTACGCAAACATTACTAATTTACTATCCCTTCTGACCCAGAAAGGGGAAGACCCTCCCACTCTGCCTACATCGCTCCTTTTGCATGCGATGAATCTTGCTATCCTTCATCGTGAACCCCTTAAAAGGCCTTCACAAAGACATTTCTCTTAAACGACAACTACATCTGAGTCTCTTTTTCCTGAGGTGGATTTGTGCTGTGAGTCAAAAGAAAAACAAAAAAGTTGCAAAACGGCGATCCAGAATTTTTTCCTATTTGGCTGGCCGCCAGCCAAATAGATACCCAACTTCCCTGTTTGCTAATTCTGTATTAGTACTGCTCAACTTCTTCACCAGCTGGAAACTTAAACCACCCAGTACCTACTGCGTTTTTAGGCGTTAACGCGGTGGATGAATCGGTGGACTGTGCGGGTCTATCTATATTCATTCGCGTCAGAGGGGGCCTAGGACCCCCTGAGGTACTGGTGGTTTCAACGACGAACTCTCAGCATCTTTTCATTCCTGTGGTGAATTTCCACTGCACGCCAAAAGAAAAGAGCTGCCACAAGCATGTTTTCATTTTTGTTTTTGTTTCGGCAGGTGCCTGGGAGAGGTACTGGTTCAATAGCACTGTTCATCCGGAAATCCTGTGGTGGAGATTGCCTGGGAGAGGTACTGGTCGTTTCGCAAATGAAAACTGAAGTGATAGACCTGTTCGTGCTGTTGACGGGCTACGATTTCCCCTAAGGCCTGACTGGTCTGTCTGCCTCAAAAGTTCTTACTACTTCTTAGATTTGCGAGTCTGAAAGGTCTGAAAATTCAAAATGGAGACTCTACCTCCCAGGTCCTAGGTTCGAATCTCAGCTGCGACAAAAATAACAGAAAGCAGAAAGACTAACAGTTTGGGCAGATCCTGGGTTCAGTCCGACTCCCTCAACGACCTTGCTGCATAGCTTGAAGGACCTGCACAGCACGTGATGCCTCCAGGTACAAGTGCATGGTGCCGGCATAGAACTGTCTCTCTAGGTACTACCGTCTTCGGCCGAATACAATGAATGATTGCTATAGCTGTTTCTGGACTAAAAGGTGACCCAAATTCAGCTATAACGACCGTAAAGGTGGCCCAAATCCTGCTATAACGACCGTAAAGGTGGCTGAAATCCAGCTATAACGAACGTAAAGATGGCCCAAATCCAGCTACAATGACAGTGTTCTATTCGGGGAAAGACAGTAGTGCCGACCCTCTTCGAGGGCATGATACTGATCCCATATCCATCTCCCGCTGCAGCAGTGCTCCAGTTCCATACTCGCTGGCATTCGTTATCAGCTCAAAGGGCATTGCTGGATCTGGAATCCTCAGGGAAGATAGTTAGTGAGGTGGTCTTTGAAGTGTCTAAAAGACCTCACACTCCCTAGTTCACACAAATGGGCTCTACTTCCTAGTCAGACTTGTCAATGACGTGGCTACCCGTGGCACAACCTTTGATGACCTCCTCGTGGTAGTTCCGCATACCAAAGGGACGCTGGACCCGTTTTCCAGCAGGTGACGCTCCCCGCCAATAGATGGAGCCTCTCCCCGGGTGCTAGTGATGCCTGCTCTAAACAGCACCGCTAGCACTGGAGGGACTGTTAAAAAAAAAAAAGTTCAGCATACCAAGGAATGACCGTACCTCTTTGACTTTCCCAGTTCTTGGCCAGTATGTGACTGCTGCAACCTTCTTAGCCTCAGGTCTCATCATGACTCTCATGCCATCAGCTCCTATGACATGCCCAAGTAGAGGATCTCTTCTTTGCCGAACCCTCTCTTCTTGGCGATGATCTTTGCAATCGATCCAGCAAGTCATCTATACACGACAACAACTAGACGTCCATGACATTGATGTTGTTCAGCATGCAATAGTCGATGCGCATATAGATGCCATGATTCTTCATCGGGACAAACAGTACTACCTTTTTCACCTGAATACAACATACGGTAATTATATCTGTATTTGGGGTACCTTTCTGTTTAAACCTTAAATACAGCGATAATGACCGTACATTGTATTCGGAACAAAGTTCCGACGAACAGTACTAGATCACTGTATGGAGAGCTGTTGGGCATAATCCATCCCTCCTCTGTGAGCTCAGCGGGCTTGCAGATTGATGTACTCCGCTAGGAGCTGCCAAATTTTTTCTGGTCCATTAGGGTCTGCATCTCTGCTTATATCACCCAGACACGGTAGAGCCCCTGTCTGCGATGTCGTCTGATGTAGTTGAACAACCCTGGTGCAGATATGCTGAATTCTCTGGACAGTGGACACCACTCCCCTTGCAGATTGTGATGTACTCCTCTACGAGCTGCCACATTTTTTCTGGCCAATTAGGGTCTGCATCTCTGCTTGTATCGCCCAGGCACCATAGAACCTTTGCCGCGATGTTGAACAAGATATGCAAAATTTTCTGGACTGGTTCTTAGGAGGTCCCTTTGTATAGCCCTGATGGACCACCTCCTCCATCTGGGGGTTGGACCTTCTGAATGGTGCAGAAAATTGCTGCATCTCAAACTGTGAGTTGTCACGGCCTAGCCCCATCTCGAGAGGTAGGTGATCCAAAATATAGAAAAACGAGATTGCCTGTTTCAGCCTGCTTTCCTCATCAAACGTTATGGGGTTGTCTCTTTCAAACTGGGAAATGCAGATTGCATCCCCGCTTGCGGCAATTACCTCCATTACGGTAGGAAGGTTCTGCACCTTCATTCCCGGGTGCAACTGTTTGATGGCCTCCCTGGAAAGGTAGTTCTGTACGAAATCGTTGCCCAATCCCCACCATATTCTTTACAGCCTCCTTACTGATGACAACGTTGATTAGGTGAACTTGCTTCTCTTCATTATACTCTTCGACAGGTTCCCCAACCTCGACATTCTCTTGACGGCACCTTGCATGCACATCAGCCTGTTTACAGGTCTGTGTGACATGCAACAATGTGTTGTGCCAGTTGGACAACACAACCAGAAACGTTGTCTGTTTCCGCTTTCTTCTTCTTCATCATTGTTGCTGCTGCTACAGATATCCGCCTGGGTGCCTGCAGTCATCCCTACGCTATTAAAATCGCTAGCGTCGCCAAAATGAAATCCGGGCCGTCGTTGGTCCTACCGGCGCACGGCCCAGATCGGTGAAAGAATGTAACAAATCTGTGATCTGGGCAGTCAGGCCTTACCCGATGGACGGCCTGGATGGACGTGATCTTTTGAAAGAATGTAACAAATCGGTGATATGGGCCGTTTGGCCCTATGGGATCGACGGTCTGGATGGACGCGATCGTGAGATCTTAAGACCGTGCCCAAATCCAGGCCGTTGGTCCGGTAGGGCCCGATGGCCCAGATCACAGATTTCTCATCGGGTTGGGCCCGTAGGTCTGTCCTACCGCCTTTCTGCCTTTGTCCGTTACTTCGGCCCGTTTCTTGGCACGGGCATTAGGGTTTGTCGGACGCGTTCCTTCGCGTATGGCCGCACCCTGTGGCGCGCACGACTCTCTCTGTGTGTGTGTGTGTGTGTGTGTGTGTGTGTGTGTGTGTGTGTGTGTGTGTGTGTGTGTGTGTCTGTGTCTGTGTCTG
>BFEA01000320.1:741424-759795 GCA_003427395.1 Chara braunii | reverse complement strand
AGAGAGAGAGAGAGAGAGAGAGAGAGAGAGAGAGAGAGAGAGAGAGAGAGAGAGAGAGAGAGAGAGAGAGAGAAGAGGACTTACCTGCCCAGCGCCATAGCTGGCTCCGCGGTACCTGCAAGTTCAGCCATCGCCAGGTAAGTGCAGAAAGCACCTAGCTTTCTTCTTCTTCTTCTTCTTCTTCTTCTTCTTCTTCTTCTTCTTCTTCTTCTTCTTCTCCTCCTTCTCCTTCTTCTCCACTCCTCTTCTCCTCCTACTCCTCCGAAGTTCTTCTTCTTCTTCCTCTTCTTCTCAGAGTAGAGATAGAGGTAACTGCAGACATTGTTTGGACACGGCATTCTGCCCTATTGGACACGACATTCAGATCGGACTTGCACTCTACATTGGGATTGAACTGTGTGTGACATTCGGAGATCAGACTTGGGTTGGACTTGGTTACCTCCGTCCCTCCCCCTTCTCTCTCGCACGTCTATGGATCTCTCCCCATGTGTGTGAGCGGAAGGGCAATCTTTCTGATGTCTTGCCCTTCCGAAGTTTTCTCCTTTTCATGTTGTTGTCCACGTGTCCTTTGATACTAAATCTTCCGCTGCGCTGCTTCACAGCCCATGATGATAATGATACGAATGTGTTGTTGTTGATTTCTCGTTGGGTTGCTCTTTGCATCATGCACATTGACATCTTGTGAACGCTGCACCTATGCTGCTGGTTGTTGCCACTTTTCGCATTGCTAGATCCTAGGCTGTCAGTGCATTTCACTTTCTGATATGCTACAATTTGTGTCTGGAGTGTGGATCGGTACTTATTGTGCACAACATGCTCACAGCTTGCATTCACATGTGCAGTGGCATGCCAGTGAACAACAAGAGGGAGAACCAATAAAAGATGAGGAATGCTGAAAGACTTTATGATCATGTCTATGTGAAAATTTACGAAAAATAATAAGATATATTCTCTCCCTCCCTCTCTCTCTCATGGGCCATATGTAATGTTGCGATAGGCTTTCATTCTGGGAAATTCACAATGATATTAACCCTTTATTCACATTCGTTCCTTTGGATTATGTCTCCCAACTAATAGCTCATGTTGGATAAACCATACAGCTGTGTAGCACACCGAACATGTTCGGAGCTTTTCCGAACGTCCGAACATGTTCGGGTGTTCGGCCGAACGCCTCCCTAACGTGTTCGGCGAACATATTTAAAAAAAAAAAAAAAAAAAAACTTTTTTTTTGGGTTTGGATTTTTAAGTTTTAACTCGAATTTGGTTACGAATTTGAGCATACCTCCGAGGCAAAAGTTGTTTGTATTATTATTTTACATAACATATAGTTTTTTTCAGATTTTTCAGAGATTTTTTTTTAGTAAATATTTTTATGTTCGCGTTCGGAGGGTTTTGGCGCTCATTCGCATTCGGTCGCGAACGTAATCGAACCCGAACACGATGCTGCACAGCCATACAGTATCCTTCTGCTGTGCTTTTGATGTGGTCTTAAACCTTGATGCAGTTCTTCTTTACCAGTGGTCTTTTAACTGCGTATTGTCTCGATCATACTGGATGGCATACGCAACCACTTGCCATCATCCTATCCAATTCATGAAACACACGTCTTTGAGACAAAACCATACATCGAGACTCAAGAAGAAGAAGAAGAAGAAGAAGATAGGACCGATGCCATCTCCCTCCTCTCGCCAGTGTCATCTCCCTCGTCTTTAAGGACAATGATTAATGAATGAATGGAAAATAATCAATGTCCAAATGATCTCCCTACTGCCAGAAGGAAGAGCTGTCCTTTACCCTCCTCTCACCCTTTTCTCTTCTTGGTAGTGCACCTGGCTATAGCTGATCACATAGCTGATCATCCATGCATAGCACGGATGTCCAAAGGACAACGCACTACGACCATGCCTCTCCCATCCACTACCTCCACACCCTCACTCTCGGGTGTAAGTCCATCCGGTACCCGAACGGGGGCCTACTTCATGCAGCACCAAGCAGGGAATCAAAGATGAAGCTCCACCATAGCCAAAGGTAAGTCTTCTTGCCGGTTCCCATCTACTTTCTCCTCCATCACGACCACTAACCGTCCTTCTACTCCCTCAGGCTCAATGTGGGCATCTACTACTTCTCTTGAAAGTTAAGGCGACTTGCCCTCCTTCAGGGCAGAGCGGCAGCATGACTGCCGAGGGGTGAGTACCCAAACTACTCATCGCGCTGGATGATATACTCTTGCCTCTTGGCCTCCGTGCGTCCTCACCTGGGTGCTGCCTGTGCCATGCCCTTATGGTGGGAGCATCATCGGAGACTGTAATGCTACAGTCTTCCCCCGAACAAAACGCACGTGCGTTGTATATGAATAGAACGCACGGGGTGCGTTGTATTCGTATACACCGCACATGTGCAATGCTACGGATTTTAGGCACTAACTTCAGAAAAGCCCCCCCCCGAAAAAATCCAGTATATGTCGATACCTTTGCATGAATCGAGAAATGGTCGAGAGTGGGAAAAAAAAAACAAAAAAAAAACACAGAGCCCGATACCAGGGCTCTCTCTCCACTACTTACCAAATATTAAAAACGTGAAAAAAATAAAAAAATCTGAATGAATCTTTTGCCAGAAAATGGACAAATGCATCACCACATTTTTTGGTCTATTGTGCATGTGGAGAGCAGTGGAGCAAGGGCCGTCTGTACGTACCAATCGAAAAGTCGGCCACGCTACTTGCTGAGAGTTACATTTGAACAGTCATGCAGTCTTCGATCTCCATCTTGGCCCAGCGAGCGCGAGAGAGAGGGGGCACAACACTCTGAATATGAGTGTTGCACTGCAGACGGGCACGAGCGCCAGAGAGAGAGAGAGAGAGAGAGAGAGAGAGAGAGAGAGAGAGAGAGAGAAAGAGATCAGGAGGAGCACTGCAGGGCACGCATTTTTGAAAATGAGCACAACGTTCTGTATGTTGTGTTTGAATAGAACACCCGTGTGTTCGAATAGATTACAGGTGCGTTCTATTCGAGCAGAACATACGTGCGTACTATTTGAATGTGCATTTTATTTGGATTTCAGGGGGCGACTTCAAGAAATCGACTTTTCCAGGGAAATTTGAATAGTACATACGTGCGTTTTGTTCGGGGGAAGACTGTAGGGGCCTTGAACATAGACCTAAACTAGACCCAATACTGTATTGGACTTTATGGCCTTTCCGAGTCGCCAGAAAATCCCTACCGGATCCTAATGAATTTAACTTTTGTGCCTGTCCGTACTAGACTTTCCGCAAGATTGTTCGTTGTATAAATTTTCAGTCCTACCCTAGGGCCTGTAACTACGCCTATGTACTGCTCTACCCTCCAACGACACACAAACAGGGTTAGCGCACAGATACAGACTCAGACTCAGCTAACATCAGATAGACTCACAGACGCAGAGACAACACATGCGATGAGTATGTGGACTTAGAAATCTCAGCAAATCAGACGAACAGACAGCAGTTTTTTCTCCCTCAGAGAAATGCTGAAATCTCAGATTGCAACTGTGCAAACTTTACAAGCTGATACATGCCCAGTTGGGCAATGTATGTACAGCCAACGATCCACAATGTGATGAAGAGGACTGAATGGACAATCCAATGTTATTGAAACATCAACATGCAATGTACACCCTGATACATACAAAATGGCACAAAACAGCGCAGCGGAAGACTTTGAGATAAGTCCTGACCTGACCGGGACTGACGCGACACCCCATCACTCGTCGCACATGTGAGAGAGGAGGGACCACACACATAGAAGAAAGGTCCCTCCTTTGTACACGCACATGGGGAGATACCACAGATGAGAGATGGGGGGGAGAGGAGAGACGAAGATGGAGGCGAGGGAGAAGGCCAAGATCGCAATAGCGAAGTCCAAAATAGTCCCTTGCCGATGTCCAATCAATGTCTGCCTCAGAATTGTCGGATCAGATCCTGGGCGCTCTGCCCACGGTAACCTCTGCCTGTAACACCTCTCTCTCTCTCTCTCGTATCTGATGATGAAGAAGAAGAAGAAGAAGAAGAAGAAGAAGAAGGAAGAAGGAGGAAGGAGGAAGACGAGAGGGAGACCGGCGAAGAAGAAGAACATGTTGTCTTCGTCGCTGTCTCACCTGCAGGTGCTAGCGCAGAACTGACCTCCATCCTGTTGCTGTCGTGTGCAGGTCGTGGGGGCACATGGAGTCCCAGCTATGGCGCCAGGTAAGTCCCCTAACGCAGGTATGGCCTCCGATCCTCTGCCTTCGGGCGCTCAGCCTCCGACAGCGCAGCACAGCGCTAAAGCAGCGCCGTGCTCAACCAGCAGCGTGTCACTACAGAAGTGAGCTGCCCGAACTGTCCTCAGCCCAGCTTCAGCCCAGCTATAAGTAGCGCTGGGCCTGCTGGGTGTCCTCAGGTACTGGCCTCCAAACGGCCTACTTGGTCTGGGCCCCTACCGCGTGTCCAGACCGCGCTGCTGATGTAGCGAGGCGCCAAAACGCTCGTGGCCTCAAAAAGGCCTTGTCCCTGTGTACCTGGCCCAAGGCGTTGCCTTGGGACCTGCAGTCCAAAACGACGTCTGGACCTGCAGTCTGAAACGACGTCCGAACGGACAGCTGCCGGTACCTGCGGCCAAAAGGCCGCCGTGGGCCTCCAGGGTGCACGCTGGATGGCGCGCGGCCTGGGCGCCCCTTAGCAGCCGTCGGGCCCCTCAAACAGGGCCCGTGTGCAGGCACAGCATGTAACACAAGCTGATGAAATATGAGTGATAGCTTTAGGCCTGTTGATTTTATTTTTTTCTTTCATTTCGTTTTCTCTTTTGGACACCTTGTCGATCGAAGAGATTCACCTGGCCGAGCGGTGGCTTTGCCATAGCGAAACCTGAAGCTTGTTGAGTATCATGATGCTATAATTATTTCGAAGGGTTGTGTGTTTTTTATTACTTTTTAAAAGTTTTCTGTAACATTTTTCCAGTTTTTTCTGAGGAACCAATCAGTGGGAAGTTGGGAACACAAATTTCTCGAGCTGCAGAAGACTCAAAGCGTGACAGGCATATATGAGCAAAGTCGAAAACAGAATTACAAAGCTGAGAGTACACTGGGCATCAAAGTCTCTTGACAACGGAAGTTCCCCAAGGATGGGCGAAGGTGCAGATCACCTCCTTGATGCAGTCTTCTAGTTTGATTCGTCTTGTCATCGGCCAAGGTAGACACTACAAGTCTACTCGGCCTCTGCATCCAGACCTGGATGCAGCCTCTCTACGCAAGTATGACTTGTGTAATTACGCATTGATCCAATGTCAACCGGGTCCTGATTTGATTCCATCTACCCCTACTTCCACTACGACCAACTCTTACTGTGGACCGTTTCTCATAGCTACCCAGGAAGCTAATAGATTTTTCTGGCTTGCCTCATTTTCTAGCTCCTCCAAGGTCTCAGTCACATCCCGAAAACAGAGCATCTCATGGTCTGGCTGTGACTGCAGGGTAGCTGTAGGGTCAGTAGCTTGAGTTGTATCTGACTAAGAGGGCGATGGAGAACTGCTGAGCTGGGATCAGTCTTCCTACCTCTCTAAACTGTGTAGAAGGGACTACTCCTACTGGCTTTTCTGGTTTCCCAGTTTGCCTCGCGCCTTGTTCAGGCATCGGTCCGTACTGTGACCAAACGCTCCACGTTTCATGTGTTGCCCCGTTTAGTACCTATCATACCACATATTTTTAGCCAATCACTCCTTGACCCATGGCTGGATCCTTTTTAGCACCAGCCTCCTTAGCTTTCCAAACAGCAGTGACCCCTCCCTCTTGGAGCGTTGACCCACTGGATGCCCCTTCCTCTGTTTATTCCAGGTCTGGGGAATTCTTTGACCGCCTGCTGGTTGCCTTCAGCATCCACATACAAGAGGTGATTGTTTGTTTGAACTTTTTCCAGTCCTGGCCCCTGGGGCAATTTCTTCCTCTGTCCACCTACCATAGCTCCTACTAACACACTAGCGTTTTTCATCTGGCCTCTCAGTCGAAAGCCTTGGCGCTCAGAGACACGAAAACTCTGGGACGATTTTTGGTTCAGATTGGCTCAAACTTGGTTACGTTCTTTTGTTATCCTCGCCAGTGTCTTTCTATGATTAGTTGTTGGGAGTATTATCAGAGAGGGAGAAACACTTAGGGTTATCTCCACACCTGCATGTAACTATTTCCGCTGTCTATTCTGTTCGTGTGCAGTGTGTACTCTGTCTCCTCTCCCCTTCTTCTTATGCATGTATGGGCATGTGTGAGATTGTCTGGGTGCGAGTGTTGATTGAATTCGGCAGACAACCAAAATCATAACACAAACATACACTGGGACCATCCTCAACCAGGTGTCCAAGTTTTCACCTTTCTATTCCCTAGTGAACGAGTCCAGCTTTTCCATGGCTGAAGGGAGGATATGGCAATGTGCCTGTAGTGCCCATTGCTGGTGGCGGCACTGCAATGGCTGGCACTGGGATTGAGGAAGTAACTTGCGCTAATGTTGATGATGTACGAGCAACTGCAGTGCCAATCTGGGGCAAAGAAAGCGCATTGGCACCCCATAGAGTGGCACAAACGATGATGCGGAGATTGTTGTACCACCTCCTATTGGTAGTCCGGGGACATTAAATGGTGTAACCAATGTACTGGAAGGGATTGGACTGGACAACTTGGTGAGCATTTTGTCCACTTTCTCATCCAGGGACTTTAGTTGGCCTGTCAGGCCTAAGACACATACTAGTACCTCATCCTTTCCCGCAAAGTTGATTTTCAAGTTCCTTCCAGTCTGGCCCAATAAATTTGGTATAACAGTTAATACATCACTCAGATGGATAGAACTCGCAGAAAGTACATCCTTTGACATCCAGTGTGGGAAAGCTCGAACAAAATTATCCATAAGTCTGCAATGGATTGTAGATAAAGTTTTATGATCTAACTTAGCCTCTATCATTTCAAAATGCACTTTAGAATGAATAAGTTCATAAAACCTGAGAGCCGCGTTAACGCCGACAGCGCAGCGGGCTTGCGCTGGGATGGCGTGAACCAACCGCGACGAGAGCAAGGGAGGAGACGTGGGCGATGCGTAGGCCGAACATCGGGTGATGGCGGTGGGAGACTTAAGGCGCACGAGGTTTTGACCTCGCCAAGACAAGGCGACGATCTGACAAGGACGCCTTGACCGCGTGGGAACGAGAAGGCGGGCTGATTGGGGAGAGGGGGAACATATGACTGGTGGCGGCGGGAGGGAGATAAACTCTATCGGTTGACGAAACCACACCATCGGTCGCATTGCCGGTGGAAGATACAGAGGAACGGGAAGGGGTGCTCTCAGCACGGGTGCGCCGGGACTACAGGTGGGGATCGGCTCGAGCCATGACCAAAAGAGCGATGAGAGCGGATCACTACACCACCACTTACCGGAGCGTGGCGTGTTTTCGGTGAAAGGAGCGGGCGAAATCTCACTTTCGACGGCAGCGATAGGAAGATCGACATAGCCGTCAACGGCCGCTGCTGGACGGCAGCGATAGGACGATCGAAACAACAATCAACGGCCGCTGCTGGACTCCTCTTGGGGACCGGGGAGTTATCTCCCGATGGGGGGGTCTGGCGAGCCTTTGACTTCAGCGTGTGTCAGGATCAGGCATTTCTGACACAGGTATGTGCAACTGCCTTGTTTCTTATTTTTAATTTTTTTGGAAGACGTGGCTGCGTTCTGCCCATCTTGGTTCTTGGGCACGTGGCATGCATGAAGCTTGAGCACCGACGAGCGACGCTGCCTTGTTTTTTAATTTTTTAATTTTTTTTGGAAAACGTGGCTGCGTTCTGCCCATGTTGGTTTTTGGGCACGTGGCATGCATGAAGCTTGAGCACCGACGAGCGACGAAGAGTGGACAAGGGGGGCGCTATATAATCCATCCTTCCCCTTACCTCGTCCTTTTTTTGATGTGCTTCTGGGAGAGAGGGAAAGAGGCAGGAGAGAGAGGGGGGTGACATACAAACCATCCTGTCTCGTACCTCGCCTCTCTGATGTGGGCATGCGTAAAAGCGTGGTAACGAGAAGGAGGGCTGATAAGGAAAGGGGGCACATATCACTGATGGCGGTGGGAGGGAGATAAAATTTATCGATTGACGAAACCACACCATCGGTCGCATCGCCGAGCGGCGTGATTTCGGTGACAGGAGCGGACGCGACGAGGAGCGGACAAGGGAAGCGCTAAATAATCCATCCTTCCCCTTACCTCCTTTTTTGGATGCGCTAGTGGGAGAGAGGGAAAGGGGAGAGAGAGGGGGGTGTTACACAAACCATCCTGTTTCTTACCTCATCTTCCTGACGTGGGCATGCGTAAAAGCCTAGAGGAAAGGGGAGGGAACGTGGGTAAGGAGAGCCAGAGAAAGTAAGGAAGAGAAGGAGAGAGAGAGTGGGAGGAGACTGAGAAGGAAGAAAAGAAGAATGGCGATTGAAAAAACTCAGAGAGTTTACCGGAAGGTTGAATCAACGCTCCTCTTCAGGGGCGCCATGAGGCACTATGCGGAACAGGCACTGAAGGGGGGGTACGGGGACAGCAGCGATGGAAGAAAGAGAGAAAGAGGGGAGGTCGGGCTGGCGGACAAATTGAAGGGGATCTGGGAACCCAGGGAGATGGACAGGGTGGGTCAACAATCACAGTCATTTTTAACTTTGCGGCTGTCATGGGAAGAGAAGGTTAAGAAACCTTTCGCTACTGACTCAATTTCGATCCGTAGAAAGCCGGAGGGGGTTGAAGGGGAAGAAGAATGGAAAATCCCTCTACAGAATCTCTCCTCCGCGAGGGCTTTTTTTCTCTCGCGCATGCTCACGCGATCTGACCAGCAAGTGCATAGCCAAGGGGGTAGGACAACAGTGATCCGGGCGCTGCCGACAGACAAACTTAAAGAAAGGCAGGAGCTCTATATCAAGCATGCAAGTAACTGGGTATTTTATGACAACGCGGCATATAAAACAACAAACGACAAAATCCTATGGATTAGAAAACAACTTGCATTCCTAGATGGAGGATGGGAAAACGCACAGGATGCCTTTCTGATCCAGCCCGTCTCAACGACTATATTCACAATTCTCAGCATGCAGGAGGAGAACAAAAAACAGATGGACAGATGGCGGTCCATCCGCTGTGATAGATCTGAAGTTAGGATCTACCCCTGGTCCCCCCCAAAACCACAAAAGCCGGAGGAGAAAAGAGACCGCATGATGGCCGACCACTTCTGGGTCGAATTTAGACATATCCCCATTGAAGTGCAGGGGGCCTTCGTGCAGGAGTTTGGAGAGAAACATGAGATAGTAGATTTCATCGACCCGCTGCCACCTCATGTGGCCAAACATGATGACTACCTCATGCTCGCCCTGCACCTGCCCGAGGGCCAACCTTTCTCAATGGATGACATGATCCCCAATCGAATTGGAGACACGGAAATAAGGGTGCACACGGCCCACAAGTTTAGACCGTGGTGCTTTAAGTGCCAAGTCTATGGCCATCTGTACACAGACACGGTGTGCCCCTCACACCCCTCAAATCAGACCAGAACCACCGGAGGGCTAATAAGAGATCCTTTCCGCACCTCCTACTGGCGCACAGTGGACCCGGGACGCGAAGGGTGGTTCTACAGGGACAACGATGAGCAGAAAGGGGAAGAGGGGGGATGGGTGTGGGAAGGCAAGGGTGAGCCGGACCCAAGCACCAAGCCCCCGGAGACATGGACCCCCCCAAAAACAATTGAGGTCCACGCAAAGAACAAAGGCTAAAAAGGAGAGGACCTCAGAAGGAACGGGGGCGAAAGGAAAACAGGAAACGGAACATTGGAGAAGGGGGCAGGGACACAGAACGCAGGGGCAGGGACACAGGGCGCAGGGACACCAAGGGGTGCAGAGAGTGGGGGAAAACCAAAGGGTGCAGAGAGCGGGGGGCAAAGTGGGAATGCAAGTGCGATGGTTTCAGACTCGGAAAACAGGACTGCTGGGAGGGACAAAGAAAGTGAGAACGGAAAGAAGGAAGCATCACCCTCGGAAAACAGGTTCGCTCCCCTCGGTCGGATCAGGGATGAGGAGGAAGCCCGGTTGATGGATCTACGAAAACTGAAAGGGGAGGGGGATGGGGACGGGGTGCAGGGGAAGGGAACACCACAGGTGGATACGGGTATGAACCAGGGCAAACCAGGGGACACCCCTGAGGACCCCTACTGCAGCCTGCGGGGTGAGCACCTACAGATCCAGGAAATAGGGAACGTCCCCCCCCCATCGGTAGATCTAGTAATCAAATCCCCACCGGTGGTAGAAGCAAGATTGGGAATAATTGCAGATTGGATTATACACCACCTAGGGGCTTTGCACCCGCAGGCAACTCAAAAGTTATGGGGAAATGCAAAAACACAGCTTTGCGCAATCATGAAAGGCAGCCCCACGGTCGAACAGATTTTAGCAGCAGCAGAGGTGGATCCTGATGGATGGATGGACAATACTCAGACGGGTCTATTGTCAGACCCTCCCTTTCTTTCGCCCTCCAACCAAGGAAGACGAACAGATGGAATTCTGCTTGGGGGACGGGCAAGAAGAAACAAACAGGAAAGGGACCGGGCTGATAACCGAGACGACAGGGATAGGGGCGATGGCAAGAAAAGGTGAAGGGGAGGTGGGGAGGAATGAGAGAGAAAGGAAGGAAGGAAAAAACCACCAACAGGAACCACTCGGAACTCACCAACAGGAAACATCCGACCCCTTGCGTGAGGCCTTCGGCCCAGAGCCGATGGACTTTGAATCAACGGTCACAACGGAGGCAGGAGTTAGGCCAACGCGAGAAGACTCAGACGCCCCCCCGGGAGGTTTGGATTTAGAGACCAAACTCCAATCTGTCGCAGACTGGGTCCTCACACACCTTAAGGCACGCTGTACACGGGAAGGACAACTAAAAGGGACTGAGGACTTATGGGACAGCACATACGTCAAACTTTTTGACCTGTTGGACAAAAGTCCTACACTGAGGGATGCCTTGGAAAAAGGCCCGCCAGGACACCGAACATGGAAGGAGGTCTATCAAAGGATCCTGCATATCTCCTTATCCCAGTTCCGACCGCCTTCATACCCCACGGGTCCCTCAGCCCCCCCCCCCCCCCCCCCCCCCCCCCCCCCCCCCCCCAAGCCCCGTCCACCCCCCCTCCGCCTGCACCCCCGCCGTCAACCCCCTCTCCATCTTCATCACAAACAACGCCACACAACAGCAAGATGGAAGAGGACACAGCAACACGGCAGGAACTTGGGAAAATGGTCAGCAGGGAGGAAAATGGACAGGTAGAGGAAGAGGAAGGAAGCAAGGACTTAACCCCACGTCGAGAAAGGGTGCGACAGGCGGTGGAGAAGGGGCTACATGAAAGAACCCTTATATCCAAAGAGGGGGTGACTCTAATTCCTCTACGCAAGAAGGGGGGGAAATGGGAAGTAGGTCTGAAACCCGTGGCCACTGGGGACAAACATGGAGGCGTCACCCTGCCGGGTTTCAGGATACTTAATATATGGTCCAGTGACGGGATGCGGGACCTTATGTTTTGGCAGCAAGTGACAGACTTCCTCAAAGAACAATACGGGGCAGGGGTCCAGGCCACATTGCAGTTGGGGAGGGGCGGCCCACGGATTGCAGGCACAGGCGCGTATCTGAAATTTGAGGACAACAAAGACTCTGGTCTCCAGTGGTTTGGAATAAATCAGCTGCTGGACTTGCAACTGCTCAAACTAAAAGGGAATAAAACCTGGACCGAAGGAGACCTGGCAGTCTGTATCACAAGGATCGTGAGAGGGGGCGTGCTCACGGAAATCAACTAGGATCTACAAGAATGGTCACCACTTTAAAATAAATGCATGGAATCCATAATACCCATAATACCTTGGAACTTGGTGGCCTCAAAATGGAGGAGATAGATATTTTATATGGTCGGAGTCCGGCATGGAAAAACCTTGTGAAAAACACAGATCTGGATCTACGATCCATCAACGTGAATGGCCTGGCCACATATAATCCAACCAAAATCCAGGCCATTCAGGATCAGCTACGAGGGATGGGGGCAGGGCTTGGCCAGATGTGGTATGTGTTCAAGAGACACACCTCATGGATAAACCAGAACACCACAGAGCCCACAAAATGGCCTGGCCGCATCAGCGATATTGTGCGTATGCTCCATCGCAGGCATTAGCAGGGGTTGCTATCTGGGTCCCGCCGGACTCAAGAATGGAAGTAGTGCACAGGACGGCGGACGAGAAAGAAGGAAGATGGGTGGTTCTATTGGGAATGCTCGAGCTGGAAATAATCTGTGTGGCATGTATATATGCCCCCAATACGGTACCAGAAAGGAAAGAAGTTTTTCAAACCCTCAAGGATCAGATGCCAGTGGGCCTACCCTTGGTCATAGCCGGAGATTTTAACGCTGCCCCGGATAGATGGCATGACCGATGGAGCATGACCACCCCCCCCCATTACACAGAAGAAGACGAAATCATGCTTCGGGATCTGTCTGCCTCCCTTGATTTGTTTGACACATATAGATGCATCCACCCAACGGCCGGAACTTTCACCTGCATCTGCACATCAGACACCGCACGAGAGTCCAAATCCCGTATTGACCTTATTCTGATGTCCGAGGACATAAAAAGGGCACTGCAAACGGTGGTAATTTTCCCAAAAAGCCCGCATCCGGGGTTGGACCACAAAACGTGTGGGGCCTTGCTATCTTTTTGAAAGAGACCGGACCAAGGACCAGGATTCTATAAAATGAATACGTCTCTTCTAAAAACTCCAAACTTTCAAGGAATAATAAACGAAGCATGGGAACAATGGCGATCCTTCCGACACCAATTCGACTCAGAAATCCAGTGGTTTAATAACGGCCTGCTCTTCTTAGGACGAAAATGCAATGAAGCCTCCAAACTAATCGCAAAGAAACGGAACCTCTAGGAAATGGAACTTCACAAACAACTTCACACCTTGGAAAGCCAAGGGACTTCGGATGATCCTAACAATACCGTGCAAGAGCTGCGGGAGCGACTACTACAACACGCTCAATATAGATGGCAAGGAGCAAAAATCCGGGGGAAACTCACCAAATGGACAACCGAGGGAGCCATGGACACACGTTTTTTTGGCATGGCAAAAGCACGAGCACACGGTAACACCATTGAGGTCCTTTATAATCTGGATGACGACCATGAAGTGGCCACCACCACGGCACACTGCACATACTTTGCGCGAACCTTCTTTAAGCAACTTTTCTCCTCCCAAATAACAGATCCTTTGGAGGAAGATCACCAAAAGGAACTGAAGGACTTCCTCGGGGATCGATGGTTTTCCTAAAGAATTTTGGGAAACCATGTGGCCGACCCTACACCTGGACTTGATGAGTTACTATGGGGCGGTGTGGGAGACAGGACAGATGGGGGAATGTGTGGGGCAGGGAGTGTTGTCCCTCTTATACAAAAAAGGAGATAAAATGAACATCCGAAACTTCCGGCCCATCACTTTGCTTACGGTTGTCTACAAGATGCTGGCCAAGGCCCTCGCGAATCGCTTACTGGAGGTAATGGAAGATATTATCCACCCGGCCCAATCAGGATTTATAAAGTCCAGGAACATCCAGGAAAACATACTCCTTGTCAATGAGATGATCCACCTCGCTCAGCAGTCCAAACAGAATGCAGCCTTCATCTTTATTGATTTCGAGAAGGCCTAGGACCATGTGGATTGGACCTTCCTGGATGCATGCCTGCAGAAAATGAATTTTGGGCCTAGATTGAGAAGATGGGTTCATATCCTCCACCATAATGCAACGACAAGTGTGCAAATAAACGGGAATTTGGCACCGCCAATTACACTGCAGCGCTCGGTTAGACAAGGGGACCCCATTGCCCCTTTCCTTTTTGTCATAATTATGGAGGCGTTGTCGGCCAACTTACGGCATAATAAGGACATCAGGAAAATTAAGGTTGCAAACATCCCAGAAGAAGCCATCCCGGTTTGCTCCCTCTTCGCCGACGACCTCACAATAATGGTCGATGCTTCGGAAGGGAACATGGAGGAAATACAGCGGTTGATGGACCGTTTCTGCAAACTGTCAGATATGGCGGTTAACTGGGGGTCCAAAACAGAGGGATGGTGGATACACCATCATGGAGGGCGACCACCTGAAACCCCCCGCATCAAATGGCTCCCCCTGGAAGCCACGGTGAGAGTGCTGGGTGTTCAGATGACCGCAAACGGAAAGCCAACCACAAATGACTGCTGGGTCCAGTCGCCCGCTCACGACAAGATGACGAAGTGGAATCAGAAGCCAACTTCGATTTTTGGGAGGGCACTAATCATCAACAATGTCGTCATGGCATCACTTTGGTACAGATCACTAATTTGGCCTTTTAAGTGCTGCAGCCTTGAAGACGTTTAAGAGGCTGGCAGCAACCTTTCTGTGGAGAGGAGACCGCGGGTGTGAGCATGCCATCAGCAGAGTGGCGTGGGATGTAGTAATCCAACCCAAAACCAAGGGTGGCCTGGGGATTATCGACCCGATTCTCCAAACCCAGGCCCTCAGCACACAATGGATCAAAAACCTCATCTTGAAAACGGACCAACCCTGGCACCCGCTAGCCATGGAACAGGTTGCCAGACTCGCACCAGAAACCCCAGCAGGGGTGGATCCACTTTTATGGCTAGACGACAGGTATTGGAAGCTCCCCCGGAGAGGGAGAGGCGATCAACGGGAGGGCCCATTAAAAGATGAATATTGGCCACGCATGATTAAAATATGGCAGAAGCTCCCCCCCCGAGACCGCCCAGAGCCACTAAGATGGGAAGAAGTGTACCGACAGCCCCTCTTTGGCAACTGCCGTATCACAGACCCTCATGGGCTGGTGAGATGCAGCTCTGCCCCTCCGTGGAAAGGATGGATTAAACACGGGATATGGAGGGTGGGAGACCTGTGGGACCCCCAGACAAGAACATGGAGAAGCCTCGAACAAATGAAAGAAAAACTTCGCTATTGCCACCATGTGCAAGAGAACTTGGAGGGATTGATAGAATCCTTTCCCCTGCAATGGTATAACGTTCTAAAAATGGGCCGGGTGCACAAGGAAGGGGACTGGGTAATGCAGAAAGGAGACCGTGGTAGGGTTGGGATGATCCATCTGGTCGAACCCACGGATGTGCTAATTGAATTCTTCACCATAACAAAGGGAAACAGACTAATTGGCAGCACCGCCCCCTGGGTCTGGACTGACAAAGAGGAAGTTGACCGGGTTAGAATGATGGGAGAAGGAGAAAACCGCTAGGTATACAGACCCGGAACCCCAATCATAGACTTGGGTTTGGACCCGATCGAGTGGAGATGGAATCCTGCTGGCCCGACACGCAGTGCTGCCCATAGAGACACAACACTCGAAAACCTCTTCGTTAAAACCACATACAGGCTGCCCAGGCCAAGATGGAACCTAAAAGACACAGTGGTAGATCGCTGGTACAGACATCTAAATGTTGACAGACATCTGCTAACACCAATCCGGTGGTTCCAGGAATGCAAGCGGCGGCCGGCCAAAATTACCTCCCTGCAATGGCAGATATCTCATAGGTGCCTCCCCACCAATAACTGGCTGATTGACCACACCAGGCTGGAACAGCAGGGTCGTGCGCTCCCCTGGTGCAGCAGATGCCTCTAGGGATACCCGGCCAAAAAAGCAGCCGAAACCATAGAGCACATCCTTCTACAGTGCCCGAACGTTGTCCCCACTTGGAGTTGGTGGGACCGGATTTGGCAGCACATAGTCCCCGGATCCCTCTGGCCATTGGGACTGGCGGGCCATTTTGACCGGCTATTGGCCAGCACGGCCCGAAGAGGAATTTGCGAACAACATGTTCGACCTGGGGAGACGAACGATTCTATGGACGCTGTGGTGGCAAAGATGTGTCTTGACAATGGAGGATGTACGACTGGAGGGGGAGGAAGTGCGTGAACATATCAGAAGCCAACTCCATTGGAAATAACTGATAGATGGCTGACTGTAAAACGCAAGCTAGATGGTTTTCAACAACCAAAAGACATTAAAGAGAACATCAAGAAATTTTGCCAAGAATGGTTGGGAGGGGAAAGGGACGGATGGATTGAGCAGGTGAGATGGTCCGGGGATGCGGATGAGAATCTTCAAGGGGGGAGAGAGAAGGTAAGAAGAGATTACAGCCTGCAATTCAAAGAGTGGATGGATATTGACCCGAGCTGGCCAATGAGGCCAGCTTCCGATTTCCCCGACCCTTTCCCCCCACACCCCTTGTCCCTCGTGGAAACAACTGAGTAGTGATACTGTCTTCATGTAAGGGACACAGGACCCGGTTTCCAGCACGTGCTTTTCTTCTAGTCTCGGGGGTCAGACAGACCATTGCCCTCCGATCCCTGAACCTACATATGGAACGTTGGACCCGGTTTTGAGCAACGGGCGTCACTTTCAAAGATGCGCTGGTTTGAAGGATGTATCTATGGAACCCTGGACCCGGTTTCCAGCAGGTGATGCTCCCCACCAAACAAGGATCTTCAGGATTAATGCGGGTTCTTCCACCTTCAGGAGAGGCATAGCAGACAAATAACAGTAGGATTATCTCGCTCTTTCTGTCCTCTGCTTTGCCATTGTTTGGAGACAACAGACGCCCGAAGGCTAGACGATTGGTTGGCAGCAGCCAGGGATGGGAGGGAGCTTACACTGGTGCCCCCCGGTGCCTCCCCCCCATTACCCGACCTAGCTGCAGGGGAGGAGAGCTGGATTGACTATTATGGGACGCTGGACCCGGTTTCCAGCATGGGTGTAGCTTCTAATGATGTACTGAATGTCAATGTGTTACTCAAGGGACGTTGGACCCGGTTTCCAGCAGGTGACGCTCCCCACCAATAGATGAAGCGGCCCGTCAGGCAAAGCCTCAATCCTGGTGGTTCTCTTACCACCACCGGGATGGAGGTCTTGCGCAAGGGGCCTTTCTCAAAAAAAAAAAAAAAAAAAAAAAAAAAAAGTTCATATAAAACCTGAGCTGAATAAGTAAATTGCGTCCTAATTCCCTCTTCACAGGACCCGCTAGTATTCTCACCTAAGCAACTTAGACTAGAATATGCTACACGAGTTCTCGAGGGAACCAAACTGCAAAATATATTTCTTGTGGAATTTAGTCAATTGGTACATGTGGTGGTAAGGGAATCAGATTGACGAACTTAGAGAAGCGATTGATAATCACCATGACTTGAGAATACCCCTCCTAGTTACCTTTCCCATGTCAGTAAAGTCAATAGAGACTGACTCGCTTGGTGCAGAGGGAATGGGTAGTGGTTTCAACAAACCAAGGGGTGGTTGTCCATGGATTTTGATCCTTTCACATACCTCACATTCTGCCATGCACTTTTGGCCAGTCAAATTTTTGAAATAGACTAAGTCTTGTTGAAGCTGAAGTATCCGCTCCTACTATCTGCCATATCCAAAAAGTGAGTTCCGAGAGGCGCATGGTTAGGAACACACAATCTGAACACTCGCGGTCATCGGGCGAACTGCTGGGGTCAGCCTTATCTACTCGAGGATTGGACTGTAGCCTGGATCCTTGGTGGTGTGCTCCACAAAATCCTCCTTTAATCCCTACACTATAGAAATTGCTAATCCCGCAGTATGTAACAAATCGCCGATCTGGGCCATCATCGGTCCTAACGGCCCACGACCCAGATCTGCGGAACGATGTAACAAATCTAGGATCTGGGCCGTCAGTCTGGTAGGACCCAACGGCCTGGATCTCCACGCGGAGACCGCGCTGAGATCCAGGCCATTGGGTGCTACCGGACCGAAGGCCCACATCTTAGCGCTGTAGAGTGCCGCGCGTCTTTACTGTTTCAACGGGCCATTTCAGTCCGCGACAGTGCTGTGGGTGCCCCAGGCTGTCGCGAAGTGTCCGTGCGAAGCGCCTAGGCCAACTTTCGTCGATGTCGCGTGCAGTTTTACTTCGCCCCTCTAGCGCGTACGCCATGTCGTGAAGCACCCTGCGCCGTGTCGTGGAGCCCTGAGCTCGACACTCTCTCTCTCTCTCTCTCTCTCTCTCTCTCTCTCTCTCTGACGCGTTTCTCAGGGTTATCGGTAACTCTGGGTGATGTGGTGAGTCCTTATCCATCAGTCGAATGCATCCTGGGCAGACTGTCGGGGTTCAACCTCCTGATGAGTCGTTGAAAGTCCGACGAAACAGTCTGGCACAGTCATGCTTTTTTTGAGGCTCTGTCGCGAACACACTCACACACACTTTCTCTCTCTCACACACACGGATACACCCTCTCTCTCTCTCTCTCTCTCTCTCTCT
>BFEA01000320.1:659487-669835 GCA_003427395.1 Chara braunii | reverse complement strand
AAGTCCAAAAAAAAAAAAAAAAAAAAAACCTATGTCAAGTATCTGATGGCCCTTGACGAAACCGGTTTGGTCTGGACTGACAACGGTTGGTAGAGCACGTGAAAGGCATTCAGGAGGTTGTGGGTTCGATTCCCTACGTCCTCCGTCCGATTCCCAGCGACCCTGGGGCAGCGGGGCGCACTTCGGGTTCACCAGCTGAGATAGTTGGCTTGCCCCCCCTGGTTGATCTTGGTAGGGGCCCTTCCCTTCCATCCTTCACCAGGGGTTTGGGTTGAGACAGAGAAGGCTGAGGGTAGTAGGGAAAGTTGTAGAGCAACCAAGCCAGAGGCTGCTGCTAGGTAGTGTGACGTATATTGAGAGAAGAGTATAGCTTAGTTTTAAAAGCAAAGGTTGCTATGACTGTTTGCATCCAATTTGCCAATACTCTGGATACGGTCTTGAGTAGTGTGGTAGCAAGTGTTATGGGTGGCCTGTTTCATATGTTCGATCTGGATCCTCTTTCGTGATGTCAATGTAATCATACCCATCAAATATTGAGATGGACACTCTTGGCCTTGCGCTCAAGCTTCACGCGTCTTCAAAGTTTGAGAAGCAAGTAAAGGAGAAGGTTTTCGACAAGAGGAGAATGGGGAGGCCATGTATACTAGGGGGTGGCTTTTCCGAGTGGGAGTTGCTTTACAACCATACGTCCTCCTTGGATGGTGAAAGCCCATATATACTAGGGGCTTTTTCAAGTGGGAGTTGCTTTACAACCATACATCCTCCTTGCATGGTAAAAGCCTAAAAGGCCTTCCTAAAGGTTGTCTCTGCTGTTCATTCAACCACCAGTACTTCCTGAAGTCCGGCCCATTTTACAAGCCACAATTTTAGGAAACGTACGGACCACTACAGGAGCGCCGGAATTAATCCGACTAGAAATGTTTCTACTTTATTTTTTCCCGTGGCCAATAGCTGGGCCAAGTACTGGTGGTTTAAAAGATACATGAACGTGTGACCAGGCCTCATGTTCCAAAGGGGTAGCCACTTCGGTAGTTGAGAATCATTGGGGTTCACAATAATGGTCCACCAGCTTGTACACTGTGCTAAACAGCTCAGAATAATATCCTGGGGCCCAGTTGCCCTCTCTCCTCATAGGGAAACCAAATAGGAGAAGTCTTGGTGGAGATGATCACCGAAGACAGCTTGCCATCAATGATGGATGCCCAGGTATCTGGGAAGATAGCGGGGTCGTTGATTTTCACCTATAGGGTTAGCGTCATGGAATCGCAACGAGCGGTGAGGAAATCAGGCGTTGGGAGGACCTAGTTCAGGATATTCCTCGTCTAGCCTACCCCTGGTCAGAGCGTGGTCTCAGATGGGGGTGTTCTCGGATTAGACCCAGAATTGTTCCCTCAGCAGTTTTTGTTTCTAGGTGGCTGTTTGTGGGGGGTTCGATTTTTGTGCTGTTTCCGGTTTCCACCTAACCAGGGTACAGAGTCTACAGACCGAACCAAAGGCACCTACAGAATGCTGAGTAAAGTGAACCTTGAGGACGTGGTGCAAAACAGATGGAGGTCACACCTCAACGTTGGCGTTGATATGGGAGACCTCAAGCCCATCCGCTGGTTCACGCAACTGAGTCTAAACCAGCGAAAGTCGCCTCGCTGGAGTGGCAGATAGAGCACCGATGCCTGCCCACGAACGATTGGCTGCTAGACAGGGCTTACTTGGAGCAGAAGGGCCTGGCGCGACCCTGGTGCACGTCCTGCCACTGTAGCTTCCCCACCTGCAAAATTCCAGAAACAATTGAGCACATTTTCTTACAGTGCCCAGGAGCGACCCTCACATGGCGCTGGTGGGACTGGATCTGGCACCAGCTGAATACAGAGTCCACCTGGCTGTGGGATCGGGCATGGAGCTCCCCGCAAAGCAACACATTTTAGGAAAATATGGGGAGGAGGGCAATCCTCTGGGCACTCTGGTGAAAGCGATAAATACACATAATGGACAATGTGCGCATAACAGGGGAAGGAATGATGGACACCATCAGGCAGCAAATTCAACTGGACATCACAGATCAATGGAAATACTTTTTTTTTTTTTTTTAAGACGATGCTCCAATGTGTTCTTGGGGAGCAACACGGTTGGGAACCGGGCCCAGCGTCCCTTATAAGAATACAAAAGATCAACTACCGGGGCCATTACCTGGCTTCGGCTAAGAACAATTTGAAGAAAAGAGAAGAACTCAGAAGCATTTATGGTCCACTACTTGAACTCTATCAAGTCACTAGAATGTGTGTGTCAAAAGGCCTCCCAACCACGAATCAGATAGGTGAAACCTATTCAATCCACCTACGACTACCACCAGCATGGCTGTTTTTCAGCACGAACCAAAGCTCTTCCAGGCCTCATGCTCCCATCAGGCCAGGTTACAGAGTTGCACCACCTTGCTCCAGCGCCTGCCAGCATTGCAATGCAACGGTTCTCGGAGGAGTGGCTGGGGAGTAAACAAGGGGGATGAATAGCTGAAGTCCAGTGGGAGGGGAACGATCAAGGGAAGAAACTAAACACAGCTGTCGGAGCACGACGACGGAGATGACAACCAGGGATAATGCGGCAGATTTGGCGGCCCGAGCGGGCTGAAGAGGCTGGTCCGTCTTTTCCTTTAATACTAGCCAAAGCTGGGTAATGGCCCCAGTGGTGGAACAAATCGTTGGGTACATGGGTCGCTGGACCCGGTTTGCAGCAGGTGCTGCCCCCCCACCAATAGACTGGGGCGACCGGGACTGAACCTGCTAGTGAGGGATGCTAGTATAACCCCCACTATCAGGAAGTACCCGGTTTTGATATTAAAAAAAAAAAAAAAGGTACAGAGTCTACAGACCTAACCATGGCAGTTTAAAGATTCACACTTGTCTAGTTGATGCACTGCATGGGTGGTGTTGGGCAACATGACCATCATTTTGTTCCTGCTTAAGCTATGTATCAAGAAGCCATCCAAATTGGTTTTTATATTTTTTGCGTACTTGGATTGTTCTGACCAACGACTTTCTTTTGTCTACTGTCGGCTATTTGGCCCCCGCATTTTACAGCAACAAGACAAATGTCTGTTTCTCGTAGACTGCACTAGTCGTTTCAAGGTTGTCTTTGGGATAACCCCATGCTACCATGAGGACGACCATAGCGACGACGATGACTGCGACTATTGGGATGTGACTCCTCCTCCTCCTCCTCCCTCTTCTTCTCCCCTCCATCTTCTTCTTCTTCTTCTATTTCTTCTGCTTCTCCTTCTCCCCTCTACTTCTTCTCCCCTTCTTTGTCTGCTTTTCTTCTTATCCCGTTCTTGTTCTTCTTCTTCTCTTCTCCTCCTCCATACTCTTCGTCTTCTTCTCCCCTTTGGCAATTAGAGAGAGAGAGAGAGAAGGAGAGAGAGAAACACAGACACAGAGAGGAGAGAGAGAGAGAGAGAGAGAGAGAGAGAGAGAGAGAGAGAGAGAGAGAGAGAGANGAGAGAGAGAGAGAGAGAGAGAGAGAGAGAGAGAGAGAGAGAGAGAGAGAGAGAGAGAGAGAGAGAGAGAGAGAGAGAGTAAACTCCCGAACCCCCACCTCCTATGCCGGAGCTAGCACGGATTTTGGCTGGTGTTGGGGAGTGCGGAACAACCCCGCCCCCGGGAAAAAACAAGAAGCCTTTTAGAGTTCTTTGTTTTTCTCACCCCGGTACCCTGGGTGTGATACCACCCTGGGCATGACACACGGGTGCCCAGCCTGGGCCAGCTGGGTCTGCTGCACGGCGGAATCTTCCTAGGAAAAAAAGGAAATTGAAAAAAATCAAAATCCGAAAGTTTTGGAGAGAAAACTTTGGACTTCCAACTTGAGTGTGACAACACTCGCCACGGCGATGCCGACAAGTAACCTTTGTTGTCTTGTTAACTGTCCCCTATGCGTGCAGGGCGTGTGCATCTTGCAAGAACACCCTTTGGCAGATGACCCGTAGCGTTCAGGCAGCTTCGAGTTTGAATGCAACATGGCAATGCTGACAAGGCACCTTTGTTGTCTTGTTAACTGTCCCCTACAGGCGCAGGGCATGTGCATCTTACGGAAACACCCTTCTGCAGATGACGCGTAGCATTTCAAGCAAATTTCTGCAGGTCACATCCACCTTCACAGAAACACAATGCACTCACAAATGCAGGGGATAGTAGGGATGCTAAACTGTTCTGTCCCAAGGATAGGAAAAATACATAATAAAGAGTGTGCCTACAGTCCTGTACTCAAACTCTCTCACTCCTGCTAACTACAGGAAATAGAAATCAAATTTCCTTTCAGAATTGAGTACACAGTGCTACACACAGTTCTGAGCAATTTGATCACTCATAAGTTCAAGCACCAACCCAGCAAAACAATCGGCACAGCGTAAATACTTGTCATGCAGCAGCCCCAGATAAACACAACATTGGCAATGGAATGGATGCACAGGTATGATGATGGCTAACGTCATAGGACAAGGGATAATCACTCTTTCACACCAATCAAAGCAGCCAATCAAAATTTAGGTGATGAGGAAACGATTCAAAATACGAAGAAGAAATAGTCAAAGAATTATGATTTCATTCTGCGCTGGGAAATGAAAATTACGCTTTGCATATGTCATGGATTATGCTCCCCTGCTATGTGTGTGTGTGTGTGTTTTATGTGTGTGCTCGTACGCACGCCGGGACACGTGATTACGTGCTAGGCTGAGCTCCGGTATATTTTAGCCGGCACACTATGGAACTTCTAGCAGGATAGGACGTCATGTAGCGATGTGGATTTCGCTATTCTTTTCGGACAGTGGGCTTCATATGGGTATTCGCTATTCGTGATTCCGTTAAGATAGTGATTTTTTAATATTTGAACTGCTTTTATGATTACCGAGCCTGCATTTAGGGAATCTTTAAGTAGGGTGCGTGTAGGAAGTGGGTAGCGTTAGATGGGCATTCGGAAAATTCAAATCATGTATATTTTCTCGCGCGATCAGCGGATCTAATTCGCTTGGAAAAACTCGAGTTTCTAATTTCCTGACACAGTCTTATTGTCATTCGTACGAAAAGATGTTACTAAATACATGCAAGTGAGTGAGAGACGACTTGATATCTCGAACATTTATCCATAGATATTATGAGAAGTGATAAGACGGTTTTCTTTTTATATATCAAACAAAGAAGGTGGAAAGACTTTGCATCGCGGGTATTATGAAGGTGTCTTTGCCTTTCAACTGATGTGGTTTCTCACTGAGCGATCTATATATATATGGGAGAAACGCTATTGCGTTTTTAAGTGTAGTTTGGAAAAAGAGTATACATAAGAAATGCTACTACACACAATCACCTATAGATCCAGTGGGAAAGTTCCTCTTCCTGTGATCGAGACACGGGCACGAGCAACGTTGTCCATTCCTTTGTTGCACAAGAAGTAGAAACTTTAATAATTATCCATATTCTCTATATGCATATGTCTCATCTTGCTTCTCCTATTAATATCCTCCTGTATTATTTCCATCGTTTGTATGAAAACAAGTGAGATCATATAGCTAGGAGGAGAGCGACTTTGATATGCACAATTCAATAAATCGAGACGTCAGCTTTTGAGTGAAATTTTACCTAAGGTACTCATCCAGAGGAACCACTTCACTCTTAATTCAAAGAAGTCGTAACTAAGTACGCGACATTCTAGGGGGTAAGATTAGGGAGCATACACGTATATTTCATTGTTGCGTAGAAAATAGTTGAAAGTGAGACAATTGTGACATCAATTCCCGAAAGGCACATGCACAAACCAGCAATGCGAGTCGTTAACTTCGTGCGAAGTTCTCTTGTCAAAGCATCAATCTCAATTAAACAAATAGACTCCCATTAGGAACCATGCTTCTCCCACACCGAATGCCACCTTGGAAGCGAGACAGCGGATGCTACGGTATCTGGAACAAACAATCTCAGTGGAACAAGCAGCAGATATGGACAAACCCCTTACAAAAGAAGAATTGTTGCAGGCCCTCAAAAGCATGAACAACGATAAGGCACCAGGAATTGACGGGTTAACGAAAGAATTTTGGGAAAAATTCTGGCCAAATCTAAGGGGAGACTTGTTGAATTTCTACCAGGATAGCTTTGAAAAAGGGGGTCTGGGCAATCTAATTAGCAGCAGCGTGGTTACATTGCTCTATAAGAAGGGGGATAAGGAGGACGTTAGAAACTACAGACCTATTTCCTTACTCACGCTACCATATAAAATTTTGGCCAAGGCCTTATCTGCTAGAATCATGAAAATAACAGGCAAATGCTTCCACATTGATCAAACAGGCTTCATTCCGGGCCGCTACATATTAGACAATGTTTTAACACTCAACGAAGCGTCCAGCAAGGTTAGAGAAAAAAGGATAAACACAACGATACTGTTTTTCGATTTTGAGAAGGCTTACGACCAAGTTAATTGGGACTTCATGGACGCAAGCATGGAGTGTATGGGGGTGGGACCAATCTTCACGAAATGGGTCTGTGTCCTATACAATGACGCTTCAGGATGCGTACAGATAAACAACTTCCTGTTTGAAAGCTATAGTATATCACGTTCAGTTAGGCAAGGGGACCCGCTTGCTCCATCGATCTTCCTATTTGTGATGGAAGCCATTGCTTTCTTTCTACGAAAAGATCCATCGATACACAGATTACCGGAGGTCAATATAGGAACACCCCATCATCTCAAGTTCCCGACAGTAATAATGTTTGCAGATGACATGTTTGTTCTGATAAGAGCTTCAGATTCGTCCTTTAAGGCACTGTCGAGAGCAATGGAAGCATTCAGACTGGCGTCAGAAATGAAAGTCAACTGGAAAAAAACTATAGGATGGTGGCTTTCGGAGGACCCTATTCCAAACCTGCAAGGTCCGAAGGCAGACATGTCCTGGGACACGCCAGACACCCCCACTCGATTCCTAGGCATCCTCATGACGCGAAGGGGTTTGGCACCACAAATGGGCCCAAGTATGCTAGCTAATCAGCTGAACAAACTGGGGAGATGGGGGCATACGAACACCTCGTTGATGGGTCGGGCGTTGGCCCTTAACACTTCTGTATTCTCTATGATGTGGTATATTGCGGCAGTATGGACAATCCCGGATGACTCACTAAAAGAACTAAACCGGGTAGCAGATAATCCTTTGGACGGGCAACCCCAACAGAGGTAACTGTATTCCCAAAATAGCCTGGCATTATATTACAAGGAAACCCTTCCAAGGGGGACTAGGGATTATAGACCCGAAATGTGAGACGAAAGCTCTCCAAGTTAAATGGATAGTTCGGTTGCTAACAAAACCAGAAACGACATGGAACAACCTCGCCTTGGACAGTATAAGGGCGCTGGCCCCAATTCCATTGCCAAGCAACATGACTGGTCTATTCTGGGTAATGAACAAAGAATGGTCTTTGAAAAGAGGGAGGAGGAGAGCTAGAGGGGAAATATCACAGAACGCGGATATTCATCATTCACCTTACTGGGAGACTCTCATCCGGATTTGGAGATCAATTATGCCTAAAAAATCCAACAGACCTAAGTCCAAAGATGAAATATTAAGACAACCACTATTTGGTAATGAGTGGGTAAGGAGTGAAAGCGATCAGCCTCTATTCCTAAACCATAGGTGGCTCTCTTGGGTAAAGAATGGGGTTTGGACAATTGGACACCTATGGAACCATGAAAGAAAGGATTGGATATCTGAACAGGAGCTGAGTACTCGGCTCAAGGGGTGTCACAGGAGAGGCCTCAATTTACAGTACATAACGGGCCTGGTCCCGCCAGAGTGGGAGGAGACGTTGAAACAGGGTGGGGACTGGAATAACGGAGAATGGGGGGTTAAAATTCAAGAAAGTAGACCCTCTAGAGCTTTTTAGTTTTCACACTGTCAACAAGGATCGACCACCCAGGCAATCTTCACATCCTTCCCAATCACGCACACAGCGAAGGGCCATCGGTCGGGAATACTGATGTAGAAACCATAGTTATAGAAGTTTTCCTACTCAGGAAAGTGAGAGTGCTAGGGGATTGGCCTAAATCGATCTTCAGAATCGACACGGCCATTCGAGACCTAGAGTTCGACCCGGGGGAGTGGGCATGGAAACCGGACAAGGAGAAAAATGTTAAGAAGGGCACTTTTATACAGGAATACACGGTTAAGCTAGGGTACAAACTCATGCTAAAAATGAAAAACCCTGAACCCGTCATCAAAACAAGATGGCTAAAGATAATAGGCCAGGAAGCGGATAAAATTACGAAGATTCCGTGGAAAACATACAAGATGATTAGACCAGTCAGAATCCGAAGCCTCCAGTGGTTAATCATGTACGCAGCTTTACCAGTCAATCAGTGGCTACATATCAGGAGGAAAGAGTCTGTACCGGATAGTTCTGACCGTTGTGTGGTGTGCACGGATAATGCAGTAGAGGATATAGTACACTGCCTAATATACTGCAAAGAAGCAACACACTATTGGGCGAGAGCATCCACCCTTTGGGATTCCCTCTTCACTTCCCCGTTCCCTGAGACACCCATCCAACTTCTCCTTCTGATTGATATCCCTAAGTGGCCACGGAAAGCAGAAAGGATCTGGTTCGAGATCATCAGGAAGACCGCCCTTTGGGTCATATGGAAGGAAAGATGCAGCAGAACGATTGAGGGGGCTGCGAACGCACGGGAGAGAGTCTGGGTGGAGACAAAGGTTCTGATACAAAAAAAGAAAAAAAGAAAAAGAAAAAAAGAAAAAGAAAAAAAGAAAGAAAGAAAGAAAGAAAAAAAAAGGAACCATGCTTCTCAACTGGTAACATGCGAGGCTAGGGAGTATGACTAAGAAGCATACACACAGATTCCTATGAAAAACGACAGGGACATGTTTCGATAGATTGGTGAATAGTTGGTGAATGTGTTCGATAGATTGCAGAATTGCTGCGCGTTCTGTGCTGCTGCAGGGACATGCTGCCTGCGGTGGTTGGGGTAAGGATGCGATGAAGAAGGTGAAGGCTAGGAATTTGAGAAACGCAAGAAAGGCTAGGAGACTGCAAATTGCTCCTTCTGCGTGCATAGCATTGCTCCCTTCCTTCTCCATTCTGTTGTTCTTCGCTGGTGCTCAGGCTCTATTAGCTGCGAGTGCGGTAGCGATCAGACTTATCATATACGCGTATGAGCTAGCGGCTATTGCTATCGAGCTCGTTATGCCAACAAGCGCGCTTAGATAGGCTGCTTGCCTTCTAGTAGGTGCCAGCAGTACCTTCTCCGATAAGCATTGCTTGAATAGGATGCAGAGGATAAGCATGTTTGGGATAAGTGCTAGGCAGAAGATCGTGGTGAATGCTGCTATAAGCGCATATGAGAGGAGGGTTGCTTGCGCGGGAGGTGGGAAAGAAGGGAAGAGAGGGAGAGGGGAAGTCGAAGGAGAAGGGGAAGGAGGCAGAGGAGGAGGACGCTACGGAAATTCGGGTGTGTGGGAAGGTGCCGGACACTCCATGCTTCGCGTCTCAGAGCAGTACCGTTTCCTGGTCGTGCGCCTCTCTCCTGGCCGTGATTGCGTCCAAGTCCAGAGGAAAATCCATGGCTCCTGCCGTCACCTGCTGAAAAATGCTCCGTCCGAAAGATCGCCTGACAGTGCTCTGCCTCCGAAATTGCCGGTTGATCTCCGCAATTCTTTCTGACAATGATGCTTAGCTTCCGCTAATCTCCTGGCTAAATAGTACTCCCCATTCTCTATTCGACGCTCGTACTACTACTACTCTGCGAAATATTACCCCACCATTTTTTTCTCGAAACGTCCAGCATCGGGGGTGCCGATTCACTTCGATATCTCCCGAGGTGCGCACAGATCAGTTTCCATTCTCGTTTCTGCTTCTGCCCTTGTTTTGAAGCCTAGTGCAGCTTAACTGGATAGCGGCCTTGCCCCGGACCTACGTTTACCTTGATGCTTTACGCTTCTGGAAACGGACGCAAAAGAAGAAGGAAAAAGGAAAGAAAAGACAAAAAGAAAGAAAAAAGAAAGAACAAAAGAAAGAAAAAAGAAGAAAAGAAAAAAGGAAAAGAGGAAAAAGGAAAAAGGAATAAAGGAGGGCGGGAGGGCGCGGGTTCGAATGATCATACGGAAAAGTCGTGGGGGGCTAACTTCCTGGAGGCTCTCAATTCTTGTTTTTCAGGGGGGTCTTCTTTTTCCCATTGGGGTTTGGTTTATTTCCTGAGTAGACTTGCTCTGAACCTTCTCTTGAGTTGTGCCCTCTAGTCCTGCTAATTCGTCCGAGTTTTATCTCTGTGTGTGTGTGTGTGTGTGTGTGTGTGTGTGTGTGTGTGTGTGTGTGTG
>BFEA01000320.1:606165-624740 GCA_003427395.1 Chara braunii | reverse complement strand
TCTCTCTCTCTCTCTCTCTCTCTCTCTCTCTCTCTCTCTCTCTCTCTCTCTCTGTGTGTGTGTGTGTGTGTGTGTGTGTGTGTGTGTGTGTCTCCTTCGTCGTTGTCTTCTATGCAGGTGCGCGACACCAGACTCCACAACGCAGCTATGGCGGATGTTTCCTCCTTCGGTGCACCTCGCTATGGCGCCTGACTGGCGCACGTCTTTTCTCCTGCCAGCAACGACGATGGCGCGTGGGGTAACGGGAACCAGCTCCGATACCAATGCAATCAGACTCACTTTCTTTCCACTTCGCAAACATGCAAACAGATGGCGATTCACACTGGTGCAGCGCGCCCACTCAAAGCTCAGAGATATGGATAACGAGAACACAGTTCAGATGCAATACTCGCTTCAATAAGCTATGGCGCATCAGCGCCCACACAATCCCCACTCTCGTCACTGCGTTCAACGTCACTGTTTGCACATACTCAACTCCACTCTGGATCACCCTGAATACCACCACACACACCAATCCTACCTTCCTCCTATCGCGGCTACGGCCACTCTACCCCTACTGACTATGGCTACGATATCGCTCTTCAGCCCACTTCGTCTTCGGGCAACCTGCAGACCACTTTCGCACAAGATGCTGTAGCAGCGCTTCCGCATGGCTTACGCAGTGAATGAATGAATTGCTGGGCGCTGCTCTTGATTTATATTCCTGTTTGCCGCTGGTCTGCCCTTTTCCACCAGGCCCTGTGCACAGTCCCACACGGTACTTGCTGGACCGGACTCGGGGACTGGGACTGGCAACTTCGACTGCATGAGGTTGCACTGTTGACTCAACGCAGTTGGACCTGCAACTCACCTACAGACCTCTAACCTAGCAGTTTTTCGACCTCTACACAGCTATGACCCCTATTTGACAGACCTACAGATCGAACCCCTACATCTACACAGACCTACGATAGACAAACAAACAACTATCGAAACACAGGTCACCGGTTCAAACACTCGGGGGTCAACTCGATACTGTACATGGGTAGGGTGAGGTCTGGGGATCGAACCCTAGGGCCCGCATCTGTGACTGCAGAAAGGTGAAAACCGTTTCAGGGACCGCCGCGCAGCAAAAAATCGGAGGGCCCCGATCGTCCGCTTGTCACAGGCAGGAACTTAGCGATAGTTATATATGTAGTGACTAGTTGTACTGAACATGTTTGCTTTCATTTTTCAGGTTCTGCCACTGAAAAACTTCATCTCAAGGCCTTCAAAGTTCAAATGGCAAAAACGTCAATGTCCTCCTTACAGATTCATACCGCCTTCAAACCACGGCCACTGCTTCCTTTCACGTCCTGCTGACCTACATTATCACCCCTTGCACAGCTGCATGCTCAATCCCTGCCTCCGATGAAAACTCCTCATCCCCCCAACCCCAATTCCTACCCCCTCCTCACTCATTGCCCCCTCGACCATGACACCCTCAGCAACTAATTCCTTATCCATCCCCTCTCTCCCTGCAGATCGTGCTTCAAAGTATCATGCTGGTGTCAACGATGTCAGACTCTCCAGCGTGTGATGGTGAAGTCGCTTTTTTGTTTTACCACATTGCCTACTAAGTTATCACCTTTAATTGTTTTTCGCACTTCATACCAAACTGAGGACGAGCGGAGGTTTGCCCATACGCGAGAAAGAATGGAGCAACCATAGCACCCTTCCGGCCATTACCGATGAACCTCACTGTTCTGTTGTGTCATGATATCGATGATCTGACAACAACAGGACGGCCATAGCACCCTTCTGTCTATAACCGATCAACCTCACTGATGTCATGATGTCAATTTTTTGACACCAACAGGAACCTTCGAAGTTTTGGTTTAGCTCGAAAAGATACTGATTGCAGCTTTCTTGTGTTCTCGTGGCAGGAATTGTCAGGTGGTGGCTTAGAGTATCACCGACTACAAGAACCGGAGACTCTTTTCGAACATTGCTCAGTTAGTGAATGGCCCTTAAACTTCTTAAGCTTCCTCCACAGACATGGCAGAGATTAGAATCAGTGGATCGAAGTTCATCGAACAAAAACAAAGGGGCCTGGCGACAATAGCGAGAAAACGAGAGAGGGGTGAAGCCACACAGGCAAGGGACATGTATATAGTGACTGAGGCCCTGAGGATCTTACAAGGAAAACTCATCGGTTTTCGTCAATGGCATGAGTCTAGGTCCAAGGAAAGCTTATCGGTTTTCGGTGGCAAGGGGATGATATAATGACTGATGCCCTGATGATCTTACAAGGAAAACTCATCGGTTTCGGCAATAGCATGACTCTAGGTCCAAGGAAAGCTTATCGGTTTTCGGTGGCAAGGGGATGATTCTACGTCCTCCCTCTCCCAACAAGAGCGCTTCTTGGAAAAGGGGATGAACTTCTTGGGAAAGGTCTGCCGAAGAAGAAGAAGCGGGATCTACCAACGCGTGCTTAGCTCAGTTGGTATATATACACATAAACTGTTAAAATGCGGACGTGATTTTGAATCCAGCTGGAATCCGGAAATAGGAAAAAAAAGAACAGGCAGGATCAGCCCTGCTGATTGGGCATCAGAAAGAGGAGGAAAGGACGCGGCGAGCGGATAAAGAAGTACAGGCTCAAGAACCATGGGAGGGATTGAGCAGGATGTGTACCTGCCTGGTGGTGGCTAAATGGTAAGAAGCATTTGGAACTCATGACATAACAGGTCACGCACTGACATCCTACTCAAATGCCATTATGTTTAGGGCTCCCCTCTCAACCTCCCTCACCGCACCCACCGCTTCTTCCTAGCTAAGGGAGGACTGAAAAAAAAAAAAAAAAAAAAAAAAGAGAGGTACGGAACGCTGTCAAATGCAGGGGGTGAAATCGGGAGCAGCAGAGAGAGAGAGAGCAGCAGTAGCCCCTCAAGCCAATATGCAGGGACATTATTTCTTCAGCCAGCTCATAATCCCAATGCATCAAACACTCGTACCGTCGGTAATACTCACGGTCTTCCTTTCTGCCAGCTACCTTCTTCCCCCGAATAAAACGTACGGTCATTATACCTCTATTTAGACTGAAAGACACACCAAATACAGCGATATTGACCGTACATTGTATTCGGGGGAAGAAGGTAGTCAGGTGGAAACCGTAAAAGGCTGTTGAGCCTACCATCTTCCGCTACCTAGAGCATGCAGTGAGTATAACTGGAACGACCTGCCAAACACGGACTGAGACACAGCTGATTTCTGAGTTTCCCGCTTGTTGCTGAGTTTTCTAAGTCTGTGTGTGTGCATGCTTGCTGGTCTGCATGCCTGTCTGAGTGCTTGTCAGCTTGAGTGTGTGTGTGACCCGCAAGGGCACTTGTTCGTTCAGAGGGCCCGAAGGGCCGGTACTTACCTGTGGCCGTGACATTGAGGGATGCAGCGGGGAAAACACTCAAGTGGCGGGAAAGAGGCCCGCGACACTTGAAGCAGCGGAAAAACACTCAAATCTGCAGGTAGGCCGGTACCACACCAGGTAGAGGTAGATGTGCCGGGTACTCCAGGCCGAGCAGAAGAAGACAAAAGTTGGCATTTTTAGAGGCCCAGTAGTTGTAGGCCAGGTATAGGCGGGTACCAGTCCAACCAGTCTGAGTCTAGGGCCTGTACGGGCAACATCAGAGTCTGCAATGATATTTCCCTCCGAAAGGGAGGACTCCAGGAGGAGCAAAGTCCTCCTCATTATCGGTGTGCAAGTTTGGCGACACACTGATTGGAGCGCCGGCTGGAGCAGCGCTAGCAAGGAGCAGCGCTGCTGGGGAGGAGCAAGGACAGGAGGAGGAAGAAGACGGGGACTAGGAAGGGGGAGCACCAGAGGTACTTACCTGGCTATGGTGGTTGCCATCTTCACCACCTTGGTGGGTGCTACAGCAAGAAGGCCCCAGCGGGGGTAGAGCTACGCCAAGAAACTTTGAGGCAGGGTCAGGCATGGCGGCCTGAGCTAGAGCAGCCATAGCTGCTTGAGTTGTCTTCTGCACATCAGGGCCAGGCCCTAGCAGTCTGCCGTAGCCTAGGCCTTCAAGAAGAGGAAGGAGAAGGATGGCCATGGCTATGGTGGACCTCATGTGATGTCTGCCGTGGAAGAGGGATTCGGACATTGATTCTGGTTCAGCCATTCAACATTATTATTATTATTTCTTGTTTGAGTAACAGGGGAGGAGATAAGGAGGAGGAGAGTGGTTGGCGAGGAAGAAGGGAATTCTCATTGGTCTTTGCTGGTGTACATCTTCTTCTTCTTCTTCTTCTTCTTCTTTCTTTCCCTCTCTCCCCTCAAGTTCATTCATTTCTTTTTGCGATTGGACTGCATTGTACTTTTGATGAATGTGTACTTCGAAATTGGCCAGTATCATAACATAACTTTATTTGAGGCAAGGTTCAGTCTAGATGCAGCAATAACGACCATACACTCTACTCCGGGGAAGACGGTAGGTGCTACTCGGCTTAGTGAGTGAGCCCCTAGGCTCAATGCTCGAACCCCTAGTCCCCTAGGCGCAATAGGTGAGCTGTTTTCACATCTGCACATGTGAAAGTATACGACTGAAGATTTCGCTGTTTAGCAGACCGGTCTAGAGAAGCTCCCTAGAGCAGAGTGCTTCTGTAGCAAATGAGGTGCATGACACTGTGTATACCACTGCCCATGCACATGGGCCACGTGGTTACACAAGGATAAGTCGGAAGAGGCCTTCAGGATAAGGGGCAAGACGGGCCCGAGGGATGCATGGTTACTGGCTGATATGTTCCCAATAGAGGAAACAGGGACCACCACCAGTCAGTTGGATAAGACATCTACTACCCCGATTTCAATCTTAAAAAGCGCAGTGCAGAAGGTCAGAGTAGTGGAGACCGACAACTATAGGATTTATGATCCGGCTACGGCTCTGGAGGATGTGGAAGTGGACCCGACAGAATGGGCATGGAACATCAGGGGAGGAATACTGAGGGTGGCCAGAAGAATAAGCATACTGCACTACACAACCAAACTGGGGTACAGACTTAGAAGGAGGTCTCACCCACTGGCGGAACCTCTGGCTATTCGTTGGGAAAGGAGGTTGGAAGTACCCAGGATGCAGGTCGCTCGATTGCCATGGCCAGCGTTGAATAGCATAAGGTTAGATAGAATCAAAAGCTTGCAATGGCTGATTTTCCATGTGGTGCTCCTGGTCGGCTGTATGAGCGCCGCAGTCACCACCAGAGGGATCAGGTCAACCACAAGTGCCACCTTTGCACGGCTGAAGGGATGGAATCCTTGCTTCATTGTCTGTTACAATGCCCAGAGGCGGCATACGTGTGGGAAGCAGCCAGGGAACTGTGGGGAAAGATCTCAGACGAGTCCTTTCCGGAGGACAGGAGGATCCTCCTCACCGGCATGGACCTTCCAAAGACATGGCAACCGGGACAGAGAAGGGGGTTCCAATTACTGAGACAATATGCGTTGTGGACCATATGGAAGAGGAGATGTCATCTGACGATAGGAAAGGGACAAATGCGCAGACTGGAGGCCAAGCAAGTTTTGCACAACCTTCTGGAGACGGATATCACGGCCCAATGGCAAAGAACAAGACGGCAAGCTCGGCAAACCCGGTGAAAGTCCGGGAGATATTTAGGACTTTTCGCCAGATAACGTTGGTAAAAGGAAAGATAGCAACAATTGAAGGATACAGATTAGCCTTCCATTGGTTCGAGAATAAGGATCAGCGGGGCCAAGACTAGAGTGTTAGGCTCGTAAGGGTAGGACTTAAGTTCAGATAGAAGAAGGGGAACAGAGGTGTGTTAAAAGGTTAACAGAACAGAGTAGGGGTGGGGAAGGGGAAGGTGGCTAGGAAGGACAGGCAGACGGTAGGGTTTAGGGTTTAAGGATTTTGCGGCGCCCAAGTGAAACCTGAGGGTAGGTAGGAGGGTTCTTTCCTTTATTGCTATTTGTCTTTGGTTAATCCAGTTTTGTCTTTGTTTAAGAATGGCATGTAGCCTGACAAAAGAAAGGGTCACTGGAACCGGATCCAGTATGAGCCTAAACTGGGCAATGGTCCGAGTTTGGCTTAGTTTTTTTTTGTTTGGTTTTTGAAGTGGGGGAGGTAGGTTCAGACCTGAATTTCAGCTAAGGAAAAGGGGGGCAACAGGAAGGGGTTGGGGGGATCTGAGGGAGGCCGTAACAAGAAGGCAGAGTCAGTGTTAGTCCACTGTGCAAAGGCGACAGACAACCAAGAACGTAGTCTGCTGGCTTTTTTTTCTTTTTTTTTTCAAGTTCTTTTGTGCATACTGCTGCCTCACGAATGCAGCAACTCAGAACAGGCTCACCTTGGAAGACTTTAGTACTATAGCTGACTACACTGATCAATATCTGGCTCCACCTTCTAGAGACGGTGAGAGGATTCTTTTCTCTTTTTCTCTCTTCTTCCATCTCCGTCACTCAGAAAATCTTATAAGAGTTGACATGGTGACATTAGGCAATTGTCCTGATTCAGACATCATATCTGAGTAATAACATTGAGATTCTCCAATCTAAGTCGAGTTCAATCACATCTGTGTATGTCAGTCTTCCACTGCATCTATTGGAGGGTGGCTATCGGATGATGCAACACCAAATCAAGAACAACAAAGAATTTTTCTATTTTGCTGCCATAGGGCCGTTGCTCTGTGTTGTGCTTTGAGCGACATTTATCAAAGTCTAAATAGTCTTTTTTTTTTCTTTTTTTTTCAAGTTCTTTTCTGAATGTTGTTTCCTGCAGATGTGGCCTGCTGACAAGGGCACGTCTGCAGGATTATGCCTGCTGTTTCCGCAGGCGTAGCTTGCGGGGTCCACTTGTATATTTTAATTCAATGAATTTCAATCATACAATAAAATCGACTAAGAATAATCATAATAAATTATTAATAATAAATATTGCGAGGATTTGGCTCCTCGGCAGGCCTGAGGGGCCCCTGATACAGATGTGACCGCCCTTTTTTTTTTTTTTTTTTTTTTATAACAAATCACGAGAGGCACAATGCTGTCAATTTCGTATTTGGGGTCCAGGCAGTTGTGTCGCATCACTTGGTTGAGGGAACCCGGGCCCGAACAGCAAAGACTTCCCACGGCCTTCTATGCCTTTTCCAAAATGCAGGCCCTGGGCAGGAATCGCGGCAATATACATAGACAGTTGGGGAGCCTAACTGAACAAGGCCCAGCAGCTGCAGCAGAGGCACAGCCTCCTGGGGCCTACCGGAAGCTTCTGGGCACAGGCCCAGCCCAGCCAGGCCGCCAGGGCAGGCAGACTCTTTCCATATAGAAAAGAGCTCGCTGCATGGAGGGGCATTGGGGCACTTGCAAGCTAGCGGCAGCGCTGCTGGAGCGGAGTCTCGCGGGCTGCTGCTTGCGCTAAGGCAAGGTGCTGCGCATGTGCAGTCATGTACGAGGAAGGGCGCTGCTGAGGGCAGCGCCATAGCCCAGCCTTCATAGCTGGCTGGGGCTTGGATGTACAGCAAGGCGCAGGGTGGTCGAGGAAGAAGAGGAAGAAGGCAGGATGATGATGATGATGATGATGTGAGGGCACATACCTGGTATTGGCGATGGTCTGCATTGGTCGACATCTTCAAGTACTTCGTTGGCTGCTAACGTCAACAGTTGCATCGTCACTTAGTAGGCAGATAGTAGCTGAGTAGGGAGTAGGCTGGGCGCCGAGCGCCAAGTAGGGAGAAGGGCCTGGATGCTTAAGTTGGTGATGGCGAGAGCAAGCTCTCATTGACATTCGGTTTTCAGTGTTACGATTCTCCATTGGTGTTATATTGGTGCAATGCTGCTTTCTGGACACTGGGATACTTTCTGGCTTTCAATGTTATTGTGCAATCTGGATTTTGTCATCTCGCTATTGCTCATTTTCCTTGCAATTTGGTATCGGAGCTGGTTCGAATTGCGCGTTCTTCACAATAGCTGTTTGATGCTTCGCATCAGGTGTGGGGCAGTGATAAGGCTTGGGCGTTGGACGGTAGGCGGCCCAGGGTTGTGTGTTTTGAGAGTAAAATAGACTATAGAAGCTCCTTTTACCATTTCTGATGGGATATATGGCTCTACATTCTTTTTAGCTACTGGATTCCATGGCTTTCATGTCATCGTAGGAACCATTTTTCTTATTATCTGTTGTGTTCGTCAGTACATGGGTCATTTTACTCGAAGACACCATTTCGGGTACGCCAGGAAGGCTACGAGGTTACATTGGGGTGTACGCTGGATGATGAGAGCTCGCTGATGTGGCATTTAAGCCGAGGTGGAACTGCATTTTGTTGTTTGTTGTGCCGAGGCAAAGACCGGTCATGATAAATGCACGTCAAGTTGCCGGTGAGAAATCTGTGGTTGGGGGCAGCATTATGAGGTATGTTGCTCTCTTCCTTATCTACCCTCTTCATTACTTCTTACCGTGAGCAAACGAGTTTTGTCTTTAGAGTCCTCTCATTGTGAGGTGTCACGAGCACTCAACCTTGAGAGTCAACATTCTTCCTGGGCAGCAAGCGGGTGGGAGACAGGCGAAGCCTCTGAAGATCCCTGGACGAAGTACTCGGGTCACGGTCACCATGCCAACCCGCTGGGACTAGTACATGCATGCTTTGCCGCAAGTCCTTGGTTCTGCTGCTGCGCAATAGAGGTCATGTTGGGCATGCCAACCCTTCAAGAGATGATTACCAGACCGTCTATAAACATTTCTGGCGGGTTCCGGATTAAACCCTGGCTGTGATCGTTGTCCTGTCTGCGACGTAAAATAATTTTTGAGGACCTTGGGGGCTGTCCTTAAAATGCCTCTTGATCAGCCAGATCAAACCGGAAGCAAGGCTTGTTGCATGCGAGGGTAAACAAGGTGCAGGGGTTGGCACGCTTAGCATAAACTTGGGGCACAGGGGTGACAGACAGTTGCAGATAGGATAGTATCTTCCTTGCTGCATTGCATTCTGTGTTAGAGTAATTTAAAAATAGAAACAGTGTTACCTGTAGGATATGACATTAGTTGTTGTTGACCACTTGACTACTTCTCTCCGGGCTGACTGAAAGTGGTTGAATATCATACTAGGTTGGGTGTCGTGCTGAGGTAAGATTCAGTGTGGATTCTAGTTTAGACCACACACCACTGTAGCGCATGAGTGATGCAAGCAGTAGTGAGGAGGAGGAACGATTAGTGGAACCTCTTAGAGTTACCCGTAGAACTGCCCTCAGTTGACCGATCACTTTCCCGGAGTTAGGTCCAGAAGAGGAAAGGAGATTGCGGAGGGAAGTTGGGGAGAGGGCGGCATTAAGGAGGTCTAGGTCAGCAGCAACCCCTGCCAGCCAGCTTAGAGGCCGCAATGGCTACCGCCTCCATGTCAGAGGCCTCGTCCCATGCCTCTTCGTCAGGGGTTAGTCAGATTGTTTCTCAGGTTTCCGTTAGTCAGACTGCTGGCTTGCAAGTCAGCCAGCAAACTCAACTCACGGCGGAGGATTATGAGATCCTCCAAGCGGAAACTCTTCATAACGAGCTGCAGCAGCAGTTGAGAGATGCAGCAGAGAGAAGACAAAGAGCAATAACGTGAAAGACTAGATTAGGAGCAAGGAGGCAGGAGCTAGGAAAGTTAGAAGCATTGGATGAGTCAACATTGAACCCTGCAATACAAGCATTGAGTCGCTCGCTGTTATGCGTGGCAGAAACGCAGGTTGTCCAGCAGGAAGTGCTGGCTCAACTAGTGGCCAGTCAGGACCAGATTCTAGCTGCACTGCAGGCTCCTCTCCAATGATGAGGCAGCCTCAATATTTTGTAGCTCCCCCTTCGGTTGCGGGTCCCACGGTGACGTCGTCGCCGGTAGTTCCCTCCTTCTCTCCTGTGTTTGGCATGCCTTTTCCAGGTGGTTTAGCAGCAGTTAGTGGTCCAGTTCTAAGCACTTCTCCCGTACCATTGAGGACGGTGGCAGCTACAACCACATTGTCAGGGCAGGTTCAGGTTAGCGTGCAGCAACCTGTCTCAGTGGCTATGCAAACACTGTAGCAATCTCTTGGGCCAATCCAACCTATGCAGTGGATGCCCAAGATTCCCTTGTTGAGTCCTAAACCTTTTTCTGGCGATAGGGAAGAGGATGAGGACCTGGACACTTGGGTGAGGACTGCGCCTACTTATGTGAGGCACAAGCTCACAAGGCCAGAACAAGAAGTTATAGTCGTTGCCTCCTTTTTGGAAGGATCGGCAGCTCGATGGTTAAATGGTTTAGTGCAGCAACATGGCTATCGTCAGAACTTTGGGAGGACTTCGTACAGACTGTGTACAACAAGTGGCATGACCTTCAAGGGGATCAGAAGGCCACTGATGCGATCAAGAGTCTCAGCTCCAAACGGTACCGGACTGTACGCGAAGTCACAGACGTCGTGGAACGTCTGATCGTAGTACCTGGTGTGCGCTATGACCCACAGGTACTCCTCACAGATTATTTGTGATGTTTGCCCACAGACGTCAAGAATAAGCTGGTGGATGAGGCCAACATCAAAGTTCATAACTTCGCTTCTTTCAGCAAGAAAGCCTTGGACATAGAGGCTATACATATCGTTTGTTTTTGAAAATTTCGACGAATTTCACACCGAAATTGCCGACAAAAACGACAAATATTTGCCCCCCCGTTAACCATCTCCCAGAGGCTAAGCTTGGGTCCACTCATCAGGTTCAGGCAGATGGTAGGAAGAAGAAACTTCCCCAGGACTAGAGGAAGAAGGGCAATCTCATGTTCGTCGACCATGATGGTCAGGCGACGGAGATTAACGACTTCCTTGACTATGGGGAAGACACGGAGCAGGATGCGGCTAGTGAGACTTCAGACGAGGGAGTCGTAGCTCTGATCAAGGAAAAGACTAGGGGGACCGAGAAACAAAAGGTAGGCCGGTCCAAGGGTCAGGGCGACCAAGGAACACCCGCATGGGTAAAACTTGGTTCAGACTACGAGGTATGGACGGACTGAGTTGCTAGGGGTACTTGTCTGAACTGTGGCAACTATGGCCACACGTTCAGAGCATGCCGAGGCAAAAAGGTCACCACAAAGGTAGCCTCTCCAATTGTAGTAGGCTTATCTTCGAACCCTAGTGGTGCTTCTGCGAGCACTTCATAGGGAAACACCTCAGGCAAGTAGGAGTTTTAGTCGTTCTTACTTGTGCTCAAGTGGTAACGTTGCCATCGCCATTTCAGGCGCTGGCCAAGGCTAGTGACCCATCCACCGCTCCGCAGACACATTCAGACCCACCGATGCTCTATTCGAGAGATGTGTCTGAGTCCCTAGAAGAGTTGCAATTTGAGTGGTGAGGAAAGGACCCCGGATACTCTTGGGAGATGCTTAGCAAAGGTCCTAGAGGTGAGCATTTCGTGGTAGAGGTTGAAGTAGGTGGTCGTAAAGCGGGCGCCTTTGCAGACATAGGCTCTACATGAAATTTCATCAGTCGTGCTTGTGTGGACAGACTGCGCTTAGGGGACCAAGTGTAACGGCTTAGCAGATTTGTAGCCTCTACGCTAGCCAACAAGCACAAAATGGTTGTCCAAGACTATGTCAAGGACGTAGTCTGTACCTTCTCCTATGGAGGAGGGGAACTGAGACACAAGATCTCGTTCCTGGTCAGCGACAAACTGCCATTCGATATGTTGTTAGGCATGTATTACCTCAAGGTTGCTCAACCTCAATTTGATTGGGATAGAAAGGTGATGATTCACAAGTTGCCTAATGGTAGGACCGTTAGACTGCAGAAGTTCAAAGCTAGCAGTCTAATGGAAAACTACGGCTGCATGTGTGCATCCTCTTTCTATAACTACTATAAGCAGAATCGCGGGGAGGGCATGTACCTAGTCTTTGTCTCTGAGAAAGGGGAGGTCGTAAAATCACCCCCAGAGATAGAAGCAGTCGTTGTTCAGTATTCAGACCCTTTTTAGGAGCCCGGTGGTGTGTGGAAAGGGAGGTTGTCCATGCGATAGAAGTCGTCCCTGGTAGCAAAATACCTAGAGGACGGATCTATAGGATGTCTCCCGCGGAGTTGGATGAACTCCGCCGCCAGCTTAAAGAGCTCACAGAGAAGGGATGGATTCGGCCTAGTATCTCTCCTTATGGTGCACCAGTTGTATTCGTTCCTAATAAGGGAGGTACACTAAGGATGTGCATTGACTGTAGGGGCCTCAATGCCATCACCGTTAAAAACATGAAGCCCCTACCCCGCATCGACGACCTATTGGATAGAGTGCAGGGATGTCGGTACTTCCCCAAGATAGATCTGAAGTCCGGATACCATCGAATTGTCATTAGACCTAAGGACCAGCACAAACCGCTTTCCAGGCCAGGTATGGTCTGTACGAGTTTGTGGTGATGCCCTTTGGCCTATGCAATGCACCTGGTACATTCCAGCACGCGATGAATAGGATTTAGACAAGTTTATCGTCGTGTACCTCAGCGATATCCTTATCTTTAGTAAGATTGTAGAGGAGCACACTGAGCACTTGAAAATCGTGCTAGGTTTCCTAAGACAGCACCAGTACAAGGTCAACTTGGAGAAATGCGAGTTTGATCGCACCAAGATCTTGTACCTGGGTCATTAAATTTCCGCGGATGGGTTGAGGTCGGACGATCCCAAAGTGGCCAACATACGTGACTGGCCCATACCTCAAACTATTACTAAGGTCCGTTCGTTTTTGGGGATGACGGGCTACTATCGTCCGATTGTCAAAAACTATAGTACTATAGCTTTCCCATTAACAGATCTAACTCGCCTTGACACCCCTTGGGACTGGACCGAAGAGTGTGAAGCAAGCTTCAAGAAATTGAAGTATGCTCTGACACACTATGAAGTCCTCAAACTTCCAGATCCTGAACAACCCTTTGTAGTGACCACAAACGGCACCCAATACAACATAGGCACGGTCCTTGCGCAAAAGGAGGGGAAGAAGTTAAGGCCTATCGAGTACATGAGCAAAAAGATGTCATCTCAAAAGCTAGCGAAGTCCACGTATGAGTGTGAGCTCTATGGCCTCTATACAACGCTAGTCCATTGGAGACATTATCTCCTAGGCAGATTCTTCTACTTGAGATCTGACCATGAGACTTTGCGCTGAATCAAAACTCAGTTTGTACTCTCTGCTGCACTCAAAAGGTGGATTCAAGTGATGGACATGTATGACTATCAACTTGACCCAATCAAGGGAGAGTATAACAAAGTGGCTGATGCACTATCGCGTAGGGAAGATTATATGGGCGCACTAGTGATTGAGCTTGGAATATTTAAAGATGTAACTCGATGTACGGTGGAAGCCTATCAGAAAGACAGTGATGTCAGAGATCCTTCGTAAGTTAGAAGCCAAGGACAAGGCTACTTCTGATGAATTTACAGTGGTTAATGGCTTACTGTTTCTTGAAAAGGCTGGGAATAAAAGATTGTGTTCCGAGTAGAGAGTCCCTGCGTAGTTTATTTTTAGGTGAATGTCATGATGCAGTTGGGCATTTTGGTTATAAAAAGACATCAGCTAACCTAGTGCAGAGATTTTGGTGACCCTCTATGATGCAAGATGCAAAAAGGTATGTGGAAACCTGCCAGGTTTGCCAACCGGACAAACCTAGGACTCGGGCTCCGCTTGAGCTTATCAAGCCCTTGTCGATCCCTGAAGGTCCTGGCCAAAGTATGTCCATGGACTTCATGGATACTCTTGTGACCAGCGGGAGTGGGAAAAGACACATCTTCGTTATAGTGGACCGTTTTTTTTAAGTATGCAAAACTAATCGCTATGCCAGAAACTGGCATGACTAACTACGTTATCCGATTGTTCATGGATAACTGGGTGCGGGACTTTGGGTTGCCCAAGTCTATTGTCAGTGACAGGGATGTCCATTTTACTAGTGAACTGTGGCAAAACACTGTCGAACAGATGGAAACCATACTGCAGATGACGTCGGGGAATCGCCCTGAGTCAAACGGGCAGGCGAAACAAGTGAACCGAGTAGTGCAGCACCTATCAAGGCATTACATCAAGCCAAGTTAGGATGATTGGGATGAGACATTGCCTCTCGTTGCCAGCCTGTACAACAACGTTGTGCACAGCACTACTGGCAGGACTCCCAATCAGCTGCATCTTGGTTGGAAGCCCAGATCCGCCCTTGATTTCCTACTGTCTGAGAACCAGGCAACTGCACCACCTGGCATAGAATTTGTTGTCAAGTACGAATGGATGCTGCAGCAGGCCGTTGAACACATTAGGAAGTCTCATGATGCTATGATTGCATATGAGAACAAACACAGGCGGCCTTCTAACTTTCAGGTAGGGGACAGGATCTGGGCAAAGTCATCTGAACTGGGACAAGAACTGGGAATTTCCAGAAAACTAATGCCACAGTATTTCGGTCCCTGGGAGGTCCTAGACATAGTTGGGGATCAGATGGACGGACCTTCCTATGTGATTCACATCCCACCTCACCTCCACACACACCCAGTCTTTCACGCCTCAAAGTTGGCACCTTTTGCAGAAACTGCACTGTTTCCCTCCAGACGGTCAATGCTGCCCCCAACCATAGATGGTGAAGTCGACATCGACAATCGTGGAGCATCGAATGATGTCAGTGCCTAAACCTCCCGGTAGAGGCCGTCCTCCAAAGCCAAGGATGCAATATAGTGTCAGATTCAGACATCATATTGATCCCGCTGAAGATCGATGGTTCACTAGAGAAGAACTCCAACGAACAGCGCCTCAAGTGATTGCAGGCTATGAAAGAGAACTCAAGGGAAAGTTGCCTGCATATTAGAAGACTTCTCAGGGGACTATCGTAGTAGAGGAGGAGGAAATGCGAGGATTTGGCTCCTCGGCAGGCCTGAGGGGCCCCTGATACAGATGTGAAGGCGGGCCTAACAAATCACGAGAGGCCCAATTGGGGTCCAAGCAGTTGTGTCACGTCACTTGGTTGAGGGAACCCAGGCCCGAACAGCAAATACTTCCCACGGCCTTCCAGGCCTTTTCCAAAACGCAGGCCCTGGGCAGGAATCGCAGCAATATACACAGACAGTTGGGGAGCCTAACTGAACGAGGCCCAGCAGCTGCAGCAGAGGCACAGCCTCCTGGGGCCTACCAGAAGCTTCTGGGCACAGGCCCAGCCCAGCCAGGCCGTCGGGGCAGGCAGACTCTTTCCATATAGGAAAGAGCTCGCTGCCTGGAGGGGCATTCGGGCACTTGCAAGCTAGTGGCAGCGCTGCTTGAGCGGAGTCTCGCCGGCTGCTGCTTGCGCTAAGGCAAGGTGCTGCGCAGGTGCGGTCGTGTACGAGGAAGGGCGCTGCTGAGGGCAGTGCCATAGCCCAGCCTTCATAGCTGGCTGGGGCTTGGATGTACAGCAAGGCGATACCGGAGACAATGGAACACATATTCCTACAATGCCCGGGAGCGGTCTGGCTTTGGCGCTGGTGGGACGGAGTATGGGACCAGTTAGGAACAGGGGTACCTTGGCCATGGGACTGGAAAGCCCTGCTGTTTGAAAGATGGCCTCTTGAACAGCAGGATGATTTCACACTCAATATCTTTCAACAAGGAAGAAGGGCAATAATGTGGGCACTGTGGAGACGTCGCTGCACGTATGAAATGGAAGGAGCGAGGTTGGAGGGGCCAGAATTCACAGAGAGTATACAACAACAGATCCATACAAACATAATGGGGAAATGGGAAGAAACCAAAAAACAGATCAATCATATTCACACTGGGAAAGAGATAAAACAGAGGATACAAGACTTCTGCAGAAACTGGCTCGGGGGGGAAATGGGGGGGAGGATAGGACGGGTGGAATGGAATGGAGGAAGTAGGGGACAAGGGGAAAGGGGTGACAACGTGACAATCACAAAAGACTACAAACTCCTTTTCAACGACTGGACCAAGCTGGATGACTCAACCCCAATGAGGCCGAGCAGCGACTTCCCGGATTTCTTTCCCCCCTCTGCAAACAGTTTAGTAGGAATTTCTTGGTATGGGGGAGAGTGATTGTGGGGGGAGGCACCAGGAGGGCCTCCAAGGTTTCGGATTTACCAGGGAGTTGCTGTACTTTGGGTTTAGTAGGAATCTCCGGGTATGCGGAAGAGTGGTAGGAGTCTTCAAATTTTCTGATGCTGTGTTTAACCGTGTCCGGAAGTGAAGGGAGGGACTAGCACGTAGAAGCAGATATCTGGCACCAATTTTAGGTGAAGAGGCTCCTCCCTCATAGCAATAGCCTGTTCAGTCAATCCCCTGGGTTCCAGGGTAATCAATTCTGACAGGACCCCACACATGCGCTATCTCTGATCCTTTTCAAACTCAGCTTGTATATGGGACGCTTGACCCATTTTCCAGCAGGTGTTGCTCCCCACCAATAGATGGAGCCTCTCCCCAGGTGCTAGTGGTGACTGCCCTTAACAGCACCGCTAGCACTGGTGGGGGCGTGTGTTGGAAAAAAAAAAAAAAGAAAAAAAAAAGGGTGGTGTTCGGGTGTACAGAGGGAAGATGTGGGTGTCAGTCGAGGAGGAAGAGGAAGAAGGCAGGATGATGATGATGATGATGATGATGATGTGGGGGCACATACCTGGTATTGGCGATGGTCTGTATTGGCCGACATCTTCAAGTGCTTGATTGGCTGCTGACGTCAACAGTTGCATCGTCACTTAGTAGGCAGATAGTAGCTGAGTAGGGAGTAGGCTGGGCGCCGAGCACCAAGTAGGGAGAAGGGCCTGGATGCTTATGTTGGTGATGGTGAGAGCAAGCTCTCATTGACATTCGGTTTTCAGTGTTACGATTCTCCATTGGTGTTATATTGGTGCAATGCTGCTTTCTGGACACTGGGATACTTTCTGGCTTTCAATGTGATTGTGCAATCTGGATTTTTTCGTCTCCTTATTGCTCATTTTCCTTGCAATCTGGATTTTGTCATCTCACTATTGCTCATTTTCCTTGCAATATGTATTTTATAAAATTATATAAGGTTGCATTTGGTTACAAATACTTACTATCACTATAGCTTGTTTTTTTTTTTTTTTTTTTTTTTTTTTTTGAAAAAAACGGGCCAGCTGCTAGGTGGGGTGATATGAGCATCCCCTCCTACCAGCCTTTCCAGTCGCTCCAGTCTATTGGTGGGGAGCATCACCTGCTGGAAATGAGGTCCAGCGTCCTTGAACATGCAATTTTCCGAACCATAATAAGGAATGAAAGTTCCTGCCAGCATTGATTGCCCCGAGTAGCTGGGGGATTAACTGCGCAGTGTGGATCTGCTCATCCAGATTTCTCCCCCGAATACAGTCTCCTTCTCTCTTTGCCTAACCAGTCACCGATATTGCAGCAGTCTTGCCAATGGGTCTTGTTGATGGGTCGATTTCTTTGCAGCTCCCCAGCGTTGTTGCCGATCACCGCGACCCTGGGGAATGAGACTTCCTAGGCCGCTCCATACCACTGTAGGTCCACCATGGCGAAACCATGGGGCGGGAATGGGTCGGGGAAGTCTGAAGGTGGGCGCAGAGGAACAGCAGCGTCTACCCTGGTCCAATCATTGACGCAGATGGTGTAGTCTGTTCTTATCCTGTTGCCACCCTGTTCCGGTACCTGGCCTCCTTCCCAATAAATGTAAGCTATCTTGCCTCCACCTACACTCCCCAACCATTCCTCTGAAAATTGTTTAATGGCTCGTGTTATGTCATTTTTCATATCAAACAGATCTAATTGTGCCTTTACTTGTTGCCACTGTGCCATGAATTCCACCTGAATATATTGTTTAACTAAATCTGTGACTTCCTCCCCTTCTATTCTAACACCTTCAATCGCATGTATACACTTTTTTCTCCGGAGAGCCCAAATAACCGCTCTCCTTTCCGTCCTGAACATGTTGTCTTCGAAGGAGCTATTCGTAAGGGAGGACCAGGCTTCGCATAATAGGGCTCTCCGGTCCCATGGCCATGTGGATCTAGTCCCCAGCTGTCACCAGATCCTGTCCCACCAGCACCACGTCAGAAACGCGCCCGGGCACTGCAGGAATATGTGTTCTATGGTTTCTGGAATCTTGCGGTGAGGGAAAGAGGTTAAGCAGGACTGACACCATGGTAGATCTAAACCCTTCTGTTCTAGGTAGGTACGATCTATTATCCAGTTATTTGTAGGGAGGCAGCGATGCTCTATCTGCCACTGCAGCGAGGCCAATTTTGTAGGCCTGAACCTCACTGCCTTAAACCATTGGATGGGCCGAACAGCGTCTCTCCCCACATTCAGTTGAGATTGCCATCGCTCTCTCACAATGTCTTTCACATTGATCTTTGGTTTCAAGAGGCGGTAGGCCGATTTTACTGATAATGTGAATAAAGTTTTGATTCCCCTGCTCCCCGTTTTCCTTGCCGGGTTCCATTGCCACTCCTCTGGGTCGAGAGGGAGTTCAGACAGCGGGGTCTCGGGGCGGAATGCAAACCAATCTTTTTGTGCGTGGAGCTACGTGGCACCCTAAGCCGCGGCCGCAGGATCCGAGTCCGCGGCCAGGATCCTAGGCCGCAGGCACGCGGCCGAGTCTGCGCGCAGCCGCGCCACGCGCAGGCGGGCGCGCACCCTCAAAATCCGCGCGCGCGG
>BFEA01000320.1:580773-604285 GCA_003427395.1 Chara braunii | reverse complement strand
GGAAATATACACTGCCCGCTTTCTGCAATCGAGGGCAAAATGCGAAAAACCGCCCGCAAAACAAAGCACCACAAAAGCCACCTGGCCCCTCCCCGACTCGACCCCGCGGCCGCAGGGCAAAAAACTTTGTGCAACCCGCGTCCTGCAAAGCGAGCCGTGAAAAAGTGTGCACTAAACGACAAAAAAACAAAACAAAACGAAACGTTGCACAGGGCCTGTCCCATCCAACTGAAGCGCGGGACTTCTTTTCCCTGGTCCCGTGGGAGCAGGACCGCTTTTGCCTTTAAGTATTAGTAGAAGCCACATTCACCAAGATTGTCAAGTAGATGATCAACCTTTGCAGGTTTCTAATCCTCGAGTTTAAATCGCTCTAGCATATTGCCTAGGGTTAATAACAATGGTTGGGAAACTTGGGATAGGTAGACTTGGGTGCCTAGGGTTGATAACAATGAAAAAAAAAAAAAAAAAAAAAAATCATTTTGCTAGAGCGATTTAAAAAAAATGGTTGGGAAACTTGGAATAGTACCTAGGGTGCATAGGGTTAATGATTTTTTTTTTTTTTTTTTTTTTGGTCCTGGACAGGCAAGTGGCCTAGGGTTAATAACAATGGTTGGGAAACTTGGGATAGGTAGACTTGGGTGCCTAGGGTTAATAACAATGAAAAAAAAAAAAAAAAAAAATCATTTTGCTAGAGCGATTTAAAAAAATAATAACCTAGGGTTGGGAAACTTGGAATACTACCTAGGGTGCCTAGGGTTAATAACAATGAAAATTTTAATAAATAAATAAATAAATGATTTTTTTTTATTTTTTTTTTGGTCCTGGACAGGCAAGTGGACTCGGGCCACTCTGGCACCCTAGGTAGTATTGCACTTTTTTTTCTTTTTTTTTTTTGGTAAGACCCTGCGACCACGCTAGGGGGAGTGATATGAGCATCCTCTCCTAGCGGGCCGCCTGGTTCCTCCAATCTATTGGTGGGGAGCAGCACCTGCTGGAAAACGGGTCCAGCGTCCCACTGAGATTTTCATTATGTATCCTGCCAGCATTGATTGCCCGTATTACCGGGGGTTAACGGCGCAGGCACTGTCCCATCTGACCAAAAAAGGTCCAATGCCTGCAAAAAGCGACCAGGTAACTCAATACTATGTAGGTGGCCACTCCATCAACGTGCCTTCACCCGTGCAGTCTTTGCCTGGAATCCAGCAGCACACCGCCCAACGGTTCTCCATCTCCTTGTCCTATTTCCATTCGCTTATTCTGCACCGTACCATTGCATGTCCACCAAAGACAGTTGATGGGGAGGGAACGGGTCCAGGAACTCTAAGGGTGAGCGCAATGGCAGTCCTTGGTCCACTTTAGTCCATTCCTTGAAGCAAAGGCAGTAGTCCCTCCAAAAGTCTCCCTGCTCCTGCCCCGAAGATTGTCCACCCTCCCGTCGGATATAGGCAATCCAGCTCTCTTTTTCGTTACCCAGCCAGTCCCCTGAGAATTGATTTATTGCTTATGTAATGTCTTTCTTTGAGTGATATGTCCGTAGCTGATTCTTGACCTTCTGCCATCGTGAGAGGAACTCTTGTTGTGTATATTATTTTATAACTTTTATTATTTTTGTTACTTCCTCTCCATTCATACGAAATACCTCAATGGTGTATGTGCAGTGCTTCCTCCAAAGTGCCCAAATAACCGCTCTCCTCCTGATCTTGAAGATGTTTTTTGCAAAATCGTTGTCAGTGGGGGAGGTTCATGCTTCACAGAGCAGCGCCTTCCAGTCCCACAGCCAAGCCGATCCAGTGCCCAGGAGGCTCCATATTTTGTCCCACCAACGCCAAGTGAGGACCGCCCCTGGGCATCGTAGGGAAATGTGTTCTATAGTTTTAGGGATCTTACGGAAGGGAAAGGCATTATGGCAGGATTTACACCAGGGGAGCGTCAAGCCCTTCTGTTCCAAGTACGTGCGATCTATCAGCCAATTATTTATCGGGAGGCAACGGTGCTCTATCTCCCATTGTAGCGAGGCGAATTTAGCCGGTTTGGACCTCATGATTGAGAACCATCGGATAGGGCGGATGTTCTCCTGCCTTACGTTCAGATGGGCTATCCAGCGGGCTTTCACAATCTCTTTAAGGTTCACTTTTGGCCGCAGCAGCCGGTAAGTGGCCTTCACTTACAAACTAATGAACTTTATGTTCGGGTTGGGTGGCGATCTTCATGTATGCAACCAGTACCACTCCTCCGGGCCGAAAGGGAGTTCAGCGAGGGGTGTTCCAGGGAGAAATGCGGTCCATTCATCCTTATGTCTCAGTACTCGAATTCAGTGCAACTCCTCGTTCCTCCACCACCTCACTGCGTCCGAAGCGTACCTGGTGAGAACATTGCCCTTTCCCTTATGGAAGAGGTTGACCAAAGATTCGTTTGCCCGCACTTCCACCATGTTATCAACGCTTTCCGTGCCGTCCGGGACTGCCTTCCGCCAGTTGCGGTCCTTTTCGAAGAATACGCAGCCAGTCAAGAGGGACATCAAAGATCAGTGTTTCTTTCTTTCAATATCATGACAATACCTCATCTGGGCCCTCAATTGTGGCACCGTTTGCCAGTCTCTGTTCACCGGGTCCCATATATTTTTGATCCTCACTCTATCGTTTTTGACCCAGCTACTCTATGGGGGGGTCCGAATTACAGCTGTCTCTTATACACATCTAGATGTGTATAAGAGACAGGTCCGGGACTGCCTTCCGCCAGTTGCGGTCCTTTTCGAAGAATACGCAGCCAGTCAAGAGGGACATCAAAGATCAGTGTTTCTTTCTTTCAATATCATGACAATACCTCATCTGGGCCCTCAATTGTGGCACCGTTTGCCAGTCTCTGTTCACCGGGTCCCATATATTTTTGATCCTCACTCTATCGTTTTTGACCCAGCTACTCTATGGGGGGGTCCGAATTACAGTGCACCCTCCCATTTCTATCAGTAATATTTCTATTGTCGAAGAGGGGTTGCCTTATCACCTCTTCCTATCTATTCGGCAGGGTTTTTTCTGGCAACGGTAGCTGGCGTTAGGCCTTCAACACCCGGGGCTAGAAGTCATCTCTGGCTAGGTCGCTCCTCGCTGCGGCCCGGGTGGAGTCTTTGTCGATCCGACGGTGTCGCGGTATGGACCAATAGCGGTCCTCCAGCCAAGTCAGGGGGTCCACACCTCCTGGCGCTTGTGGTGCCAGTCTAGCAATCTGCTCTAGTGCAAGGATATACCAAGGAAGGTCTGGCGTAAATACCAATCTTTCGATCCATTGTACCAACAGTGCAGCCACCTGGGTATCTAGGTCTAACATCCCCAAACCCCCCTTGTCTTTTGCTTGGATCATCGACGGTCAGGCCACCCTTACTTATAACATTGGAAGCTCGTTATTGCCTCTCCATAACAGGGCGGCGATTTGCCTTTTGAGTGATCTACTGAGGGTCCAAAGTGCAGACCTATACCAGAGGGCCGCTAGTCCTACGTTGTTCATTGTCAATGCCCTACCCATCAAAGATGTATGTTTGTCATTCCAGCATGTCGATTTCTCCAATGCTGGTTTGAGGATCCATTCATCATTCAATGTAAGCTTCCCTGATGTCATCAACATTATACCTGATACTCTAACCGAGGTGTTTTCCGGTAACCATTTGACCCGCGACATTTCCGGCGGACGCACTCTTTGGTCACGGATCCACCATCCCAGAGTTTTGTTCCCCCAATTGACAGTTATATCTGAGACTGTCGTAAATCGATCGAACAATTTCTTAATTTCTTCCATATTCTCGAGAGTGGCGTCCACCATAACGGTCAGGTCATCTGTGAACATCGAGCATACGGGGATCGCCTCATGAATGGCGGAGATTTGTCATTTTCTAAGATCTTTGTTAGTACGAAGGTTTGTTGTAAATGCCCCCTTCACGATTATGAACAGGAAGGGAGCCAAGGGGTCTCCTTGGCGGACCGACCGTTGCAGCGAGATTACCGGTGCCATCAATCCATATTGACGTGAACGCTCGTAGTGGCGTTGCAGTGTAGTATCTCGGTCCAACGTCGAAAGATTGACCCAATATTCATTTTTTGCATACATCTATCCAAAAAGGTCCAGTCCACGTGGTCATATGCTTTCTCAAAGTCGATGAAGACCACGGCAGCGTTATGCTTGTCCTGCCTTGTTCACTTGAGGATCTCGTTGACCAGCAAAAAATATTATTGGGGATCCTACGTCCCTTGACAAACCCAGTCTGTGCCGGGTGGATGGGGTCCTCCAAAACCGGGATCAAGCGGGTTGCCAAGGCTTTTGCTAGCATTTTGTAGACAATTGTGAGCAAGGTTATTGGACAATAGTTTTTAATGTCCATCAGGTCGCCATTTGTGTAGTAAGGTGAGTACCCCCTGCCCTACCAGCTCCCCCATGTGCCCTATTTCCCACACTTGATGGTAGAACCCCATGAGGTCCGGGGTAATTAGAGTTTCAAAACTCTTTTGGGAGTCCGTCCTCGCCTGGGGTTTTTTCCTCATTCATCTGCATCAGGGTCGTCCAGATTTCCTTCTTAGATAGGGGGCTCACGGTTGTCCAATTGCTCTCTTTGCTGGTCTGACATGGCCTTCCTTATTGGCTCTAGAAAATCAGCTATCTCCTTTTCCCTAGCGGCCTCCTCCCGTCCAACGCATCTTGAGGTGAACAGGTCTTTGAAAAAGAATATTGCGATCTGCATACACTGCGGAGTGGAGGTCGCTACGTCTTGACCTTTTGACTGCGGATCGTATAGCGCCTCTATCTTGGTCCTGCGTGAACGTGCACGGGTCAAGCTGAAGAATTTTTTGTCCATTGTCCCTTCAGTTTTAATGGCATGTCAGGCGTCCCCTAATGCGTGTTCCTTCCCAGCGTCATGTTGCGAAGATCTAGAGTTGTTGTCGTATGCATTGTAATTCCGACTGGTTGTTGAGAGACATTTGACTCTGGGCATTTTCAGGATCCTGTTGTTCGAGTTGTTGGAGGCGGTTATGAGCTTCCATTTCCTGTTGATTCTTTCGAGCCACTAACATTTTTGAGTATTTTCTGCATTTTTTACCCAGGTACAGCAGTTTATTCTTGAACCAGTCTGTTTCATGCGGTATGTGTTGTTTTTGTGTGTGCTAGTACTTCCAACGGTCCTTGATATAATTTTGAAAAGACTCCTGTTGCAGGGTAGATATGTTAAATTTATAGAAACCAGGGCCATGATCAGGTTTCTTGCGGAACGACAAGATAATGGAAAACATTTTGTGATCAAGGCCCAAGTGCGGGTTAGTGGGTAAGATTGCCACCAATAGCAACGATCCCCCCATATCCTCCAAAATGAGTTTATTTTTGACCTCGATTGGGCGTCAGTCCCGGTTTTACGTAAACATGAGTAGAACCGGGTATGAGGATTAAGTTTTCAAAAGGAATCAAATACCTTGAGTGAGACACATAGATCCTCTATCATTTGTTTGTCCTCCTCTATATACGATGGGGCAGGGAAGGGAGTCTTCCACCTATCCATCCAGCGGTCCGGGGCTACATTACAGTCACCTCGATAATTATCGAGACCCCGTCCGAGATTTGTGTTTTCAGGCTTTCGAAAAACACCCTTCTCTCCCTCACGGTATTTGGGGCATAGCTGCACAAAATATAGACAATCTCCAATTCCAACGTGACGAAAGTCGACACCCATCGGCCCCCTTCCTGATCGACCACCCAATGGACCGGGTCTGCCCGGGATTCTGGGGGGATCCAGATCGCCACCCCTGCGCTCCCTGGTCTCGGGGCGTGTGCCCTGACTGCATTGTATGGCCATATCATTTTATGAATGTAGTTGTGCTCCCGGGTGTCCATCATATGTGTTTCTTGGATGCATACCACATCCAGCCAATTTCTACCCCCGACCCCTCTCATCAGATCCCATATTGCATTTTGTTTGTCCATTTTGCAGGATGTCGGACCATTGACGTTTAGGGACCACAGATCCAAGTCCGTTGTCCGTTTGCATTGATTCCAAATTTGATCTTTTCCATACACCGCTTTAACTGGGTCCATTTCAGTCCTGTTGGTCTTCAGGTCCCTAAACGGGCCCACGATAATTGTTCCCAGTCCCACCCGGTTGCATCCGCCAGTAAGCCCAGCCTGAGAATATCACTCAAGCATCTTTGGGCATCTTGCTCAGCACTATAAATAACTTTTAGGTAAGAGTCATCTCATAGTTTACAACATAAATAACTTTTGGGGAAGTTCTGGCTAAGAGTTGTCTCATAGTTTATAACAATCCGAGCGGGGGGGGAATCAGTATGCAGTTCGTGTACCTAATGTTCACATCTCATACACGTACATGTAAGTGTATAGGTACACGACATATGTGTATACATGGATAAACATTGTAAGAAATATAGATTAAATCTACGCTACGTCTCGTGCGGCATGGGTACCTCGTCCTCCGCGCGGAAACCGGTCGGTTGGCGCTGGGCGTTCCAGCGCCAAATAGCGAGCGGGCCTTATTCATTTTTTTGTTGGGCCCTTTACCAAAAATATGGGCCAAATTACCTTTTGGCACGAAAAAAAAAAAAAAAAAGGGTATAGCAGACCCCTGTTTTTTTGGCGATGAAATTTGCGTCGTTGATCGCTGAAGATCAACGACCCTCGTTCACCCGGGGTTCGAATTCGAACGCCGCACTAAGTTTGAATTCGACCGCTGCGCCGAGGCAGCATGCCGCCCCCCCTCTCGTTAGCCCCCACGCCAAGTGTTCCTCGTCATCGTCGTGGTTGTGCCCCCTCACGTGTCGTCCTCGACTGCTCGTCGTTGCTTCACTTCCAATTCGCGCCTGCCATCGCCTGAAGAAGTTTGTGCCTGCCATCACCTGAAGATTGGAGGAGGACGGTGAGGAGGAGGAGGAGGACGGAGAAGATTGGAGGAGGAGGACGATGAGGAGGAGGACGATGAGGAGGAGGACGATGAGGAGGAGGAGGAGGAGGGCGGAGAAGAATAGAGGAGGACGATGAGGAGGAAAACAGAGAAGATTGGAGGAGCAGAAGGAGGAGGAGGAGGAGGAGGAAGACGACGATGAACAAAGGAGGAGGTGGAGAAAAGGTAAGCAAGATAAATAGTGTATAACATCATATAAACTTACAAATAATAAAATAAAGATAATAAAAATTCAGATAAACTTATAAATAACATCAAATAAACTTACAAATAATGAAATAAAGATAATAAAAAATATGTTTATAAAGATAAGAAAATATTTGATTTTTTATAAAGTTTTTATTGGTTTTATTATGTTTAGTATATTAATTTGCATAGGTTTTTATATTTTGACAGACATTATCATAACTCGAAAATAAATACGGTTTGATATTCTTTTTTTGCCTTTATCGATTTTCTTTTTCATTTCTTGTTTAGCATAAATGAATCATGCTTCCTTTGATATACCAGAAGAGGGTGATGGATTTAAAGTTATTAAGGAATAACATGATATCATGATATGCGGGGATGGCTACGAGGAAAAAACAATGCTAGAAATGTTTAAAAAAAAAAAAGATCAATTGAAAAAAAAGATTGTCCGACATGTTGACCCTTGCAGTGTATCAAGTTTATGATTGAATTAAGTCCAACAACTTAAATTTAGTTCTTATTACTTTCTTGTCAGGCTCTTTGTTTGTACGTTTTTATTACTATTTTTCAAGCTCACTTTGCGATTGCAGTCCGTGAGTTATCATAAACAAGGTAAAAATTTCAGCCAATAAACAAAGTAAGTAGGGTGATGCTAACACGAGATGGTTAATACCTAGAGTTAGTAGGTGTTTCATATTGTGATCCAGTATACTAAACTCAACGCTCCAACTACATGGTTACTAAATCTTTAAATAATGTTATATGTCGACCAAATTTATATGCAATCTCTCGACTACGTAAGACAACCTGGTTGATTTAATATTAAAAAATTAAAACACATGCTTATTCTCACTTTGCAAAACCATCTATTTGGCGCAATCCATCTGCTTAGAGCTCTTTATATATATATATATATATATATATATATATATATATATATATCGAGGAAGGCACTCCAATCCGTTATAACAACGAGAGTCGATGCCGGGGCGGGTTGTGCTGCCTTGTAACCCTAGCTATAAGGGGGAACTTGAGATCTGGGAAGTTAGACTACGAGGACTGAAAGGCGGGAGTTAGGGATAAGTTAGCCTGTTGGTCGTTGAGTAGGAAAATATGGTTGTCAATCTCATCTTCCGAGATTCACACCCACCTCTTTCTTTGTTTGAAATTCTTCGGATTCTTTGAAATGATAGTTTTTTTTCTCATTATATATATATATATATATATATATATATATATATATATATAGAAAGAGAGAGAGAGAGAGAGAGAGAGAGAGAGAGAGAGAGAGAGAGAGAGAGAGAGTTTAAATTGTTGGGCTTATGTTATGGGAGTTTAGTTTTTTAGCATATTACTATGATATTAGTTCATTCCAAAGAAAGTCAAATGACTTTATAGAGCGCAGGTCCGTTGAATTCCGCTTGTCCGGAATAGGGAACACTAGATAACACACAAACTTGGAACACCAATCTCCCAATTAGCTTTTTACCTTTCAAATTGGATATAGACCTCTCGTCAAAGGAGAAGTAGGACTACTATCCGACAACTTTATCCCTTGTAGGTCAAATCAACCTGCTATACGTTGCATCCCCAAGTCTATTTAAACGTTATACACATGTGAATAACACAGGTTAATGTTGGTACGAATACACTTTGCCCTCTTAAATGGTTTTCGTGTATCAAGGTCAACCTAAAAAAAATTGTGTCACTACAGTGGCAAACAGACCACGTTACCAATGATGGTGGTTGATTGACAGAACACATCTTGAACGGAAGGGCCTCGCCGTTCCGTAGTGGAAACTTTGCAGCAACAATTTCGCTGCACGTAGGATCTGTGGACTTATTGAGCACTTTATGTTGCAATGCCCGAGACCGCTGTAGATATGGCGATGGTGGGACTGAATTTGGTGACAACTGGGCACGTTGGAGGAATGGTGATGGAAATGGTGGACGCTTTTGTGTGGGGCCTTGTAATCCGAGCAGACTAGCACCTTCGCCAATAACATGTTTGAGTTCACGAAAAAAGTGGTGCTTAGAGCCCTCTGGTGGAGACGGTGAACATTCGAAATGGTAAGTACACGTTTGAAAGAAATAGGTACAGACGGACTTATTGATACAATAGGAGAAAGTGAAAAAAAAACTTGCCTCTTTTCAAAATAACAATCAAGCAATTTCTTAGTGATTCGTTGGAGGGGGACCAAGGCGGATGAATTGCGGAGGCAGAATGAGCACGGAGCAGGAAGAAGACCAGAGTGACCCCATCAAGGACTATAAGCTCTCCTTCCATGAGTGGACTAAGATTAAGGGATCGGTCCCGATGTGTCCCCTTTTTCCGGATCCCTTCCTGACATGCGCTCTTTCGCTGGTTGAGCTTCAGTGGTGTGGGGGGAGCTGATTGTTGCTCGTCGTTTGTTAATGGGGAATGTTGATACTACATGGGTTGTTACATGGTTTCACTCACCTTAATTAGTCATATCAGTGTTGTGCTCAGACTGTCTCGATTTTAACATATTGGGACGCTGGGCCTGTTTTCTAGCAAATGCAACTCACTATTGATCGATTGAGCCTCCAATAGAAGGACCTACGTAAAAAGGATGATTTTATCAACCTTTTAAGTGATTCCCTCTGAACTAAAGTTTGTTAAAAAATAAAAAGTTTATTATTTAAAAAACATGGCATTTTTTTACTATGATATCTGAAATCCTTTGATTATTTTAAAGAATGAAAACATTCCCCTTTTCCTACGAAAAACTTTTCGATGTTTTCGTAGACTCCTAGGATGTAAAATAATATGACCTACTCCATTTCCTAAATTGAAATAAAAATCTTTTACACAAGTATGGTCACTTTGTCATATTTGTGTTAATTCATTCCAAACTAGTTTATCTTTGCATATCGTTTTTATTTGTTTAGGTAAAATCATTTTTCATATAAAAAATTTATTTTTGGTGGAATGGTACATGTTGTTACACTTTGATGAATGCGATTGAGAGGTTGAAGAGTATTATAGGAGCCCTAAAGTTCATCAACCACATATGTGAATGCACTGTGAGTCTTGTAAGCACACACCACCTTCGATCATTTTAAGTTTCAATGATTATTAAATTTCATACTTTCCTCTGCTTATGATAAACCTGGTGGGAGGTTATCGCTCGATGCTACTTGTACAACCATAAACGAAGCATGCATAACCTCTACTAGACTGTGGATATCATATGAACAATGCATTGAATATAAAATTCGAATAGTTGTTAATAACATCATTTTTGTGACTCAAATTTTTATGCCAATCAATCGTTTTCCAGTTCCAGAAGTCGCAACACGTATTAAACAACTTGTATTTCTATTACATCATAATAAGTAGTTATTGGTGAAGTGCTCTTAGTTATGGTGAACTATCGATTTGAGTAACAAATCAATAAGCCATACTTGTGTTAATTTAGTCCAAACTGGTTTATCTTTGCTTTTCGTTTTGATTTGTTTAGGCAAACATTATTTTCCTTGTATAAATTTTGTTTATGGTGCAATGGTACTGGTGAATACGCTTACAATTGAGAAGTTGAAAAGTATTCTCAGAGCCTTGAAGCTCATCAACCACATATGTGAATGCACCTTAAGTTTTGTAAGCAAACACCACCCTCGATCATCTTAAGTTTAAATGATTCCTTAATTTCAAACGTTCCTTCTCTTATGATCGATCTGGTGGGAGGTTGTTGGCAATGCTACTTGTACAATGATGAGCAATGCATACATGACCTTTGTTGGACGGTGGATATCATCTCAACTTCACATTAATAATTGTCAATAACATCAATTTTGTGACTCAATTTTTTATATCAATTAAATGTTATCCAGTTTCATATGTGGCAACACATCAAACAATTTGTGTTGCCATTACATCATAAGAAGTGTATATTGGTGAAGTGTTTCGCCTTACTTGTGGTAAGTTGCAGGTTTGAGTAGCAGATCAATAGAGTGATACATGGATAGATGAATAGATTGATATATAAATAGATCCGTATATCAATATGTAAATGGTACTCAATGTGTGAGCCTGTGAGGCATTACTTATCACAACAAAAGCATTAAGAACATTACATACAATACCCTTATTGAGACCAACTTTTTGTCTTCACCCAAATAGAGAAAATGACCATTACTGTTGTATCAGGTCTAAAACTAACCCCGAAGACACTATAATGATTCCGCATTCTAGTCAGGAAAAAACTGTAGCTGAGAAACACTATAGTTGAGAAAGACTATAGCCGACAACTACAATAACTATCAATCCATATATATTTTAGGCATCATTCCTTCAATGTCCATTTTAATGATTATTCTTGGATAAGTTCACGTCCCTATCACTTTCTCTGGTAGACCAACAATGATTTTTTTTTTTTTTTTTTTAACTCCCTATCTATAAATGTATTATTACAGAGTGAATATGTGACGGCGAGAGTGTTGACGGGGTAAGAAACCATGAACCTGCAATATATTCCACTGTAGTCTTACTGACATTTTTTTTTTAATGATGAGTCGGTGAAACTGCAACGAAACAGTTTGTCACAACCCTTTGTTTTTTTGTTCTATTTCCCCTTACTGCCGATGGTTTACCAAGTAGTTATATTTGACGATATATATAATATTATAGTATAATATTATATATATATATATATAATGGATATATTGTCACATAATTATGAACTAAAAGAGCGCACTTTGCGAAACAAACGGTAAAATAAAAAAATATGAGGGGCACATTGAAACCATTCATTTTTCTCATTCTTCTTTTAACTCTTCCTTCATTGTGCTTCTCACGTACAAGGCTCGCCACGTTGATGAAGTTGAGCGTGAGCTGCTCGCATCCCCGTGTACCATAATGACCCACTTATATGCTGTGAGAAAGAGGCAGGGGAAAGGAGGAGGTGATGAACACAGGGAAGAGAGATGAAGAACAAAAAAGAAATAACTAACAAAGAAGGGGAAGTAAGGATAAAAAAGACAACAAAATGAGTATGTCCTTGACGATAGAGAGAATAAATATTGTAAGGATGAAGTGAATGAGCACATGAAAAACCTAGTTGAGCGTTCTCGGTACAACAATTGTCATAACGACTCTTGACCATGCCCACTATACACTCCGCACAAACAACATGTCGATTGCATACCAAAGGGAAAGGAAAGAATAGTGACACCAAAGGGCCCGGACCCCCCACCTGCAAAGAACACACACAAGGAGACGGAAGGAACAGGAAATAGAGAAACGGGGGTTGCAAGAGTAGGCAACCCGAAAAACATTGGCCACCCGACAGAAAAGTATGTGCAGGAGGAAAGGGAGGCGGGAGCTGGAGCCCGGGGCAACAAGAAAATGAAACAGATGGCACATCCCCCAAAACAGCCAACACCGAGCAGGTGGGCCACTGAACCAGAACCCGAGCTCCCCCAGGTGCAGACCGACATAGAGCAAGTCAGAATGGAAGCGGAACCCTTCACCCAGCCCGGCCTGGTGCCCGAGGGGTCACAGCTTTAACATGGGGTATCGCCTGCAGGAGGCGAGGGTACCACAACCCACATAGACACCTTTGACGTGGCCTTTGGTCCAGAGCCTATGGACGTCTACCCCCTCCCGGGCCAAACAAGCAAAACCCCACAGGGGCTGTCACCTGAGGATGAGACTGTAGGCGAAGAAGAGGGGGGCCCACCACAACACATGCCCCTGGAACAAAACTTGGACATTGAACTATTTGCAATGCTGGACACGAGTGCCTCTCTTAAAAATGTGTTGGAACAGGGACTAGAACCTGGGATGTCTTGGACAGAGGAGAGAAGGTTAACAACAGTCTTATTTTTCATCACCACTTCATGACATCCTTCACCACTTCAAGATGCAGCCTGCCTAAATAGGTGGTTTTCTGGGTCTTCGAACCTTTCACCACTTCAAGACCATTCAGGTCTGAAAATCTTGAATGGTCCTGAAGTGGTGAAAGCTCCGAAGACCCTAAAAACCACATGTTTAGGCAGGTTGCATCCTCAAGTGATGAAGGGTGGTTTTCATGGTCTTCGAACCTTTCACCACTTCAGGACCATTCCGGATTTTCAAACTGCCCAAACTTCTCACTTGACCACTTCAGGACAACCTTCACCACTTCAGGATGTAGCCTGCCTAAACAAATGGCTTTCAGGGTCTTCGGACCTTTTACCACTTCAGGACTATTCAAGATTTTCAGACTGCCCAAAACTCTCACTTCAGAATTTTCATTCTTGAATTTTCAGCTACCCGATAACCGCTTGTGGGACAGAGGCATGAAACAGATTGACAACTATTACCTTTGGCCGATTTCGGCCACCCCCCGACACTCCTGAATCCCCGCATAAAGAAGCAACACAGCCAGACCCTTCCCCCCCTGATCCACCACCAGATGCGAAAGAGGGGATACACCGTTGGCATTGGTTAAAAAAAAACGGCTTAGACATCTGGTCGAAAAAGGCCAAGATACTGGACCGTTGACGAAAAGTGCAGTGTTACTAATACAGATACGGCAAAAGGAAAGAAAATGGGAGGTAGGGCTATCACCGGCAGGGGGGAATCGGCAAGGGGGGGTGACCTTGCAGGGGTGAACCTCCTTTTGGGCAAATCCATGTAACAGACGTGCAGCCAACGCGGGGGAGATTCTGAAAATGCAACTGACCGGTCACATTGTGAAGACCTTCGAACCCGGAGCACAAGCCATGTTCACCATCACGACAGGCCCCCCAAAAACGACCCAGATTGATGCATTCATTTGTTTCGACCCAACCAAGGAAGCGCGCTTGCAATGGCTCACACACAACTAACTGCTTGACCTTCCAACGGCCAGGGTCAAGCCAAACGAAACCTAGATAAAAACAGACGTGCAGAAGAGTCTCGGTGCCCTTCTTCGGAATGGTCTACTGGCGGGAACGAAGGGTTGGAACTGGGAGCTGCAAAATTGGGAACGACTCTAACAATTTCTATCACGGATAAGTCTGAATGGATCATGTGAACGCAGTATACGGTAAAGACAAGATCTAGAATCAATGCCAAAGGGCAACAGACCTGGACCTACGGTCCCTCAACGTGAACGGTTTAGCCACAGTAAAATACGAGAAACGACAACCAATTTGGGACCTGATTAGGGGGGTGGGGGGTAGGAATTGGCCAGACGTCATTTGTGTTCAGGAGACCCACCTAATGGACTCCCCAGAACACAACAGAATACGCAAGTTGGTCTGGTCGTATAGAGCTTTTAGAGCACATGCCTCAAAACCTGGAAGCGCAGGGGTCGCCATATGGCTCCTTCCGGAGTCTCGGGAAGACCCATTCACTGGGCTGCAGACCAAGTAGCAAGAAGATGGGTCTCAATTCTTGCTAAACTAGAGCAAGATGTAGTGTGTATCATCTGTATATTCGTCCCCAATGGGATGGGGGAAAGGAAGGTCTTTTTCGAGACACTCAAATCATAGATCCCGACCGAAGTCCCGATCATAATCGCTGGAGACTACAACGCAGCCACGGATCCATGGATGGGCGATTACCCTCCCCCCGCCCCTCCCTACATCGAGGAAGATGAGAGGATGGTCCAATACCTATGTCTATCACTGAAACTTTTCGACACCTTCCAAAAACTCCATCCTGAAACGAAATATTAGTCCTGCCTCCAGAAGGAAGGAACAGAAGGTCAATCCAGCTTTAGGATTGACCTGATACTCGTCTCAGAAGCTTTGCAGAGTTCGATGCTCTTAGCAGCTATCCTACCACGCAGCCCGTATACCGGCCTTGATCACAAAATGTGCACAGTTACACTAACCTTTCGTAAAAAACCCGACCACGAGATTGGATTTTATAAGCATAATGTTTCTCTTCTTAAACAGAAATCATTCCTAAACTATATAACAGATTGCTTGGACTTTTAACATACACAAAAACAACACATACCCTAGGAAATAGACTGGTTTAACAACGGGTTATTTTTTCTAAATAAAAAATGTAAGGAATACTCGTCACAGTTAGCGGTGTTGGGACAGAAACCCCTGTGAGGGTTTCTGCCCGAGTTTTTCAAGCCTAGACGTTGTCCGACTCTTTTCGTTGGATTTGCGGAACATGATAACATTAACGTTGCCAAAGTTACTCAGACCAACCGTATGACTAAGAGACTTAAACCTTTTTAGAACCTCGCGTCGTTGACGTCCGATTGAAACAGCGGGAGTCGGCGGTACGACCTGTCGTCTGCGGTTCCCAACAGGGCCGCAGGGTTACGTGGTCGCGGAAAAACTGAAACTATACTATTCTACCTAAAAGACGGACGACCGTTTCTTAGAGGTAAGTGGGTTCGTTTTTTTTCTTTTTCTTTCTTTGTTTTCTTTTTTTTTTAGATTGTATTTTGTATTTTTTTTACATTCTGTTTCTTTTTTTTTCTTACATTTTATTTAAATGTTTGTTTTTCTTTTTTTTAGTGCTTGTCGTTTGGGCACTCGTTCGTTGTGGACGAACGGGGTACACAAAAAAACAAAAAAAAAGGGAAGAGATGGAGAAAAGATGGAAAAAAAAGAGAACGTCGCAAATCTAATCGCGACGCAGGGCCAGATGCAGGAGTAGAAGGATCTGGACTCTGAGTTGACATCAGACTGTTGAACTTCAACAGTCTGCTCTACTTGGCTCTATACAGCCATTTAAGGCTGGATCTGGCCGGGGGTAGCAGCCAGATACATTACCAAGGCCTCGAACATCAAGTTTCTTAGCCCTTGATCGCGTTTGAGATCAAGGGTCATGACTCACTCCGAGTTTTGGTTGGGGGCAAAGCACCTGCCCTCAGCCTCCAGCTAGCTATAAAACAGCCAACAGCCAACCAGTCAGCATTTATTTGTGGTTGGTGCTGCTAGCATTTCGCTTGAGTGAGTGCTGGCTGCTGAAGGAGAGACTGTTGGCTGGAGTAGTGAGTGAAGAGAGGTGGAGAGTGGAGGTCTGCTGGAGGATTGAGAGTGGAGGCTGCCATAGCGACCACCTTTACAAAGGGGAAGAAAGTCGTTGGAGTGATGTAGCTGCGATATATCTGGTGGAGACACGTGCTGCCATAGCCACGACCGTTGACGGCAGCGCAAGGGAGGTGTTGCGTGGTCATCACGACAACGGCAACCATAATTGGAAAAGTGTTGGGGAGGTGCTGCATGGTTTTGGCAGCGACAGCAGCACTGAAATTTTGGCGGTGACGCGGAAACGCTGCCAATTTTTTGCGGCGGCGGCACTGAGATTTTGACGGAGACGCGGAAGCGCTGCCAATTTTTTGCGGTGGCGGCACTGAGATTTTGGGTGGTGGCGCGAAAGCGCTGCCCGTTTTTTGCGGCGACGAGGCATTGACACAGGGGAAGTATCGTCAAAGTGGCGGCGTGTTTGTTTTTGAGTTAGTGCTGGCATAACGCGGCGGCAACGCGTTGACGCTGATGATGATGTCACGGTGACACTAGTGGTGATTGGTGGCAGCATTAACGACGGTGGTGCGTGAGATTACTCAAATTGTCTTGGCTGTGAGGGACGTTTTGTGGCAGCGTGTTCTGGTATTGACAGCAACGGCATGGTGATGCGGTTTGTGTGACGGCGACGTTGAGACGCCATCAAATTACTGGGAGGTGATTGTGTGTTGAGAGGGTGTCGAGGCGAGCGATTTTTCTAAGGAGTGGTGTGGATCGCCTTACGGGCGACTCGTTGTGACGATTGTTTTCTCTGGAGTGCGATTTTACACGTTCTTAAGTGGACCATCTCTTCAACTTCACTCAAGGTCAGTTAATATGACTCAGATCCCCTCACACCTGTGTGGACCCACACTTGCTTGGCCCTGTTTCTTTGAATGTTCACAGAAAAGGTAGAGAAAATGTGTCTGCGTATGTGAATGAGAGTCTGAGAACAGTAAAGGATTGTGTTGTGGTCTTTGTGTGGTTTGTTTCGTTGGATCTGACTACAGGTGAGGCGTGTTGAAATGAAATGGGATATGGCTGAGAGATGGTGAATGAATGGTTGTTTTCACATCTCCGTACGCGTATGTATATGTCAAACCGAAAGAAAGAGAAGACAGAAAAATAAAATAAGGCGATCACAAAGAAGGAGAAAACATCAATTGGACATAGACTTTTTTTCTGAGGTTATCCGTTCTTTCCCAAATGACCCTCTTTGTCTATGCCCACCTGTCTGAATGATTTTTTTTTCCTCTTATGATCTCTTTTTTCGTCTAAGTTACCCTTGACGTCAGGCGACGAGGGATCATTTTGCCTGTCGTGATAGACGTCTTTCCTTTTCCTATGAGGCATCTGAGGCGGGGATTCGCTGCCTTAGGGGCCGGCCCTGCTATCGACTCGGAGTGGACCGCTTATGCGGGGGGATACCATACCGTTGTGGTGGAGCCAGCCCGACTTCTGAGATCCGAGGTTCGCTCGGGCGAGGACGAGGAGTGTCTCAAACCACCGCTTAGAAAAAGGACATACGCCTATTCACGAAACGGCCTTAAGATTCTTGATGCCTCGCGTTAAGGGAAACTGTCATAGCATACCCCTTAGTGGTCGTTTTAGGGGTCACTCGTGCATGGAAAACTGAGCCACAAGAAGTTTGGTTCATGGTTACTAGTTGGAACAGAGCGCGGCTAGACACTCTTGTTGTGGTTGGCCTCGCCACAAGAAGCGAGGACCAATAGGGTCCATATAGCGAGCAAGGCTTGGATAGCTAGAGTCGGGAACGACCATTCCCAGCAGGGTCAACGAGGGCCAGGAGGACAAGACAACCAACAAAATTTGAAAGCAGACCCCCGTCCTCGCCGGGTAACTAGTGCTTCAGTTGTCTAAATCGGTCGCTGACTTGTATAGTGGTAGCCGAATTACTTATGGATGACATTCACACCAAAAAGTGAAAGTGTAGTCATCACTAAAGCAATAACATCTTAACTTTGCTTGGCAGTTGGGATGTCAGCATTTCTTTGCTAGCAGTCAGTGTGGTATGGATGAAATAATTTGGCAATGCATCTCATCAAGTCGAAAAGTCGTGACAGCCCAGCCTTTGGCAGACAGAGTAAAGATGATTCGATCAGACGCTATTCAAGCGTCGCTATGCATGTTAATCATGCTTTTATCCTTTTGTTGACAAGTGTTATTTGAAGTCGAGTTAACTTATCATGACTCGTCGTTGAATGACAAGCCAAGTCATCCTTTGACGATTTGATCTGGATAAGTGGTATACATGATTGTATCGAATTCAAAAGATAAGTCAACTTACGTTGACCTGAGTCTTTTTTTGAAAGTGTTTGTCTGATTAACTACTAATTGTCTTTGGAAGAAGGGACTAGGATCGCTCGAAGACTTTTCTTACGCTTGGAATATCACGTCCTAGTCGACCGGCGTACGTTCCGATTCTTGGGAGATCAACGCCCCAGGGATTGACGACATTCGGGTTCACTTTGGCGTTCAACCATGCATACCTATGCTACAGCGAACGAGCAAACGCCCTCGGTCGGCCTACCTCTGCAATTGCATTATAAAAGCTTTCGCACGTGGGTCATTAGCTCGGCGGGGATACGCCCCTAAGGGTGGTGACAACCCCTTAGGGAAGGTAAGTTGTGCCCCGTGAAAACCTATCCTGTCGTAGGGGACCGCGAGATGTACATCTGGCGCACTCGGCCGGAGCGACGAAGGGTCGATGCGGGTTACCGTGTCGTTCCCAAGTTGTCTCTAAGAAGTTGAAATCCTAAGTTTCTCCTGCGTGACGCGATTGGGAGGGCCCTTGCTTACGCGGGGGCCGATGCGCTCGACAACGACCCGCAGACATAAAAGCGAAATAGAGATACTTCATGATCTTCAACAACTGGAACAGCAGGAAACATCAAAGACCACCTAGAATTATCAGTCGAACAGACAATCTCTACAACAACAACTACAAACCTTTGCTGCCCAACGATGAGAAGGCGTACGAATCACCGCACGAATCTCACGACACCGAACTGAAGGCACAATGGATACTAAGTTCTTTAGCATACTCCGAGCACGAACACGAAGGACGAACATTGGAGCCCTATATTATACAAACATAGGATGTGAGGAAGTAACAACCTCCACCCCCCAATGTATGCACGTAGTACGTTCCTTCTTCAAGGATCTCTTCACTTCCAAATGTGCCCAGCTGGAGAAACAGGCTAGGGAAGAAGAGATCGCAACCTTCTTACAACCATTTACGAAAAGCCTTTCTGAACAACAGAAGGCACATCTAGACCGTCCACTGTCCAAGGAAGAGATCTGGGCTGCTCTGCTGCAAATGGAGGAGGAAAAAACGTCGAGCCCAGACGGCTTTCCAAAGGAATTCTGGGAAACATTCTGGGACCACATGGTCCCAGATCTGATGGAGTATTAAGAGCAGGTATGGGAACCCGGACGCATAGGGGAGTTAGTGGCAGGGTGTTCTCACTCTATTACACAAAAAGAAAGATAAAATGGATATAAGAATATACCGTCCGATAACCCTACTGACAGTTGTATACAAGATGCTTGCAAAAACCCTGACGAATCACATGATCCCTGTTCTAGAAACACTCATACACCCTACGCAAACAGGTTTTGTTAAACCACCAGTACCTTTGACGGTTCGAAAATACTCGGCCTCCGACCTTTCAGGAGGCCGAAACATTTTCACGGCCGCCGATCAGATTTATCAACAGCAGTCGTTGTCGGGCCCGGCCTCCTAAAAGTTCGGGTACTGGCCAGTACCACGTCGAAAATAGGCTCGGAGGTACTGGTGGTTTAAAGAGCGTAAAATTTAGAATAATATTCTTTTGGTAAACGAGCTTTTGAGACAGACACGACAAAACAAATGTCATGTGGCTGTGATCTTTATAGACTTTGAAAAAGCGTATGACCATGTAGACTGACTCTTCCTGGACAAATGCATGGAAAAAATGAACGTGGGTCCGCTCTTCCGGAGATGGACTGCAATTCTGCACCAGAACGTCACCACGAGAGTCCAGGTTAATGGGATGCTGACTCCGAAAGTTCAGCTGCAGCGGTCGGTATGCCAAGAGGACCCGCTGCCCCCCTTTCTCTTCATCATCATAATGGAAGCGATGGCGGCAAACCTACGTGCCAACAAGGACTTGAAGAAACTTCAAATCTTCGCCATCCCAGAGAAAGTCATCCCTGTTTGCTCAATGTTTGCGGACGATTTGACCGTTATGCTAGATGCCTCACCTGCCAACATGGAGGAGATTAGAAACCTCATGAACCGTTTCACAGCTGTGTTTGGCATGACGGTCAATTGGGGAAATAAAACCCTGGGGTAATGGATTCATCACCATGGAGTAGGCCCCCCTGGGCAGCCAAGAGTCAAATGGGTACCCGCAGAGGCCCCAATTCGGGTCCTGGGTATTATGATGACAGTCGAGGGCAAACCAACGTCTAACGACGACTGGATTTTGGAACCTGTACTGAAAAAACTCGCTCACTGGAACGACAAACAGACATCGCTGGTGGGTAAGGCCTTGGCCATCAATAATTTCATTCTGGCTTCATTGTGGTACAAGTCTGCAATATGGGCCCTTAGCAAGGAGGCGGTCAAAGCGTTGAAGAGACAGGTTACAGGTGCTGCTCTGGAGAGGGGATAACAATCTCCCAAATGTCATCAATAGAGTTGCTTGGCCAGTGATGATTCAACCCTAAGACAAGGGCGGTCTAGGAATTTTAGACCCAGTTATCTAAGTCACAGCAATAACAATTCAATGGATTAGGCGGCTGTTATTCAGCCCCCGTCTCCCATGGGCGACTCTGGCCTTTGAACAAATTGCACGATTAGCCCCCCAGGCTCCTTGTGAGGTTGACCCGCTGACTTGGCTCGAGGACCGTTTTTGGTCCATGCCTCGCCCCTCCAAACACCAGAGAGATACGGAATGGGGGGCTACAAAACGAGACATAGCTGGGGACGACTTCTGGATTAGGTCACTCCGCGCGTGGCGTCAGCTCCCCGTGCTAGACAAGAGCTGACCGTCCAAGTGGGAGAAGGTGATGAGGCAACCCCTCTTTGGGAATCTGTATATCACGGACCGACAACGGAAAGTATTCCGCAGCTCGGACCCCCCGTGGTGTGGCTGGGTCAAAAAGGGGGTGGTAAGAATCCGAGACATATGGGACGTACAAGGGAACAACTGGAAAACATAACAACAGTTGAAACCTAAACTAAAATATTGCCACCATTTGAGTAACAACCTAGAGGAACTGGTCTTCTCTGTGCCTCTGGATTGGGTGTACATCCTGCGTAAAGGACCGCACCTGCAAGAAGGAGACTGGGTAGCACTCCCAGACGACACAGAAAGTGTGGGGAATATTGTGGTGGTAAATGCACAGGAAACACTGGTGAACCTTTTTCACCGGGGGGATAGTAACAAGCTCACGAGCTATTACCCTGAGATGGTGAGATGGTGAGATGGTGGAAAAATAATGAATTACACCGCATACGGGTGCTCCACACACGGAGGATTGGTTCGCATTCCTCCCCGATACCCCGTTGGCTGAACTTCCCTTCGACCCGGAAGAGTGGCAATGAAACCCGTCAGAAAATATGAGGAGCAAAGAAAATAAGACGCTTTTCCCTCTATCGGTAAAATCAACCTACCGCCTCCTGAGACCGAGGATTAACGTGAAGGAAACTGTGCGTGAGCGTTGGATATCCCAACTGAATGTGGGGAACAATGCCGTGCGGCCCATCAGATGGTTCAAGGCAGTGAGATCCAAGCCTGCAACACTAGCTTCACTGCAGTGGCAGATAGAACACCGCTGCCTCCCTACCAATAACTGGCTAATAGACTGCAGGTATCTAGAACAAAGAGGTTTAGCACTGCCATGGTGCCAATCTTGTTTTGCCTCTTTCCCTCACCACAAGATCCCAGAGACTATAAAGCACATATTTCTGCAGTGCCTGGGGCGCGGTCCTTACATGGCGCTGGTGGGACAGGATCTGGCGACAGCTGGGCACTGGCTCCACATGGTCGTGGGACTGGAGAGCCCTATGTGAAGTTTGGTCCTCCCCGACAAACTCCCCCTTCGAGGACAATATGTTTAAAACGGGGAGGAGAGCTGTTATTTGGGCCCTCTGGCAGAAAAGGTGTATACATGCAATTGAAGATGTCAGAATAGAAGCCACATAAATGATCAGGCAATATATCCAAAATGAACTCAGGGCACAGTGGCAACAAGTGAAAGCACAACTAGATCTGTTTCATATGAAAAAGGACATAACACAGGTCATCAAGCAATTCTCAGAGGAATGGTTGGGGAGTGATAGAGGGGGCATGATAGCCTACATTCCATGGGAAGGAGGTCAGGCACCGGTTTTGGGTCATGAGGAGCTCAAAAGAGACTATGTTATCTGCTTTAACGATTGGACTAAGGTAGACGCTGCAGTTCCTCTAAGACCTCCAGCGGACTTCCCTAACCCCTTTCCCCTTCGTGGGCTCTCCATGGTGGATCTACAGTGCTACGGTGCAGCTTAAGAGCTGGTTAAAGAGCAACCTAAGAGCAACAGGTCAACTTGGTGAGACAGCAAAGCGGGCTCTCCATGGTGGATCTATAGTGGTATGGTGCAGCTTAAGAGCTGGTTAAAGAGCAGCCTAAGAGCAACAGGCCAACTTGATGAGACAGCAAAGTCGGCAACAACGCGCAGCCTAAGAGCAACAGGCCAACTTGGTGAGACAGCAAAGTCGGCAAAATCCCCGGATCTTGGGGCAATAATGTTGATAGGAGAACGTCTTTCCTCACTATGGACTTAAAACCCCAGGGATTAGAATAAGCAATGCTTAGCTATGTGACACCCGCGGCCGCGCCCGCGGGCATTTCGGCCGCTGCGGCCGAGATTCTCGGCGGCCACGGCCGATGAGGCCCAGTCCGCAGCCTGGTTTTTTAATTATTTTTTTTCCCCCTAAAAATACTTCAAAAACAAAAATAAAAAAAATGGGGGTGTAGGGCTTCGAAAACCCTACACCCCTATTTTTTTTTTTTTTGGAATCTGACTTTGTTTAGGATTTTTAAAAAATCAAAAACTAAAATCGATTTAAACATAATTTGAAAAAAAATATAAAGAAAAGCAGGATTTTTTTTTTTGCCATTTTTTATCATGAGATATATGGTCCCTGAGGACCCTGTATTTTTTTCAGAATTGGATTTCTTTTTTTTCAGGGAAATGAGGTGCTTAAAAAAAAAAAAAGATGCAAAATTTGAAAATAAATAAACAAAAAACTTAAAAAAAGGGTTTTGATTGATTGATTGATTGATTGATTGATTGTGAGTGAGTGAGTGAGTGAGTGAGTGAGTGTGTGTGTGTGTGTGTGTGTGTGTGTGTGTGTG
>BFEA01000320.1:566519-578083 GCA_003427395.1 Chara braunii | reverse complement strand
AGAGAGAGAGAGAGAGAGAGAGAGAGAGAGAGAGAGAGAGAGAGAGAGAGAGAGAGAGAGAGAGAGAGAGAGAGAGTTGAAGTCAGCTGAGACAGGAAGAACTCCAAGGAGGATGGGAATGTCAATTCAACGGTGGAAACTTTAACTGTAGTACTGCTAAAGGCTCTCAAGCTGAGTAAGATCTTTATACACTGCATATACTTATTTGAGCGAGTCGCAATATCCGCTCCTTTGACTATGAGTGGCATATTTCTTGCCATACTGTCGACTTTTCACCACTATGGCAGTTCATCAATTGATTCCCAAATTCTGCTGAAACAGGAAGTGATTTCAAGCAGATGATCGGAATGCTAATCCAATGGTGGGAACCTTAACTCTACCTGTAGTGGGAACCTTTACTGTAGCTCTAGTGGGAACCTTGACTTTATAATGGGAACCATAACTCTAGTTCTTCTACTAGAGTTAAGGTCTGACAGTGGAGTAATATCATAAGATAGTTATTTGAGCGAAATCCAATGGCTATATGTTCTCCTTGCGGACGAACCTTAAACCACCATTACATGCCTCACATCGGCCACGGGCCCCTGTCAGACGCCGAACCATCCCGCCGGCCGCCGATTCTTTTTTATCGACGGCGCGCCGGCGCCGACTTTTTCGGAGTAGGCATGCCTCACATCGGCCACAGGCCCCTGTCAGAGGCCGAAACGTGGCGCCGCCCGCCGATTCTTTTTTATTGACAGCGCGCCCTCGCCGACTTTTTCGGAGTAGGCGACAAAACATTTTCAGCAAGGCTGGGGCCGTGAACTGGCAGTTCAAACCACCGGTACACGGCACATGCAAATTTGACAATTGCAATCGGCTCACTCCGAAAACTTCGGAGGGTCAGGGCTACCGGTCCAAAATGCCTGGAGGAGCCAGCCAAAAGAAAAAAAAGGACTGCGCTGGCATTTTGGAAAAAGAGCTTGCCACACAGGGGGAATCCACCTAGACGAAAAGAGGATTGGATGTACCGGTGGTCTAACCTTAGTGGGAGCCGTAAGTCCAGTTCTTCCACTAGAGTTAAAAGCACCAGTACACCACACATAGGCCATCGTTAGACACTCCTCAGGGCATCCTCGGGCTCCGAGGATGAATCCTCGGAAAAGTTTAGGGTTTTTGTCGTCTTCGTTCCACTCATCCTTGGAGAATTGGCTTTAGGGCTCATACTCGGAGCGATGTCAGAAAAAAAAGTGAAAAAAGAAAAGGAAAAAAAGAAAAGGAAAAAAAGAAAAGGAAAAAAGCTTGTGCTTCAGGCGTTCAGCCAACAGGGTGCCGCCACGATCGGAATTCTTGATTGAAACGTTTCTCTACGTGCATGTCCTCTCCTCTCCGTGAAACTGGGCGCCAAAGGACCTCGCGAAGCCCAAAGATTTGTCCTCGGAGTGTTTTCACATTTTCATTTCTGATTTCATCTCCGAGGACAGGTGGAACGAAGATGAAATCCTTGGAATCACGTCCCCGAGGAGTGTCTATAGGCCCGCGGGTGTCAGCATGAAACCCGCACGACTTCGGTGGTCGCCGATTTTTGTATTTTTAACGGTGCCCCTGGCGGTGTGGCACCTCCATGTTTTCCTTGTGGCGACAAAAGCTTTCTGCAAGGCTGGGGCCGTGTACAAGCGGTTTAAAGTTTAAACCACCAGTACTTCCTTGAGTCGTGCCCATATACAAGCCACAATTTTAGGAAACGAACGGGCCACTACAGGAGTGCCCAAATCCAAATTCATCCGCCTAGAAACATTTCTACTCATTGTTTTTCAGCGGCAGCGGCCGATAGCTGGGCCGACTACTGGTGGCTTAAGGTTTGACAGCGGAGTAAGCTCATCAGATAGTTATTTGAGTGAATGGCGATATGTTCTCCTTGCCGACGACGGGCATATTGTCCAAGTCACCAGCATGGCAGCTCATCATTTGGTTCTCAAGCTCTTGCAGCTGCCTTGGGGTGTCCACACCATGAACGCCAGTTTGTACAATGCCAACCTGCAAGAAGAGGAAAAAAAATAGAAACAAGAAAACGACGGAAAAAAAAMARAAAAAACAATGATCAAAGTATCCCGCTGAAAAAAWRAAAAAARAARAAAARAAAAAAAAAARARARAAMAGGARARAAAAMAGGCCAAAAAAAAAAAAAAAAAAAAAAAAAAAAAMMAWAAAATTTGATCTGCGAGGTTGAGCAAACCCTCATTTCAGTTCTGGACGCGTTAACCCAACAGCTGAAAAGTGGTGGTCCCGGTTAACCACTCGTGGAGAAATGGAACCCATAACTTTGCATTTGTTGTCATTATTTGATCACTGTAAAGGGCAGACTCACACCACCCTCTTCACCTGAATAGAACGCCCTGTCATTATTGCTGTACCGGGACTGAAAGGTGCCCCAAATGCAGCTATAATGACTGGGTGATCTATTCGGGTGAAGATGGTAGCACTTTTCAGAATGTATTTGACTGTGATTGCGGATCGGCTGGGATGCGTCCGACCGCAATCATGTCCAGAGCTGAGTTGAAAAAGTTCTAGACTAAGTACGAGTGCCCACTCAAAGCAGAACCAAGATGGCAGGGAAGGGGGTGGGGGCAGGGGAGGAATCAAGTGCCTTAGGAGAAAAGAAGGAACAAACACCCAGACAACCCCACTTTTATGCTGGTGGTGTTTTTTCCTTTCCCGTGCAGAGTGCAACACTGCCACCCTGCTACCCACTCCTCCCTGCCCCCCCCCCCCCACCAGTCTGCTACGTTGTTAGGCCTGTGGCTAGTCCATTGACATTCCACGACATCACCGTTAGCTCGCGACCTCTAGGCCTGGTCGAGAAGTACCAAGTTGGCCTTGGAAACTGGGCCATCTGCGTTCCCTGGGACTATGATGCCATCGCCTTGGTCTCTATGGGACCAAATATGGGTCCCTCAGCTACTGTGGTGGTATTGGCTGATTAGTTGAGAAAGGATGGGGTTCAAGTGTGCATACTGCAGCTTGACCCCTTGTGCTGCATCATCCAGTTTATCTGCCGAGTGCTGCTCTTTATTCTCGAATATTACATGCCCCTGCAACAGGGATGCTGTTGCTGCCTCGCTCTCCACTGCAATCTCCCCTCCCATGAGTCCATAAGGGATAGCCTGTACGACTTTCCATGGTTTCCCGTGTGAGGGGTACTCATGGAGTTGGGCATCCATTGAGAACTGTACCGAACAATCGGGGCTAACAAGGGGGCCCATGGCTAAAACACTGGTTATATCAACTTATATATGTAATGGATGCTGGGCCCGGTTTGTAGCACGTGCTTCTCCCCACAAATAAGACCGGAGTCCGCAGCCTCCCGGCACCTACAACAGGCAAGGGCTCTTATCCCTGTCTGCAGTAGGCTGCCAAGTTGACAGTTTTTTTTTTTTTTTCACAAGAAAAAAAAGAGAGAATGGTACCATGTGTGGTCTCAGGATGCTGATTAAGGTAGAAACTCACCTCTACAACACCCTGGAATTTTATAAAGAAGGTACCCACCTTGTGGACCTATTCACTCATCCCTCTATTCCTCCCTTGATCCAAAAAAGTATCTATATCTCAGCAAAAAAAAAAATTATATGTTGTACCCAACCAAGTTGAACTAACGCTTTACAAGGTTGTTTCAATCAATTAACTTAGATTCATCGACTTCGGTCAATGAATAACTGTCTTCACGCCAGGCGTCGCCAGCTTTGGCTGGACTTAGGCTCGCCGGAGTTCAGATGCAAGAGGCAAATAACGGCAGCTGAACCTGTGTTTTCAAATTCACACACTTTGACCTATTAACTAGTGTTAACACTGTTAAGTCGTATTTGCCGAAATGTGGTCTTGAGCGTGCTTCAATTGGGATATCCTTAGAGCATACTCCCACGAGCTATCGTTCAGGACCACATTTCGGCAAATACGACTTAACAGTGTTAACACTAGTTAATAGGTCAAAGTGTGTGAATTTGAAAACACGGGTTCAGCTTTGGCTGGTATTTGGAGTATTTGGGGTATCGTTCAGTCTAAACTTGCCTTAATTTTCAAACCAGCTTGGATGACCTTATTTTGCTCCAGATCCTCAGCAACCTGTGATGACAAAACAAACAGTGAACAGAAGAGTGGCAGCAGAATTACTAAGACGTTTTGTCTTTTAAAAAAAATAAAAAAATAAATACTAATTCTTTAAGCCCAACCAATTCAATTACCTGACGGGTTACCTTCTTCTTCGTTCATCAGCTGTACTTCCTACTTCGTTATGCTTGCCGGGGATACGTAACCGGACTGGCACCCTCCCAGAATAAAAAGGGGGCTGTGTTTTTGTTTAAAAAAAAAAAAAAAGGAAACTGAGATGCATAAAAAGTTAAAAAAAAACATTAAATACCTTAAAACACCAGTACCTTTCCCAGCTATCAAGTCCAACCCTCCGGCTACCAGTACGCCGAGCATTGCCGAGCCTCGAGCTACCGGAGGCTACCGGTAGAAGGAAAGTCGTCGTTTCTAAAAAGAAAAAAGAAAAAAAAAAACGAAGAAATGAAAACAAAAATTATGAACGAGATTCTTAAAAAAAGAAAAAAAAGAAAAAAAAAAGAAAAAAAACGAAAGGAAACGCTAGAGAGATTTATCCGCTTGGGAAAAAACAGAAAAAAGAAAGAGAGAGAGAGAGAGAGAGAGAGAGAGAGAGAGAGAGAGAGAGAGAGAGAGAGAGAGAGAGAGAGAGAGAGAGAGAGAGAGAGNGAGAGAGAGAGAGAGAGAGAGAGAGAGAGAGAGAGAGAGAGAGAGAGAGAGAGAGAGAGAGAGAGATGTGATGAGCAACGCACCGGCCAACAGGTAAGTCTCCAACACCGCGCCTGGCCTCATGCTACTTCCATCGAGAGGATGAGCAAAATCGAATGAATCTTCAACTAGAACATGGAAGCATACAGTAGTAGCCGGCGTGGGGGAGCGGCGGCCACTGGAGCACTAGCGCTGCGCTACTGTTCGAAGTTACCAAGCGGCGCCAAGTCACAAGTAACCGCTGGTGGGTTTCTCGGGGGTAGCACATCCGGGGCCGCTGCTGAGCGAGTGAACCGAAGCGCGTAGTGCACGACCTATCCTCATCGCCTATATATACTGGCTTTGAGATAATTTCCCCTTTTACCCGTTGATCTTAGTCTTGGATCTGCCCCTTCACTGTATGTAGCGCCTTTGCATCAATATCCCTCTTACCTGTAGATGCTAGTCTTGGATGTGCTGCGCTTTCAAACAGCGGGGTGTCTCTGCTTTGTGCTTCGCCTTGTTCATGGGACAGATGCTTAAGCAGGATTTCTCTTGCTTTCCCCTTTTTAGGTATTTTTACATGTTTGAAGTCGATAAAAACGAAGGAGAATCAAATATCTCAGGGATGAGTAGTAGAAGGGTTTTGCCAGTAAATTTCTTTTCAGTTTTAGCATTGATGTTGAAATCTTGTTCGATGTATCTGGCCAATTTCGTAGGCTGGATTCTCTCTCTGCCTGTCTGTTCTTCGTCTCAGGCTCGATTCATAATCTCTACTAAAATCTTGCAAATCTGGAATCCCCGAGTCTAGTCGCATGTATAGGCTAGATCCATGCTCTTTTCTACAGCCGGTTCTTCTAATTTGAAATTCCCAATAATCGGATAAAGTAAGAATACAATTATATATCCGAACCTCACGGGTGACTTTTTTTTTTTTTTTTTTTAAATAAAACTACGGTATATTCAGATATTCTTCTCTCAAATCTTTCATCATCTTTGAAATTCTTTCAATTCACCACACCCCATCTTTTTTTTTTTTTTTTTTTTTTTTTTTTTTTTAAGGGGAAGAAAACCGTTCCGCAAGGCCTCCATCCCAGTGGTGGTAAGAGAACCACTGGAATTGAGGCTTTGCCTGCTGGGCTGCTCTATCTATTGCTCGGGAGCGACACCTGCTGGAAACCGGGTCCAGCGTCCCTCGGATACATCGTCACAGTTCAGTGTTGTTTGTCGGGACTGTGGTCGTTTCAGTTCCATGTCTGGAGCACCGCCCTTTCCCATAAGGTTGCATAAGTCACCCTTCCTACTTCTGGAGCTCCTCCTTTCCGCTAACCCTGCCCCGGTCTGGAAAGTCGCCCACTATGTCCTCCCTCCCCTTCAGTGATCGTGTGTCGCTCCTTGGTCGAAGCTCCGTTCCACGCATCCGCAACCCCCTTCCCCCTGGCGTTGACTAAATGCATGTGAACAAAGGACGGTGCGGTGGCAAGTGTGGATGGTGATGAGCAGAGATTCAGAGAGGGAATTCGGAACCATTGAGCATTTTGTGGCCTAGTCGCACTCGGTATATGAAGTCGTAGTATAGCTGTTGAATCAATAACCTTCAGACGCCACCCCTTCAAACAGGAGGAGAGCCTCTTTTACTTTGAAATTTGAATTGATCAGCATACCAAGGCTACCAGAGTGGCCCGGGTCCACTTGCCCGGCTGGGCCAAAAAGATATACAAAAATAAAAATTATTTTTTTAATTTAAATTTTTATTTTAAATTTGGTAAAGAATTTCGATGTGACCCTGAGGCAAAAGTTGTTCAGTTTATTTTTCCGCATAACATAGTTTTTTTCCGATTTTTTTTTTTTTTTTTTTTTTACCTGGGACCTTCCCTGGTCCTTGCACGACCGGGCCGCCCGGGACAATAGGGTGACCCGGGCAGCCCGGCTGGTAGCCTAGCAGCATACTCAATTTTTGTGAATTTTCGGGGGGCGGGGGGGAGGCGGGGAGGGGGGCCAATGCAGTACCATGAGGTCTTCGCTTGCGTAACGATGGAGAATATGAACTTTTTTTTTATTGTTGTTTTATTTTTCTTACTGCCATCCAAGACAAGTGGTTACCTACCACTTGTTTCACTTTTCAGCCCAGAGGTTAACCTGCCAAACACTGTGGAACATGTATAGAGCAAACTGGAGTGTGCAGATGGACAAAGAGAAGAAATAAGGGAGGAGGAGGAGGAGGAGGAGGGGGGGGGGGGGGGGAGAGGGATGAAAAGGATGCACGAGTATTAGTATATCAACGCACCTGGAGACTGCTAGGTGGAAGCATCAGATAAGTCTTCAGAAAATCTGCCCTGTAGGCATATATGCCTAGTTTCCTCCAGTACTGTGTTCTTGGATCATACTTGCCAGCCCTAAGGAGGGAGGATTTCAACGAGGAGAGGACGGAGGCAGAAATGGGAGAGGCGAGAGAGGAAATAATAGAGGGAGGAGGAATAACGGAGGAGGGACAGAGTCACAATGACAGCAGAAATGAAGGAAAGTGATTAGTCATCCATCATGAGGGGCGGAGGCAGACCGCAGGCAACAGTCAGAGCAGAGATGTCATCAATGGCCATAAAATATTCATTGTCCAACCAAACGAAAAAAAGAGAAATAGGCATAACAGGTGCTGCTCCCCACCAATAGATCGGAGCCCCGGCTATAGGCCTGCTACGGGAGGGCGCTCTTACCACCTTCCCCTAGCAGACCAAAAAGCCGCGTTGTGAAGGACGATTACCAAATTCTCAGAACAAAAAAGAAACAGTCAAATTTTTTTTTTATAAATACTCCCCCCCCCGAAAAAAAAAAAAAAAGAAGAACCCCCCTGTTTATTCTGGGAGGGCACCAGTCCGGTTACTTATCCCTGACAAGCATAAAAGAAATAGAAATTTAAGCGAATGTTTCCCCTTTTGTTTCCTCCTTTCTGGCTTTTCTTGCTAGTCGGGCTCAGAGATAGGTTGTTTGAATGGTTGGTAGAAGCGGGCTGATTTTCCGACACAGTCGTGGCCCTGGTCTACGTGCCTGTCTACGTGCTTGTCGATTGAACGGTTGGTAGAAGATGAGATGAAGGGGCTGATTTTCTGACACAGTGGTGGCCCTGGCTTTGCTTAGCTGGAGAGCCTTGCTCAGCCTGTGCGCTGTGGCGAACTTTTGTGAGGGACGCTGGGCCCATTTCCAGGCATGATAATAAATTAATAATCATTACTCCTTCCCCCCCCCCCCAAAAAAAAAGGAAGAAAAAAACTTTGAAAAAGAAATACATATTTAAGAAGGGAAAGAGGTATGTGTTATGATCCTGGCCAATTTCAAAGTACACATTCACGAGAAAGCACAATGCCGTCCAATTGCAAAAAAGAAATGAATGAACTTGAGAGGAGAGAGAGGGAAAGAAGAAGAAGAAGAAGAAGAAGATGTTAACCAGCAAAGACCAATGATAATTGAATAAAAATTCCCTTCTTCTCGCCAACCACTGTCCTCCTCCTTTTCTCCTCCCCTCTTATTCAAACAATATATAATAATTTATTAATAATAATAATAATGTTAAATGGCTGAACCAGAATCAATGTCCGAATCCCTCTTCTACTGCAGGTACAACATGAGGTCCCACCATACCCATGGCCACCCTTCTCCTTCCTCTTCCGGAAGGCCGAGGCTATGGGGGACTGCTAGGGCCTTGCCCTTATGTGCAAAAGACAACTCAAAGCAACTATGGCTGCTCTAGATGAGGCCGTCATACCCGACCCTGCCTCAAAGCTTCTTGGTGTAGCTCTACCCCAATTGGGGCCTTCCAGATGCAGCGCCCACCAAGGTGATGAAGATGACATCCACCATTGCCAGGCAAGTACCTCTGGCGCTCCCCCTTCCTAGTCCTCGTCTTCCTCCTCCTTCAACCCGTGCTCCTCCACCATAGCCGAGGTGGAGAGCTGGGCGCTCCTTCCTCCCCAGCAGCGCTGCTCCAACCAGCGCTCCAAGCAGTGTGTCGCCAAACTTGCACACCGTAGAATGAGGAGGAGCTCTTTGCTGCTCCAGGAGAGATAGCGGCCTGCTTGCCTTTTGCACCGCGACTTCCAGGCTGCGCGGCCTCCAAGCAACCGGTACCTCCTCCCTTTCAGAGGGAAACATCATTGCAGACTCTGATATTGCCCAAGCAGGCCCTAGACTCAGACTTAGTTGGACGGGTACCCACATAGACCTAGCCTACAACTGCTGGGCCTCTAAAAATGCCAACTTTGTCTTCTTCTGCTCGGCATCGAGGACCCGACACATCTACCTCTACTTGGTGTGGTACAGGCCTACCTGCTACTTGAGTGTTTTTCCGCTGCTCTAAGTGTCGCGGGCCTCTTTCCCTACTGCAACCCTCAATGTCACCGCCACAGGTAAGTACCCGCCCTTCGGGCCTCCCGCACGGACGAGTACCCTTGTGGGGCACAGACACACTCAAACCGACAAGCACTCAGACAGACACGTAGACCAGTAAGCACGCACCCACACAGACTTAGAAAACCCAGCAACAAGCGGGAAACTCAGCAAGGCATACATTCCATTGGCAAAACTCAGAAATCGGCTGTGTGTCTCAGTCCGTGTTTGGCAGGTCCTTACATGTGCAAAAAGTAACCAGGGCCGCCGCTATTGGGCAAGCGGGAGACTAGATAAAGTACCCAGTCCTACCCAGCTAACACTTACTGACACCTTGACAGGTCAGAAATCCCTTCATTCTACAAAGAACCTGAAACTAACTTTTTGAAAGGAAAAAAACAGAACAACAATGAGACAAAAACCGACCAATACCCAAGAGCCTAGCTCAGAGGGTACACCCATGAACTGTTGAAATACAGACCTGTGTTCGAATCCAGATGATAGAACTTTATAAGTAAAAACCAACTACTAATGAATTGCCTGGGGCCGGTCAGCTCAATGACATCTCAAGGCCGTCGTCTTTTAAAAAAAAAAAAAAAAAAAAAAAAAACCGACCTATCAGAAAAACGGTTCAAAAACCTATAAGAAAACCAGAGGGGAAGAAAGCATAGAAGGGGCCCCAGCGGGGGAAGCCCTGTTTGAACATCAAAAATGAATGTTCTAAGCACTTGTGGCTTTTCTGCCTATATCATGCGCGCGTGTGTGCGTCGCGTTGCATTGCGTGCGTTCGGTTGCGTTCAGTGCGTCGGTGCGTTCGTTCGTTCGTTCGTTCGTTCGTTCATTCGTTCGTTCGTTCGCTCACTCGTTCATTCGTTCGTTCGTTCGCTCACTCGTTCATTCGTTCGTTCGTTCGCTCGCTTGTTCGTTGGTTTGTTTGTTTTGTTTTCAACTTACTAAACTTTAAACATACAATAGTTGAACTTGACTAAGTAGACTTAGACACATAATGACTAATAAATTTTAAAAAATTAAAAGCAAAACCAACTGTCCTAAAAGAAAAGGGAGAAGATGAATGGAAACTCATGGACCTACTAGGCACTGCAGAAAGGACTGATCCCCCTCCTGCTGGTCAATTAGACCATCCCAAGGGGAGAATGGGCCCGCACATCTGAATTGTCCCCAACCCAAGAAATATCCAAACAAATGTTCATGCTGCTAGCGAAAACGCAGAACTTCCCTGGCAATGATGCAGGCGAAGATAAAGGGCATAAGAATAAGACACGCAGGGAAAAATAGAGAACAAAATGAGACATGCAGTCCCGTAATCATCCAGGCGAGAAAGTGGAAGAGCACATGGGACCAATTTACCTAATATGATAGAAATTTCATCGAGGGGAAAGTGGAGGAGCAAAATGGGGGCAATTCACCTAATATCATTCAGGGGGAAAAAAGAGCACAGGAGAGCAGCTTGGAATTTCAGAATGACAAAGAGGCAGGACATCGACATCAACATCACATCACATCAACTTTTTTCTACACAGTCAACTTTTTGGATTTTTCCCTTTTCCCTCACAGAACCAAGTTTGACTTTTACTTACTTATTATGAGGAATCATCGCCCTCGAGAAATACAGAGCATATTGGTTCTGCAACATGAATAACAGAAAAATAAAGTTCAATGTACAACATCACCACAATCGCAATGGATTAAATGAAACAATCACAAGTTCTGTTTATAAATATTAAATCAAAAAGAGAGAGAGACGTTACAAGCACCAACAAGGGTGCGGGGGCAGAGGAGGGAGGGAAGAATCAGCCTTGAGCCACGGTGGGGAGGGAAGAATCAGCGTTTAGCCACGGTAGCAATAGTAGAATCAGTCCCTTTCCTCCTGGTTTCGAAATCCTGCACTGTTAATCTTCTGAATTCCAGCGTAAGCGCGGCTGGCAGGTGCTTTCTCAGCTAACCCTTCTGTAAAAAAGACGTATTCTAAGGGACGCTGGACCCGGTTTCCAGCAACAAAAAGGACTGGGGCTGGTGGGGGGAGGGAGGAACTAGTGTGTAGCAATAGGTATCTGGCGTCGGTTCCAAGGTGAAGAGGTCCCCCCCTTCCCTGCTTCCTGCTCAGTCAATCCCCTGGAGGTCAGGGTAATCAATACTGGCAGGAATCACATTCAATCTGTATATGGGACGCTGGGCCCGTTTCCCAGCAGGTGATGCTCCCCACCAATAGATGGAGCCTCTCCCCAGGTGCTAGTGGTGTCTGCTCTTATCAGCACCACTAACACTGGTGGGGGCATGTTTCAAAAAAAAAATAATAATAAATAAATAAATTTATTAAATTATTTTTTAAAAAAATGTCCATGGGAGGGTAGAAGGAGGGAGAGAGGAAAAGATGGATGGATGGACGGAAGGGAGGAAGG
>BFEA01000320.1:522945-538700 GCA_003427395.1 Chara braunii | reverse complement strand
GTGTGTGTGTGTGTGTGTGTGTGAGAGAGAGAGAGAGAGAGAGAGAGAGAGAGAGAGAGAGAGAGAGAGAGAGAGAGAGAGAGAGAGAGAGGCGCTGACCTCCAACAAAAGAAGAAGTAATTTTATCGAAATACAAGAGTTTTTTCTTTTCGAAATCCGAATAGAAAGGGTACATGTTGTATTCGAATACAACGGGTACGTTTTCTATTCGAGGAACTCTGCTATTCGAGAAAAGTGGAACCTGCACCTTTTCAATTTCGAAAAAGGACTGCAGCCTCCTCGGCCTCCTGCGCGCAGCTACCGGTCCTACGTGGTCCTGGGCCAAAACCCGTGCAGTCCTACGGGCAGCTACCGGTCCTGCAGTTTCAAATAAGATGCCACCACCCCCTAAACTGCCATGCTTTGTTTTTCAAGCCTTCCAACAACCTTATAACGAACGACGACGAAAAATGTTCTCAGGGGCATAAAACGCACCCCTGACGGGCTGCGAACAAACAACCCGCAAATATATATATAGATATGGGACCATTACCCAGTTTCGGTGCAGGCGATGGGGTATGCCCAGTTGCAGAATTAGGCCAACTCATGACGGCTGCACTGGCATTTCTCAACCCTGGGAAAAGAAAAATCTCCACAAGGCCACAAAGCCAAACAAACCCAAGGAAACCAACCTACTAAGTAGTACTCACCAGAAGAAGGAACAAAGGTAACAGGATCCCACTTGGGCTTCAAAACCAAACAAACCTACAAGGCTACAAGTTCTACAACATTTTTATTATTATTATTTTTTTTTTAGACAAGGTACTTGTCATTAGCAGATCAATGAAAAGAGAGGCCGGGAATCCTCTACAAACAACCCGGGGATACAACATTATATAGAACTACTAACACTATTTATTACCCACCAACAATATTTATTTATTTAAGCACCAAGTTTCTCTCAACCAAAGCTTCCCACTCCCACTGTTTCCCGATTTGACAACTTTCCTCCGCCAGTCTGCATGAATCACTCTTCTCTCTCCCCAAGACATTGAGATGAGGGAGGCTGAAGTGGACAAGGAGAAGGAGGAAGACACACATGTCCTGGTGGAGGACAAACTGACAAAAGTGGCCCACTGGCTCTACCAGAATTTGCACAACAGGTATCCGGGACATGGTGATGAATTTTGGGACTGTACATACAGAGAGCTGATCCCCCTATTGGAGTGCAGTGCCACGCTCAAAAGGGCCCTAGAACACGGCCTGCCGGAAACTCCAATTGGACCAATATATGTCATCGCTTGCTGACAATAGTGCTGGCTCACTTCCAACCTCAGACTTCAGAGCAATCTAGACCGGGGCAAGGGGAGGCCAGTGAACCAAAGGCAGCCCGGGGAATTACCAGCTGGCTCGAAGGAGAGTACATAGGGGGGCCAGGGGGGCCAGGGGCCTGAAGTAACCAAAGCCGTAGAGGGGGCAAATGGGACAGGTGAAGCCGAAAACGAGAGACAACAAGGAGTGGTTGAACCCTTAACAGAACCCCCAGACCCTCCAGGAGGGGAGTTGGTTAGCAAAAGACAAAAAATGTGCCACCTGTTGGAAAAAGGTTTTGCTCCACCACCCCTCCCTCGAGGTAAGATCTTGGTGGTAACCGTCCGGAAAAGGAAGGAAAATGGGAGGTAGGCCTGACAGAACCCCCCCATGCTAGACACGGGGAAACCACCCTTCCGGGATGGTCTTCGGTGCTCCCCCTCTGGTCCCCATTAGGGGAAGGATTGTTCAAACAGGACCTGCAGTCCTATGTGCAAAAAAACCTCCAAACAGGTGCAGTGACCACGAGAGTGGCATCATATGGACAAACCAATATCGCAGACAAAACCGTATACATCCTCTGCGACCCGAACAAGGTGGGTCTAAAATGGGTCACAAGGAACTCGCTGCTTGATTCGCAGCTTCTTAAAATCAGACCAAGTAATACCTGGTCAGGGGAGGAAGTGCGGGATATCTTCATCAGACTTCTCATAGAGGGTCCTCTGTCAGGGTCAGAGGAATGGAGCACCATAGACTGGGCACGTCTCTTAAAAAAAAACAAAAAACAAGGGGGGAAGTAAATGGACTATATCAGAGTCTTGTATGGTAGGGATAAAAACTGGGCTAAAGGGAAGAGAGAGGCCGATCTAGACCTACGGTCCTTGAATGTAAATGGCCTTGCATCAGCCTCTCCATCAAAGAAGCAAGCCATCTGGGAGCAGATTGGGGTTTGGCGGGCAGAGACTGGCCGAACGCAGTTTGTGTCCAAGAGACCCACCTGATGGACTCAACGGAACATCATCGAGTGCACAAAGAAATCTGGCCCTACCGGGCTTTTTGAGCCCACGCTCCGCGGCCCAGGAGTGTTGGAGTGGCCATTTGGCTACCCCCGGACTCATGCATTGACCCGCTTAACTGGGCAGTAGACCAAGAGGAAGGAAGATGGGTATGTGTTCTGGCAATGTTAGAATTGAAGGTGGTTGCTATCTTTTGTATTTATGCCCCGAATCAGGCGGGAGCCAGAGCATTCTTTTCATAATCCATTAAGGAGCGTGCCCCGCAGGGCATCCCGATCATACTGGCAGGAGATGTTAATGCAGCCCCGGACCAATGGTTGGACAGATGGAAAATTTTGTCCCCATGCCCAGTAGATATCGAGATGGATGAACTTTCTATAACTGACCTTTGTTCATCATTGGGAGTGTATGACACCTATCGAAGATCTCACCCAACAAAACACACTTTCTTCTGCTTCAGGAAAAACGGATCACAAAGGACCTCTAGATCACGCATAGACTTGATCCTCGCCTCAGAAGATCTAGAAGGGGCTCTACAGATCGCCGAGATCTTTCCACAGAGCCCGTACCCCGGGTTGGACCATGCAATGTGTGTCGCAATCTTTTCATTTAGAAAACGTCCTGATCAAGGACCTGGCTACTATAAACTAAATGCATCGTTATTGTTATTATCAACATTCCAAACTCATATCAAAGAAAATTGGGCACACTGGCAAACACATCGGCAGACTCTCTGTGATGACATTCTATGGTTTAACAATGGACTGTTTTTTTTGGGCAGGAAATGTGGCGAATTTTCAAAAGCTCTAGCGGCCAAACGACATTTTGACGAAATGACACTACAATATCAGTTAAACCAGTTGAAGCAACAGGAAGAAAATGCAAATCTGAAATCAGAGGAATTTTCCAGTGCAATTCAGTGAATAGAAACTCGATTAGTAGCTTGCATGGAACACCGGTGGCAAGGTGTCCAGGTTAGGGGAAAGATACGAAAACATAAAACGAAAGGATCAATGGACTCCCGGTTCTTTGCCATGGCAAGGGCAAGAACAGGGAGAACCATTATTGAGGCCTTGAAAGACCCAACTCAGGAAAGGGCCTTGCCGGCATCCACCACCCCACAATGCGTTCACACTGCCCGAGGCTTCTTTCAAGAGCTTTTTAAATCAGAATGTAAAAATCAACCGAAAGAACAAAGGGGGGAAAAAAAGGATGATTGTCTCATACCCTTACAGAATAGCCTTTCAGAAGAGCAAAAAGGAATGTTAGAGAAACCCCTTGAGAAGTCTGAGATACGGACAACCCTCATGCAAATGGAGGAGGAAAAGACCCCTGACATTGATGGGCTTCTTAAGGAATTTTGAGAATCTATGTGGAGCTCCTTGTCACAAGACCTGATGGGCTACTATCATGCGGGCTGGGAGTTGGGACAGATGGGGGAAGTGGTGGGGCAAGGGGTGCTATTTCTACCATACAAGAAAGGTGACAAAATGAATATTTGAAACTACCGGCCTATTACCTTGCTGACAGTGGTATACAAAATGGCGGTGAAAGCCTTGGCAAACCGAATGATTCTGGTAATGGAGGATACCATCCACCCTGCACAAACTGGTTTTATCAAAAGCAGAAAAATTCAAGATAATATCCTCCTAATAAACGAGGTACGAAAATTGCCACGCCAATCTAAACACAATGCGACAATAATTTTTATTGACTTCGAAAAAACATACGACCACGTCGACTGGTTCTTCCTTGGCAAATGTTTGGAGAAACTAAATTTCGGTCCATGCTTCAGGAGGTGGGTGGAGATTCTGTACCACAGTGCCACAACGAGGGTGCAGGTAAATGGGAGGCTGCCCCCCCCCATTTACCTGGAACGCTCGGTACGCCAAGGGGACCGGATTGCCCCGTTTCTGTTTGTTATAATCATGGAGGCGCTAGCAGCAAACTTGAGAGCACATAAGAAAATTCAAAGAGTACGGGTAACCTCTATCCCGAAAGAGGCAATCCCGATTTGCTCCTTGTTTGCAGATGACCTCACCACTATGGTAGACGCCTCACCCGAAAACATGAAAGAAATACAAGTGTTGATGAATCGTTTTTGTACTCTATCGGATATGAGAGTAAATTGGGGAAGCAAGACTGAAGGGTGGTGGATTTACTATCAAGGGTGTAAGCCACCGGAGTCTCCGCGGGTCAGATGGGTACCAACTAGCTGACCTCTTCGAATCTTAGGGGTATAAATATCCGTTGATGGTCGTCCACCAACCAATGATGAATGGTTAACCCAACCAATCTTACAAAAATTGATACGGTGGAAAGATCAACAAACATCATTAATGGGAAGGATTCTCGTCATCAACAATGTGGTGCTAGCATCCTTGTGGTATAGGACAACCATATGGTCACTCAACAAGACGGCACTGCGCCCCCTCCAAAGGCAGGAAGCGGCCTTTCTCTGGAGAGGAAATCATGAATGTAAAAGCGTAATTAGTAGAGTTGCTTCACGCACAATTATCCAGCCGAAGTCCAAAGGGGGCTTGGGGATCTTGGATCCCACCACACCGTGACAGATTATAGCCCTGACCCTAAAATGGGAAAAGAGCCTCTCGTTCGATACATATATCCCTTGGTGACATTTGGCCCTACAACAGATTAGAAGGTTGCCCCCCCCCCGCCCCAGAGAGCACAGACCCGTTCGGGTGGCTAGAGGACAGATATTGGGCCATACTAAGAAAGACAACGAGACCAAGTGAGGAGCAGGAATCTGACAAACAAGCGGCAAGGAGAGATATAAAAAATGACCCCTTTTAGACCACGCTGCTCAGCACTTGGCGCAAACTACTGCTCCCAGACAAGGTAGCCACACGACGATAGGAAGACGTATACATGCAGCCACTATTTGGGAACAAGTGGGTTACCGACTCCCAAGGCTCGATATTTCTTTGCACCGAAACCCCCTGGAGGGGATGGGTGAGTCGAGGTGTCCTTAGAGTGGGAGATATTTGGGATTCGGACACCAGAGACTGGATCACTGAATCTCAGTTGAGGGAGCGACTGCGATATTGCCACAATATTGGAGAAACTCTTGAAAAAATTATTTTCTCAATACCTTTAGACTGGGTAAGGATTATGAAGAAATGGCGAACCTTGGACGAAAGCGACTGGGTAGGGATTAGGGGATGTGCAGCCCGGGTAGGAAACGTGGTGGTCTCTGGCCGCCCGGATGGAGAGGTGTTGGTCAACCTCTTTAAAATCAAGAGTAAAAACAGACTGGTCAGAACGAACCCGGAAGAGATAGGGTGGTTCAAAGAAGAGGATATCTTTCCAATCAGGGTGCTAAAGGGCGTACAGACCCGACACCTCGATTGCACATCTAGCCTTTGATCCGGCCTGTTGGGTCTGGACCACCCAGCTAGGCAGAGGCAAAACAGGAAACCAACAGACCCACTTAATGACATTTAAGGGAGCCTACCGCCTACTGCGTCCAAGGGTGAATCTAAAAGATGTGGTAAGGGAGCGTTGGATGAGACATTTAAACCTAGAAAGGAACACTCTACGACCCATGAAATGGTTTAGGCTCAGCAAATCATTACCGACCAAGATCGCATCTTTGCAATGGCAAATAGAACACCGCTGCCTGCCTACAAATGACTAGTTGATTGACCGTACTTCTCTAGAACAGAAGGGCTTGGCCCTCCCCTGGTGCAAATTATGTGCTGCCTCATACCCAGCCAGGCGGAGACCAGAAACAATTGAACACGTCTTTCTACAACGCCCTGGGTCAGTCTGGTTATGGAGATGGTAGGATCGAGTGTGGCGCCTGTTAGGCGCAACAACTCCTTGGTCGTGGAACTGGCAATCGATCCTATGTGAGACCTGGCAACCGGAACAAGCAAGCACTTTTGAGAGAAATATGTTCGCAGTGGGACGCAGAGCAGTCCTCTGGGCAATCTGGTGGAAAAGGTGCACCAGGGAGATGGAAGAAGTCCGCCTTGAAGGCCCGGCTGTCATAGAGACAATCAAACACCCGATCCAGATAGATCTCATGGCGCAATGGGAAAAATAAAAGAAAAAGTAACCTTTTTGCATTCAAGAGCAGAAATTAAGACGCAAATATAATCGTTCTATAAGGACTGGCTGGGAGGGGAACAAGGGGGTTGGATAGTGGATTTACAGTGGAAAAGGGGGGAGGGAGGGGTGGGAGGGGACGGAAGGAATAAGGAACAGTTGGAAAGAGACTACCACCTCCACTTTCATGATTGGACTAGGATTGACCCCTCTATCCCGTTGCGGCCTCTCTCAGATTTCCCTGATCCCTTCCCAACGCCTTCAAGTTCAATGGTCGAGACCCACTGGTATGCAGGTGCTTAAAATATTGCTTTTTTTTAGATTCCCTGCTCATTTCATACTAGAGTAAGCAATGCTTAAAAAAAAGGGGGATTGACAGTTGGGACTGGGGCTGGTAGGGGGAGGGAGGAATTAGCATGTAGCAGTAAGATTTGGCGCCGGGTTCAGGGCGAGGAGATTCCTCCCCCTTTCCTCTATCCTGCTCAATCAATCCCCTGGTCTAGGGTAATCAATGCTGGCAGGAACCTCCCACATGTGTTCTGATTTTTTTTCTGATATGGCTCAAGCTCATTTTGTATAAGGGACGCTGGACCCGTTTTCCAGCAGGTGTTGCTTCCCACCAATAGATGGAGCCTCTCCCTAGGTGCTAGTGGTGTCTGCTCTTATCAGCACCACTGTCACTGGTAGGGGCGTGGATTTTAAAAAAAAAAAAAAAAAAAAAAAACACTCTTCTCAGGCTTTGTAGCGTTATGCTTCAGATACGTGTATTGGACCACTGCTTACCCTAAAATAACATTTTTGCCCTGCCAAATCACCAAAAAGATAACTGCTCTTGCTGATTGTGCCATGTAGCCTCACCCTTTTGTCAGAGAGGTGTTTGCATGAATACCCCCAAGTAATATCCAAACTTCCAAAGTTTATCCCATTCAAGGGGATTGGCCAGGCAAGTCCATCCAAATTTTGATCCACCATTTTCAGATTCGTGTTGAAGCAGGACAATCCCACCACAGGTGAATATGATATGTCTCCTCTGAAATGAGTAAAGCATTAGGCAAGTCCACACGTCTTCGGGTATGACCATGTTTCATTCATTCGCTAGTATGTATCCGGCCATTACTACCCGATGTGGGGCATGATTTTCAGAGCTAGCTTTAATTAGCCATCTTACGTAGCATCGCGTTGTTCTGGTTATTGGGGCCAATATCCCCAGACCACTGTGGGATCTAGTAGTACATATCATACCCCAGGCCACTTTAGTGATAAAGGACTCCTCGTCTTTAGCGAACGGTTTCCATAGCAACTTGGCAGCATGTCTTTTGGTGAGGGAGTATAGTTATTTCCCAAGGGTCTTAACCATTCCCACAAACCACAGTAAAGCAAATAGAGCTCCATCGATAACTAAGGCTCTATCGAATAGCGAAAGATGTGGGGCATTGCCCCATGTCACCATGCGTTGCATGGATTTTCGCAAAAGAAGGTCATCTTGATCTCCAGCACAATCCAAGAGGGAGATTTGGATTCCTAAGAAGCGGTCTGACATGTCACCCGTTTCATACCAAATTCACAGACCATTGAATAGTTGGCTGGGAGAAGATATACCGACTTATGCCAATTCACCGAGGCGTCAGAGAAGTCTGAGTAGGTGGTGAGTTTGGTTTTTAAGGCATTCAAAGATTCCTATGTGTTCTCTGATATTGCAAAAAGGTCATCCGCCAATGCTTTGATCTTACACTGGGATAATCCAATTTTGAGCCCATAATCCAATCTTGAGCCCTCTGATGCACTCATGTGCCCTTGTGTTGTTCAAGAGAACCTCCATCTGGATTGCAAACAGTAATGGGGCAAGGGGACACTCTTGTGTAAGTGAACAAGAGAGAGCAAAAGTTTTAGATACACATCCATTAATCATGACAGCAGCGGTAGACATAGTGTACACGATGGTGATCCATCTACAATAGTTAGTTCCAAACCCCATGACTTTTAGTGTGGTTCATACATATGACCAGTTTACCCGGTCATATGCTTTCTTTAAGTCAAGGAGGAGAATCAAAATGTCGAGGGAGTCATTTTGTACGATTTCGAGGGATTCAATGGCAGTTACTATATTATCAAATGTAGATCTGCCTTGAACGAAGGCTTCTTGGTCGCTCTGAACCAGCGAGGGGAGGTATTCACCTAAGCTTTTGGCTAGAATTTTGACCAATAATTTGTACAATATGCTTAATACCGAAATTGGCCTCCAATTTCGTATTTCATAGCGATCTCCCTTTTTAAACAATACTGAAATGATACCATGACGCATATTTTTTGAGAGATTGGATCCCGACAAGGTCTCATCGTATATCTCTACCAGACTACTACTTACCTCTTCCCAAATAACGAGGTACAATCCCACCGGGAGACCATCATCACTCGATGTTTTCCTTTGGACATGGCTTTGAGCGCTTCGTACGCTTCCTCTTTCGTGATTGGTCGGTCTAGGGCAAGGTGACCAGTTGGTGAGATTCTACTAGATGTGTTATTCCAGTGCTCGCAATCAACGTCCAAGTCATCAACAACATTGGCACCTTGTAATCTTGAGGTAAGGATGTCTTGGTAATACATCGTGGCGTACTCACAAAGTTAGGTAAGGTCTTTAGCCCTAGGGGAGGTTGAGTCAAAGGGGTGTTGTAACTCTCTCATTGGGACGAAAGAGCGGCGTGGCAGTAACTTATGAAATGATTCATTTGTCATGCAGTCATACACCGCAATACCATTTATAATTAGTCGCTCTGACCACATGTCCGAGTCATTTTTTTTCATATCTTCCCATTTCGTCATCAATTTCGCTCTCTCCTTTCCCCATACCAGGTTCGAAAAGGGATGTTCGGTCATTCACAACTCTGCATAGCGTATCTTTCTATTGATCGATTCTTCGCGCTTGGCTCTATTGGTTGCCAAAATTATGGAGAAGATGTTGATAAGGTTTGAGAACAGTTTAGACCCAGAGTTCCACCATTGCTCGTGAGCTGGGTAATTTGGTCGGGATACCTCCCAACTCTTCCAGAATTGTTTCATGATTTCATCCATTCCACTAAACCAGGGTCTTCGAGGCTTTGGACGTTAAATAAAAATTGTCCTCTACCTTTTGTCGGAGTTGTTGTAGTTATTGTCAAACATACCGGTTTATGATCGGAGAGAGACTGCAAGGTCTCTTCTACCTCATTGATCGAGTCCCACAACATAGCGGAGGTTAGGAAGTAATCCAATCTTCGACTAACAGTGTCGACGCCTTCATGATTGTTTGAAGACCAGGTGGGACTCGACATGTCCGGATGAGACAACCGATAGGGTTCAATCACATTCAACTCATTCATAAGTGATAGTAATGCTTCTTTGTCGTGTGCACCTGGGAGCATAGAAGGAGTAGCATCCAAGAATGTATTCCAGTCTGCCCCTAGGATAATCCGATCGCAGAGAGGAATCACATATAGCAATTCTTCAAAAACAAATACATGCCGAGCGATGTACTGGGGCATAAATAGATACGACTACCCATGCTATATCATCCTTAAGGAATTTAATCCAACTCCATTTTCCCCACAAGTCGGCGTAGAAATCAACAATTTATAAGTCAGCATCCCTGTGAATCAAAATAGTCGTACCGCCCCTCGTGCCCTTGGCGGGGGACCATATTTGTGGTTTATCCCACCGGTGGCCCAAGGAATTGATCTTCTCTTCATTCAACTTCGTTTCTTGCAAGCACGCAACATGACATTTCTTCTCGTGCAACCATGCTTTGAGCTTGTCTCGTTTATGCCACCTAGTTGTGTCGCCTAGCCCTCTTAGATTCCATGTTGCTAAACGGAAGTTAGACATTCATCGTTGCACCTCCTGATGCTGGTTGGGTGTAGGTGTCAGGGTGCGCTTTCCCATGGGCAGGCGAGATGTTTTTTGAAGAAGTAAGGTAGGCAATCTACTTTCAACTTCAGACAGTATCGCTGTCGCGCACAACGGGGGAATCTGAACACGAGATAGTTCTTGTCGTCTCTTTTCATACATCCATGCAAGAGGGAGTAACTTTAGACCCTCAACTTCTAGGGATTCTAACTGGCCAGGCTCAAATCTCGCATCAGCAACCCAACGAAACAGGAATTTGTTCGGTGTGTACGAGTGTGAAGATGGACGAGGGCATCGGTTGTTCAGGTGCCGCTATGTTGACAATGTTTGTACCCCATCTGGACCCATGACGCGCTATCGGCCGTCGAGAATAACGGTCGTAACGCATTCAGCGTTTCCAATTTCCAATTCAAACTCCATCTTTGTCACTTGTGAAAACAAGGCTGGATACCCTTGTAAGGGTATTCGCACCGACAACGGAATAAGGCAACATCTCTCTTTGGTAGGGGACTGGCAGTGAAAAATCATTCAAAAATGTAGTATTTGTGGTGCGCCACTGAGCAGGCAGGCGCTCCGGGCCCTCAAGGCAACGGTGGCCCCCTACCTATGGAGGGGAGATGACGAATGCACAAATGTTCTTAGCCGGGTAGCCAGAGACTCAATTATCCAACTGAAAGTTGCAGGAGGACTAGGGATAATAGACCCTGCCACACAATTGCAGGCCCTATGTCTCCAATGGATTTTAAAGCTAATTCTCCTTAGATAGCCCATGGATTTTAAAGCTAATTCTCCTTAGATAGCCCATGGATTTTAAAGCTAATTCTCCTTAGATAGCCCATGGAAACCCCTGGCTTTGGAGCACTTGGCCCATCTGTCCCCTGCAGCCCCCCCAGGCGTAAACCCCCTGTCATTGTTGGAGGACCAGTACGGGTGAGGGTGGAAAAGAAGACGAGAGATTAGACCACTTTTTACCCTCACTATTAAAGAGTTAGTGGGAGCTCAAACAACAACCGGTCAGGTGGGAGGAAGTGTTAAGACAACCCCTCTTTGGAAATCGTTGGGATCGACGATATCATGCGATGTGCAGTTTGGCGTCACCATGGAAAGGATGGGTGAAGAACAGTGTAACCCGGACAAGGGACGTGTGGAACACTAACCAAAGGGAATGGAAAACAGGGGACGAACTGCGCAGCACGCTGAAGTCCTGCCAAAACAGCTGAAAACACCGAGCGACACTTGAAATCCCTAATTCAATCTGCGTCGTTGCCCTGGTATCAGATTCTGAGACGGGGTCCAGCGCTGAAGGAGGGAGATTGGGTGACCACAAAGGGGGAAGTAGGACGGATAGGGAGAATCCACATAATAAGATCCCAGGATGTTTTAGTACAGGCATATGCAGTCAGTAAGACGGGGCCCCTACAAGGCATTTGTGACCCTTTCATGCTGATATGATACTATGGAAGGACAAGTCAGACATATTCAGAGTCTGAGTCCTAGGGGAGGGAGGGGAGGCCCTCACCTTTCAACCAGACGGGTATTCAGGACCTGGCTCTGGATCTGCTGGAGTGGAAATGGAACCCCGCAGGACGCAGAAGGAAACCCCCCAAGCAGATCTACCTCATCAAGTTGTCTGTCAAATCCACTTATAAAACGCTCAGGCCCAGACGCCCGCTGAAAGACGTGATAAATTATAGACGGGCGAGGCATCTTAATGTGGATCGTAGGCTCGTAGCCTCCTCACCCCAATCCCATGGTTCCAGGAACACAAGTCCAAGCCAGCCAAGATCACCTCTCTACAGTGGCAGATTGCGCATCGCTGTCTGCCGACTATGGACTGGCTGATAGACCACACAAACCTGGATCAGAAAGGACAGCCCCTACCCTCGTGCCAGTGATGCTTACGTGCCTTCCCCTCACAAAGGCGGGCATAAGCTATCGAACACATCTTCATGCAGTGTCCTGCAGCCCAACTTACATGGTGCTGGTGGGGCATAATATGGAGGAAGGAAGTACCGGACATATCATGGCCCTGGACCTGGAGGGCCATTCTGACAGGGTACTGGCCACAAGCCCAGCAAGCATCAACCCTTGTAGAAAACATGTAAAGGATAGGCTGCAGGGCGGTTCTCTGGGGTCTCTCGTGGCAACGCTGCTTTGTGGCCTTGGAGGGGGTAAGGGTCGAGCGACGAGAGGTAGCAGAGCAGATCAAACAGCAGATACAGATGGAGATAACACGGAGATGGCAGGACGTGACGTGTCAACTGGACCACTTTTTTTAAATGAATAGAGACATTGAGAGAGTCATCACCTCCTTCTGCACAGACTGTCAGTGGTTGGGGGGACTCAGGGGGGGGGCTGTATTGCCACACTGGAATGGAGTAGAAGCGAAGGGCTGCAACTAGAGAGGGTGGAATTTAGGGACTGCCGCCTTAGCTTTAATGATTGGACAAAAATAGAGCCAACCTTCCCTCTATGCCCACCAACAGACTTTCTGGACCTGTTCCCCCCACACCCACTCGCCCTTACTGAGCTACTAGATTGAGCGACCGCGACAGTTACGGCCCTGTTTTGGTTTTCTGTGTTTCTCGACTCCAAAGTTGGAGAGCTTGAGTACTGGTACTTGTTTGCTTGAGCTTGCTTGAGCTTGGAAGGTGTCCTGGACTCTGTTTTTCTGGGTGGTTGGATTGCTGAGTTGTGGTACTTTTCGCTCAAGCCTCAGTATCGTGCCGAACACTGGTACTGTACGCTGAAACCTGAGAAGCTTGAGTGAGTCCTGGCGATTGGTTTTCTTGAAATCCAAATATCTCATCTCATGTCCAGGTTTGGGCCCAAGGGCCCAATCTGAATAGCCCTGCCTCGCAGTGCCCCTCCGGGAGGCCGAGGCCATTCCTCCACACCCCCTATCATCTACAAGAATTGGAGTTGAATGATCACGGCAAGCCTTTCATTAGGAGAACAGTTGACGGGCTCTCTAATGAGGCGAAGGGGGCCAGCCGCTTGAGCTTCAGGCCAATCCGGCGGTCGTCTGTGGAGGCAACTGAAGAGATGGCCAGAGCCCAAGTTTACACCTAAGGGATGAGAGGAAAAAAAAAAAAAAAAAAAACAGAGACAGGAGGCAGACCTTATTGTACTTAGTAGCTGCGCAGTTAACCCCCCAGTCCCACTGGGGCAGTCAATGCTGGCAGCGAAGATCTCACTCTTACTTATATACTTCTCAATTGTTCAAATGGGACGCCGGACCCGCTTTCCAGCAGGTGCGTCTCCCCACCAATAGAATGGAGCAACCGGAACGTGTACTAGGGGAAGCTGATCGTACCACACCCCTAGTGACATTGTTCTAGCCTTCAAAAAAAAAAGAGAAAGAAAGAAAGAAAGCTGCTCGCCCATTTTGAGGGGAGATTTAGGGCCTTGCCACACTACTCTCAAACTCATCAAGATTCTTGAGAGTTGTCAGAGTATTTCAAGAGTAGTGTTTGCGAGAGAGGTTTGGGCTCTTCGCCGCAACACCTCTCAAGTTACCCGCTCTTAATTTCAAGTAAAGAATGAATCTGGCCAAAAATGTTGTTGCTTGTCACTGTAACTAACTAAAAATCGAGAGGTCATGGAGGGCCGACAAGAGGATTCTCGAAATTTAGTTGGCTGCAGGCTGGTTCCGGGGGGAGTTCTAAGAGGGCCTCTCGACGTCGAATTACTGACCCCTCTCAATTTTGTTGTGGGTTTCGGTTTTCAAGGCGTGGTGTCGCGGTGCACCATTCTCAGTGTGGCAACGCCCTTAGACTACCCATCGGGCCATCGATAGCAGATCATCAATGTTTGCGGAGGGCGCAGCAGGGGTTCCGTACCAAATTGTTCACCTCACGCTGGGGAACAAGGGAAGATAGAGCAAGGTGGTGCCGGATGAAGGGTGTAACGAGAACTGCATGGATGGGAGATCCCGTAACCATGGAGAACGGAAGAGGAGGAAGAAGGTGGAGATGGAGATGGAGATGGAGCTGAAGAGGGAGAGAGACAGCACCGCCAAGGACACACACCGCACATACTCCAAAACTGCACAACGGAGAATGAATCCCACAACAGACTGCAGGCTGGGGTATACCCCGGGCGGACTGACTGGACTGGCTGGACCGGTATCAACGGCGATACCAGACTGAATGAACATACGGCTTGTGAGATCAGGCCGACAGCCTGGTCCCACTGGCTGAACCAATGGAAAAGCCAAATAGCCCCGGCTATACGCCGGGGGAAATAGAGTCCCACTGCAAAGGGCGTCAATCGGGGTGATATGAGCTTGGGAATCATTCTATTGTGTTTTGCTTTTTGTTTGTGCGTCTTTTGTGGTCCTCCTTAGAGTTTTCGTTTGCCGTCATCGTAGTCTGTTCTTTCTTTGCTTGCCTTTGTCATTGTTTCCATGGCCGTTCTCGTTCACATTTTGTTTTTTCGTCGTTTCCGTGCCCATGTCAGTTGTTGCCAATTCAACGCAGCCGCAATGGCATTCATTTTCATCACTTTTCCTTCTTTTCGCAGGCAACAAGCCAGCAAAGCAGCAAAGCAATTAGGTAGCAAGGCAGCGAGGCAGCGAGGCAGCGTGGCAGCGAGGCAGCGAGGCAGCGAGGTAGGGCAAGCAGCAGGCGAACAAGGTAGCAAGGCAAGAACAGCAGCAAGGCAGTCCAATAAGCAGCGAGGAAACAAGGCAGGTGAGCAACAAGGTATGCAGGCAGGCAGGCAGAGTACCTACACAGCAAGACACCCAGCAACAAAGGAACCCATGGACACAGCAAAAGGACAAAGTAGACCACCACACAACTCACATCATAAGGAAAACCCGACAGACTGCAGCAGTCGGGTGGCATGGCGCTTGGTCACCCAATCTAGGTCAAAGGAGGATTAGTTATTCTGGACCTGGCCACAAAATTGGAATCCCTCTCCCTCAAATGAATTCACAAGCTAATTTTCGATACCCGCGCCGCATGGTTCCTGCTAGCCTTGGAACAGCTCACAAGGCCAGCACCAGAGGCCCCTAAAGAGGTTCACCGTTCACCCTCTGATCTGGCCGAATGACAAATACTGTGCCCTCCCAAAGGCACCCCATAAGCAAACAGTTGACACCCCAATAAATAGAGCGAGAGGGGGTCTGCAAAATGATGCCCCTCTGACATTCTCTCTTATTGCCATGACATGAACATATAGTTGAGTCATCAACAAGCCATGGCCTCAATCGAGGAGGTGGTCTTGTCAGCTTCACGATTGCAAGGGGGGTAGTGCAACGATGATGTTATAAAACAAAAGCAAGAAAGGAAGAAGAAGAAGAAGAAGAAGAAGAAGAAGAAGAAGAAGAAGAAGAAGAAGAAGAAGAAGAAGAAGAAGAAGAAGAGGAGGAGGAGGAGGAGGAGGAGGAGGAGGAGGAAGAAGAAGAACAAGAGGAAGGAGAAGGAGGAGAAGGAGGAGGAGGAAGGAGGAGGAAGGAGGAGGAAGGAGGAAGAAGGAGGAGGAAGGAGGAGG
>BFEA01000320.1:486765-508752 GCA_003427395.1 Chara braunii | reverse complement strand
CTGTTGTCGGTTTGTCAGGTTGATTGATGACGTCCGTTAGCAGCACTGAGATTTCTGGACGCCCGAATGTGGACGTCTTTGCGAAGAGGTGCAGAAAACCGAGTTGAGTTTCTTCAGCTGCACATCTCCACAAACACGTCCACATTCTGGCGGTGAGGAACCTAGACGCTGCTAGTGGGACTTGCCCCTAAGTACGTCACACACAACCAGAAAAATGAAAAGAAAAGAAAAAAAGAAAAAAAAAGATTCTGGTTAGTAGCGTTTTGTCGGACGGAATATGAATTCATTTATTACCCAATGACAAAAGAACATACTCGCTCACCCTGGGACTAAATTCAGATGTATTTGACTGCAATTGCGGCCGGTTTTGACTGAATCTGACAGCGAATACGTCCACAAACGAGTGAACAGAAGTCCCAGTATGAACACGCGCTGAAACGGATCAAATCCGAGGAAGATAGGAAGATACTGATAAATTCAGGCGTCATCGACGCATTTGACTGCAACTACGGCCGGTCCTGGATGAATCAGACCGCAATTACGTCCCGAGAGATCGGCAAAGAGAACCCCCGGTGTGTATACTCGCCCTAAGAAACGGTTCAAATCCGAAGAAGGTAACCGATCAGTGCCGACTGACGACAATTGCAGGAAAAAAAAACAAGAGAGAGAAACAGGCAAAAAAAAAAAGGCCAACACGAGTCTTTTTTTCCCTCTTTTTTCACTTTTTTTCTTTTGTTCTTCATTGAATATTTCACATATCAATCCACCGAAACGGAAAACGACAAAAAATCCGCAAAATCCGCGAAAAGGACCAAACAAAAATTTGCTGACGCAGTAAGCCAAGCGAGACAGTACAAAAACACCTCCTCCTCCTCCTCCTCCTCCTCTCGTCTCTCAGAGGGCGACCACCATGACAAATTGATCCATCATCATCATCATCATCATCATCATCATCTTATGATTGACCCCCCTACACTAGGAGGACCTCGATTATCACGAATGACGCAAAAGCCCTAATTAGGCACCAATAACAATCAATCAATCAATCAACCAATCAATCGGTCAACCAATCAACCAATCCATCTATCAACCAATTGATCGAATCGATGACCAACGACACGAGCCCAGAGAGAAGCTGATTCAAGAGACGACCAGAAGATAGCCTTATTAGCGCGCCAAAAAATGCCCGCTACTTCTTCGGCGCGCCAAAAAACTCCCGCTCCGTTATTCCACGCGTTCCCCGCTCACCGCAGAAGCTCAGATCAGAAAACAGAACGTAAGTCACAAACCTCATGACGGTTCAATCTCCACCATCTCGATTACAGCAGAGCCAACTCTTCCTCCTCCTCCTCCTCGTCCTCTCGGTCTCTTGCCATCGGCCAGCTCCTCCCTAACCGCAAATACCTGATTCGTACCCCGAAGCCCACAGCGATAATCGTTATGATTCTTCCTCGCTGAGCCGCAGATCTGCCACACCACCATTTCATTGTGTGCATCCCTTTTTTAACCTAGAAATCTCCTCCTGCCAACTCCTCTTCCTCCTCCTCCTCCTCCTCCTCCAGCAGGAACAGCTGCAACAGCACCATTTCATCGCATACTCTTAACCTAAACTCGCATCCCATCAATTTCTATTCCTCCTCCTCCTCCTCCTACTTGCTACTCACCTCTTCCATTTCAAACCCTAAAACAGGTGTTCTCTCCTTCGTCGTCTCCTTCGTCGTCTCCTTCTCTCATTTGCTGGCTTCATCCATTCATTCCCCACCTTCCTCCCTAGAGCTCGCCCCCACTACGTCAAGGACCGCCCCCGACTTAAATCAGATCGGCGGACTGATTAATCCAACGATACACACTACCGGGTCCGGGGGTGATCAGAGATTGATCGTGCCTTCTCTCTCTCTCTCTCTCTCTCTCTCTCTCTCTCTCTCTCTCTCTCTCTCTCTCTCGTTCGTTCGTTGGCCATTTTTGGCGCAGGCTCTCTCTCTCTCTCTCTCTCGCTCTCGCTCTACCTCTCTCTCGTTCGTTCGTTCGCCACTTTTGCGGCAGGCTAGCCGTCACCGCTTTCTTCCTCCCGCTCGTTCGTTGAATTCATTGGATTCATAATTGGATTCATTTTTCATTCATCGAGTGCCTGCAGCAGGTCGCGCACCTCCGTCATGAGAGCGGTGAGTCTCTGCTGGATCTTCTCCACGCGTTGATCAATCTCTCTTGGCGCCAATTTGCGTTCATACCCCTCTACCATGGCCACATGTTTCTGGACGGCCTGCGTCTGCAGCTCCTTTTCTTTTGCGATTATGTCCTTGACCTTGGCAACGAGCCCAATCGAACGTCCACCGCTCGATTCCAACCGATCAACGAGGCTCTTGATAGACTTGGCGGTCTCCTTGAGTTTCTCCTCCACCGGCGCTCTCACCGCCTTACACTCGGCAACCCCCTCCTCTCCTTTCCTCGTCAGCTCTTTCAGCGATGCCTCCAAGTATCTGGTTAATCCAACCCTAGATTTGAGAACGGCTCGGACCTTCTGCACGGCGTCGATCACCTCCTCCCTCTGTTTCCTCGCTACGTACGCTGGCGAGCTCTTGGATATGGTGAAGTCGGCCCGAGCGTACACCATGCAAGCGAGGAAGAAGGCGCCAACGGCGGAGATCAACAACAAGGGTTTGCGAAGCATGGATATGGCGGCAAAGTTGTACTTGACTTGGAAAGCGACGTTGTGTTCGGCGACAACGTTCGTCTTCTTCAAGACGATCACAGGTCGACCGGTGATGTCCAGCATTGCGTGTTTGACAGAGAGGAAGACGGAGACATCTCCGCCGCCGCCGCCGCCAGCCGCTCCCTGAAGCGCAGCAGGAACTACCGGTTCCATGTCCGCAGCTCCTTCAGGTAGTGCCACCTCCACCGTCAGATCCTCCACATACGCGTCTTCGAAAGGTGTACCGAACGGCATAGTCAACACGCGCCTGCCGTCCTCCTTTGACACAGACACGCAGTCTTCCAACGGCAGCTTGTAGCCGATAGTGAAAGCCACCTTCCACCCGCCCAGCATGGGGAACCGAGGCTCAACCTCCAGCTCCGTCTTCTTGGAGTCGCCGCGCAAAAGAGAGGAAGAGATATTGCCAATCTCGTCGCGGTAGTACACGTCGAATGCGCGCGGCGGGAGCGTGGCGAAGAGTCGGCGGAAGGAGGCGGCGCCGCTTGCGCCCGGCCGCAGCTGATAATCCAGCCTAGAGAAGGTGCCCTTGTGCTTCGCCCCGCCATTGTAAATCACGTAGTCTTCTTTCACTGTCACGCTCCCCCACGGCGACACTTCCATCTCGCGTACTAGATTCGAGATGACCGCGAATTTGGCAAGATTCTCGTAGTGAATACGCATGGGAGAGATTGCCAAGGGCTGTGTGTTATGATAAAACCCATAGGTGATCTCGTTGTCTCTCTTCCTCGTCGGTTCCTCCTTCGTGTAGGACTCGACGCCCGGACTGAAGAGCGAGACCTTCGTGACCTGTGTTTTCGTTGGATAGACGGAGAGGAAGTAATGGTTGTCGTGGTAGAGCACGAGCTGTGGGTCTTGTTGAGAGATTTCGGCGGGGTAGGGTTCCAGCAGGCGGGTGAACACGCAGTGGATTTCTAGGGTTAGCGATCCGCCAGACTTCAGCGGAGAGGGAAGAGACACGGCGAAAAACGTGATGCCCTTGGAAAGCGCAGGATCGACGCCAGAAATGGCGGGGACAACCGCCGACACCGGCAACGCCGCGCCCCCCCCGTCGTTCCCGCCAATTTTAACCGTACGGTACGCGAGACGTTCCGCTTGCTGATTAGGAAGGGCAAGAAGGATCTCGGAAACTTCCGCCGAACCTTCGTTCTCCATCTTCGCCGTGACGTAGAGCTTCACAAACTGCGTCGACAGATCGATCCGCCTGTCAATCCTTGTGTTAATCAGCTTGCCAACAGCTGATGATGTGTCCCCCACCGCCGTCGCCGCCGCCGCCGCTGTCACCGCACAGAGAGCAAGAGCGAAAAGGAGAACATTTGCCGAGCAGAAGACTCGGCGATGGTGGCTGCTGCTGCCACAACGCCCACGTGAGCCGAAAACCGCCTCCATTGCAACGGCCACCACCGCCGGCGGACGGCCCATCTCGACGCCATAGCCCATCCTCCCTCCCCCGTCTGCTGTACCCTTACTCCTCCCACTCTCCTCTGCCAGCCGTCCTCCTCCCGCTTCGCCTACCCGCACACACACACACACACACACAAAATATATATATATATATAACCACTCGCTGCGTCAGTTGCCTTCTGCCTTCTCGCGCGCGTCGACGACCCTCTTTAGCCGCCCCGCCAAAACACGAAAGCAAACGAAACCGAGCGAAACGAAAGGGGACCGAAACCCTACTCCTCCCTCCCTCTCGATTGCGGCCTCCCGCCTCTTTGCACCTCCAGGAGGAGAAGGAAAACCAAACCCTCGTCTCCTCCAACCCTTCGCTTTCCTATTCCCTCCTCCTCCTCCTCCTCCTCCCCTCTTCCTCGTCGTCCTCCCTCCTACCGGTAGCTGCTACTGCGTCGAGTCAGCCTCTGCACTCTACGCCAACCCCTCCCTCTCCGGTCCACCACTTCTCCAGCACTGCCGGTTCCACTTTCTTGTGCGTGGCACCTAACCCCCCCCACGCGACCGGCCCAGCGTGTTCGTTCTCCTTCTTGCACTCGCTTACCACTGTCGACTCGGTCAGGGTAACACAGGGGACGGTAGGGTAGGGAAGGTTAGTCTAGGGAAGCGAGAGCCCGTCGGTTGCAAGGGATTTGACCCTGAACCTGTCACCGAACTGCAACGAAGACCTAGCCTAGGTGACCAACTGGTAGCATAATAACGTTAGAAGCCGAACAGCGAATCTACCGCGGCAGCAGGCATCGTACGGCCAATAAAATGGCAAAAAAGGAACTGGGGAGACCTACCGCTGGATGTGCACGGTTCCTTGATTCCCTTCTGACTGCAGTTAGTTTCCAGTCCACCTTTGGTCGTAGGCATTTCCACCTGTGTCCTTGAAAGTCACATTAAAGGTAAGCGGTGACCAAGGGACCTCCTCCTCAACATAACGACTCCTTGTTTATCCGAGCTTTTTCACAGTCTTCCGAAATGTGGTCCATTTTGCCAAAACACAGAGCGTCCCCTTTGGCATCTTTCATAGAAAAGCAAGGCTGGGCCTAAAACTCCAATACCAATGCCAACCATGTAGGTCCAGAGTTTGAGTGATACAGCGTGATCAAGCCCTCATTGACCAGACGGCCATATCCAGTTTGTCTTTTGGTCACTTGCCGCGTGCATGATCAAACCAGTGGTCGTGTATGGAATCTGATGTGGCAGTTGTGCATACTTTAGGACTAGAGGCAGCGACCGTGGGTTTGACCATATGTGGAAGCTGATCAACAAGCATGATGCATAGCTTAGCAAAGTGGTGAGCGAGTGCGTCATGGTGGTGTACCCCCAGTGAACATTGTGGTTAATTTGGGCTGAAAACTAATGACGACAAGTTGACCTCCCACATGTGCAGAAAACGAGTTTCAGTCGTGTCGGTGATGGACTGATTAACATAATGAGGTATCTGTTGGTAGTGGTTGAAGTCGATTGTTGGATTGTTGGATTGTGGAATGTTGGATTGTGGAGTGTTGGATTGTTGGTTTGATGTCTGGGATTTCTTGTTGGACGTGTATTTTGGAAAATTGAGAGGAAGACCGACTCCTTGCTTTCTGTTTCGCTGGCCGATATTATAATTGTGACGGAAACCAATATTATTTCTTGGTTTGTCATTTTACTGCAAGGAACTTGTTTATGATACATATCTATAGGCTAGGTGTAAATTAAGGTCATTGATTGGTTAACTCTGTCTTAGTTTATCTTATTTGGTTATACACTCGTTGGCATGAATCGCTTTGTAGCGCATATGTATTTTGTTTGCGAAATACATATTGCCTTGAAAGAGGGTTTGCTCATATCTAGGGTGATCAAAAAATTGTTTAAAGTGGCCTTGCACCAAAGATGGGATTCCATTGCGCACAAGTGTAATAGGAAGAAAATGAGACTATGATCAGAAAGTGAAAAACAAGGCAACGTCATTTATCAAAGCTTCATATAGAATACTAGCGTTAAATTGACATAGTAACAATATATTTTTAGGTTTCGTTCACAGTTAGGTTAGTGGGGCTCCTAATTAATGTGCCCCAATCATAGACGTTGGCGAATTGAATGACATATGAGGCAACAATATTGTCTTTACCCACGATTTATAACTTTTCAAAAGGTATGAGGATTAGCGAATAGGTGACTTAAAAAAATTAACAAGTACCGTGACGGGTCGTATATAATGAAAAGGGTGACTTTTATGATTTTTTCCTCTTATTGTGTCACAAGCAGATAAGGTAATAATAAAAGAGGATTATAACATCTCTTTCCTTTTATAATTATACAAAATTTATTAACATTTTTATTTAAGATAAATACATAGATTGATTTCATTAATTCATATGTCTTTATCGATTGACATCTTTCGATCTGTATTTCTCATATTTTGAATATACAAAGGTTCTTTTTGTATGTTGATAAGTATTTGTAAAGTAGGCGAAAGTGAAATATATTTTTTTCCTATATGTGAAACTTTTAGCCCTTTGATGTAAAATCTAAGAATGTTATGAATTTTTATTGATATGATATTTTCATAGTACTATTTCAAATTCATAGCGACTAGCAGTTGTGTCGTTTATAAGATTTGGAAAGAGTATTTGCATGGGTTTATCAGCTCTCAATTTTCAATAGTCATTTTATTGGTGATTGAAAAACCTAAAAAAAAAATATAATTGCAATCAGAAACTCTATCACATAGTTTTAACTGTTTCAAAATCATCTTCAATACTGTAAAAACTTAGGACTAAACACGAGTTAAATAAAAAAACACGATTAAATAAAAAAAATAATATGTTTTACGAACATGTAATTCAAGTTGCATCATTATCAATTGTAAAGGAAGTGTTAAAAAAACATAATGGAAACATATATAGACAAAATGCAATTAAAACTGTACTAGTCATATCTGTGGATCTTGGAAGAGAAACGACAATGATAATAATTTAAAAATGAGACTATACTAGTATAACAATGTTTTTTCTTTTACAAGACAGTCGCTTGATTGAGACTTCATGATAATGAAAAATAGTAAGTCATTATAAGTAATTCATCCGATATTAATGGAAATTCTTATAATATTTACTTTAATATTTTTTTTATATATTGTTATCTCAACAATTGATGTTAGAGAGAAAAAATAAAAAATGACATCACCATAATCATGGTGATAAAACAATTGTCATTAAAAAAAAAACACATATGATATTAAAAATTTGTTTATGTATTTTTTATAATTTGCTTGTTTATTCTCACTTTATAGATTATGCAGTCAATAGGTTATTACAAAGATGTGTATACTATAAAGAAGACAAGTGCAATATTTTAAAATATAAAATATAAATTTTAAAAACTAATAATATAATATTAACTATTTTTTCAAATAAGATTATCCATAAAATTACAGTGAAGCAAATGTAAAAAATCATTAGTCATTTAATTAACCATTGTCCAACAATATTTGTAAATGACCCCTTCATATTAAATACTCTCATATCAGTCGTGAAAAAAAAATATATATATATATATATATATAGGGTTACCTGACCGAACGTTCGGAGGCCCCCGGGCTGGCCCCCGAACGTTCTGGTGTTCGAGGTCCCGTTCGGGGGCCGAACACCTCTATGTTCGGCCCCCGCCAAAAAATATTTCGCGGCCTAGAAATAAGTTTCTTTTTCTGAATGTTTTCTGGTGAGTTCTCTATGATGTAACTTACATGCCTATAAATTTTGAAGTCGTTCTGCTAAGCCAAAAAAACATTAAAAACCATCAAAGATGGGAGTGTCAAAACGTTCTCGCCCGCTCACTATTTTTTTTTTTTTCACTTTTAACTTTTTATTTTCACTTTTTTTCGGGGCCTAAAACATTTTATTATTTTTTGAAAAACTTTTAATGAGTTATTGATTATGTAAATTATATATATGTCAATTTTCAGGGCATTTGTCAATGCCAAAAAATAATAAAAAATCGGCAAAGATGGCAGTGTCGAAAAGGTGCTGGCACACTCACTCATTTTAATTCTCTTTTTTATTTTTTTTTATTTTTATCATAGTGTTTATTTTCTGTATTTGATTTTTAATTCAAATTTGGTAGAGAATGTGGATGTAGTGCCCAAGCAAATGTTGTTTAGTTTATTTTTCTCCATAACATAGTTTGTTTTCAAAATTTTTTGAAAACTTTTTTGTTTATTGTTTTTTTTTTTTTTTTTTTCCCGCGTTCGGCCCGAACGGCCAAACGCCTTCTGAAGGGGTCCCCTACATTCGGGCGTTCGGGTTCGGGCGTTCGGCCCGTCCTAAACGCCGGTAACCCTATATATATATATTTTGACTTTTTACTGCCTGATATTCCCAGAGCATATGACACATAGAGTTGAATTGGAATGATGGTGTTGATTATTGTATACTTATAAATTTTAAACAAACTTAGTAACGAATGCAATAGGCGAAAATTATAACGATTAAGATATGCTGAATAATTATAACTCAATGTTTGAATAAATATTTCAATTGTACACGTTAGTGACCTTAGCACCGATAGTTTATGAAGCGTATAACAAGTGGTACCATGTGGTCAGACCGTTGCACATCATATTTAACAATAATGATAAAATATTAGCGTCTTAAATCTCAATATTGGTCTCGTAATGTCGATGGTTAGATCATTAGATGTATATTTGGTCGGTCGGGGCGAGGTATTCCATATTCTAAAAAAAAATAATAAGTAATGAAAAATTTGCACCACCTTTGAGGTACCTATCTAAAAAATATGTCACTTTATATAGTGAAAGTATAAGAGTTTCCTAAAAGAGATGTTACAAGTGCACTTCGCATTATTAATGCAAAATGACGTAAATGTTTTGATACAAAAAACAACGTTTTTATGAGTAATTTGAAGTGTAAAAAAAAAAAAAAAAAACATTTAGAGACTTTTCTTTAAAATTAGAACAACAAATAACGATAATAGTGAAATGACTCTTTTTGATTGAGTAAAAGAGAAAAATTTATGAAGTTTCATATTCTGATAAATGTATCGATTGATTCTTAAAATATTTAACGTATTATCCTCGTATAGAAAAAAATCTATAAGTTATTACATACCTAATGTATAAAAGTTTTTTGCTCGTAAGGGTAGGAGCAATACTTTAAAGGTATAAAAACTATTAAAAAGTTTGTGATTGTTTAGTCATTGAGATGGGCGTAGCAACATAAGTAGGGTACAAAACTTAGTGTCTATTAAGATCGGGTAAATAATTTCGATGGTTGATAAACAAAGGTGAGGACCTACATTTCAAATTGCATTATGGACAAACACTTGCAATTATTCAATAATAGTGTTTGCAAAAACAAAATTAACAAACTGTATTCATCATAAATTTTATGCAATGGTAAAATTACTATTACATTTGTTATTTTTTCCTGTTGTTGTATAAACCTAAAACCAGTAATTTGCTCAACCGACGAATATGTACTTGTTTTAAACCAGAAAATGTTATTGTATTCAACATAAGTAGGGTATGCAACTTAATGTTTATCAAAATTAGGTAAATAACTTGGTAGGTTGAATGTTTGAAGTCAAAAATTGGGATTGGGGGGTTGGTTTGGTTGGTTAAGGTATCGTGTTGGATTCGAGTTTAATGATGTTTGAGACTTATGATAAGAAAAGGTGAGGACCTACATTTCAAATTGCATTCTTGACAAACACTTGCAATTATTCAATAATAGTGTTTGCAAAAAAAATTATTAGCAAATCGTCTTAAAAAAAAAAAAAAATGCAATGATAAAAATATTATTACATTCGTTATTTTTTCCCCACTGTTGTATGAGCCTAAACCGGTAATTTACTCAATCGACAAATGTGTACTTGTTTAAGACCAGAAAATGTTATTGTATTTAACATAAAATTGTTGTTGTGTGTGTTGCGCTTGTGAAGTAGAAAGATGTTCATAAAACAACACAATGTTGGTCATAACTCCTTGGGTATCCGTAGCCTACAAAACATTGTCATGATAAGGGTCGCACACAATGAGCATCAAACGAGTGTCCATGACAGACCAACGACCTCTGAGAGGCACAAGGTTCATGAAGTGACCTTTGCCTAACTATGAAACCATGTTTTGGTAGGTGACTGTCTGTACAGTAGGCAACTGTAAGGATGTAGTTTTTTGTCCGCTAGTGATTATGACCACCACCATTTCATCCTTTAGCCCGACTGCAACAAATTATTAACGAAGGACAACTATTTGGTTACATCATCCTTCACTCCATAATTTTTGAAAATTTCGACCCCTCAAACTCGCCGCACGAGTAAATAAATATTATATTATGAGAAACCCATTTGGGCAAAAAAACAGCCATAAAACGAGGAATGCTCTTAAACAACAACACCCATTCACAGGGAGAGATCCAGATAAAAAAATTCCAAAAATATTGGTGCATGATATGAGCCAACAGAATATGTTGCAACATTTGGATGTTTTGGGAAGCAATTCAACGACTATGAAAAACAAGAATTCAAACTCATAGGGATCCATTTTTGTTGCCTACCACCTCTGGCGTATGAAGTATAAAATATGTCAAAAGGATGCAACAGGCAAAACATATGAAAACCATTGAGTTGTAGAAAGGTTGATAAAAAAACTGCATCTCCTGGTAAGCATATGAGCTTAATAGATACAATCAAACCACCAGTACTTGGCCCAGCTATCGGCCGCAGCAAAACAAAGAGTAGACACGTTTCTAGTCAGTTGAATTTGGGCGTTTTTGTAGTAGCCCGTACGTTTTCTAAAATCGTGGCGAGTTGACGGGCACAACTCTAGGAAGTGCTGGTGGTTTAAAGGATTTCAAATGATATTATCGACGAAATTATATCATCTACTTTAGCAGACTTTTTATCTTGCAGGAAATACAGAAGAAGCTACTGCTAAAGCAACGACTATACAAGTGCAAAGTGAGTGATAAACCTAATGACCTTAGGCAATACAGCCACTCTCAAAGAATGAGCCCCGAAAATGAGGGTGATATTCCAATCCCCCGTGAGCAGAAGTCTGTCTACGGTGGGAAGAAGCCCGGGGCAAAAAGGTCAACCCCGCGTGGCTGCTGCACACGAGTGTACATATTGAATACTTCCCCAATCCTCCATCCCTGCTCAACACCTGATACCTATTTACCGTCAAAACCCCAACAGTAACCTATAACTTGAAAGGAAATGCTCTGACCAACAAAATCTCAATCTTGCTTCTGGTCCCCTCGGCAAGGTCCCAAAATAGGAAATCAGACTATCACCCCATCGCTTCAAAAACAACATCTTCGTTGAGTTTCCTTTCCCCAGGCCGAAGCAATAAAATGCGAATCCCTTTGTTGTATGAACCAGTGTCCGCATAAAGGATCTTTTTGATGCAACTCTTCAAGATCTGCGACCCCGGATGTTCCATGATGCAAGTCAGATTTGATCTATGAGATAATTGGTTCCCTCGTCCAATTTACACTTGAATCGAAGGTAATTTTGTGAGAAAACACTCTTATACCAAACAAGATTGTTGTCCACCCGACGGAGCAGAGCGGCCATCCAACAATCCCGTATCTTGTTTATGTAACAGTTTGAGCCACTGCGCTCTCCAGTATCGACAGATCCAGCTGAGACCCGGGAGCATGGGGGACAAAGGACATACTATTATAGCGTCTATGACCTGGCAAATGAGCAGATCAATCCGCCCTTCGTCATAAGTCTGGGTAAGCCGTATCCATTCCAGTTTCGGAAACGAACAAGTTTTGAGCACTGGTTGTAGGCATCTCTTAACCTCTCTTAAAACCATCCCCATTTTTGGACCCTCACGCATCTCGAAGCGTAGGATATTCAGCCTGTCAACCGACAATATTACGAGCATTTTGAGTCAGCCTTCTTCCGCCATAAATACAAGAGGGACAATCACGCGGGTTGCCCTTCTACCATTGCTTCGGGGAAAAACCGCAGCGGTTAAATACCTGAACCACATTACTAGGGATGGTGATATGGGCAACCTCCTGTGGCAAGGGTTCAGGTAGCTGTGCCTCGGGATGTGACGACTGGGACAATCTCCCTTGGGAGACCTGGAAAACTGTCGATTGTGAGGCTGTTCCAGAAACAGGGCTAGGTCAGAACTACAGAGAGATTTCTACTAGGGAAGGGCACCGCCCGCAGCCCCAAAGGGAAAAAGTAGCCCACACAAAAGGTGCTGCAAAGTGGTTTCCATGGGACACTGGACCCGGTTTCCAGCAGGTGCCACTTCCCACCACGTTTCTAATCTATTTTCCTCACCCCCTGGTCATTCTTGCTGCAGCTAGACTGGCAGTCGACCCAAATACCGTTACAATGACCATGCATTGTATTCGGGAGGATATGGGAAGGCCCACCCAGTCATGATTTTCTGCCTGACTGGGAGAGGCAGAAGGGCGATGCTGGAGCAATCTTTGGTTGCTCCTGTTCTTCACTTGAACATAAGAGTCCTCCACCAGAGTAAAGTCTCACATAATGTGCTACAGTTGTCTCCTTTTTTTGAAGGCTAATTCTCTTAAGCCACCAGTACTTCCCAAACGCGCCACCGTTTTAGAAAACGTACAGGCTACTACAGGAGCGCCCAAATTCATCCAACTAGAAACGTTTCTACTCTATTTTTTCCCGCAGCCGATAGCTGGGCCAAGTACTGGTGGTTTAAGCCAAGCCAATTCAATTACCTGTCAAATCTGGACAGGATGGCCTTTCAGGCCCTTTCTATTGTCATTAATAGTACTATGGGGAACCCCGTAGCAGCCACATCCATGCTCAAGCCTCCAATGATGTGATACCTGCTCTAGCAGGTGGGCGATACCAGCCAGGGGTCAGCCGGTAGCATCAGCACCGAGCTTGTTCAATGGGCCAGTCGCTGTGCCTCCCCTCTGGCCCCCTCCCCCTATGAACATCAGCAGCCTCTACTCAATGCCACTCGGGGGGACCACCGGCCTATCTCTAGGTGACGGGTGCCAAGCTTGCCCAGGAAGGTACATGAGTCCAATGGGGATTGAACCCAAGACCTCCTGAATGTCACTTGCATGCCTTACCAACTGAGCTAGGCCGGTGGATGTTAACATTTTCTACTTGAATCATGAATAATACGTCTTTTTGTCTTATTCCATTTGTTCTTCCTTGAGGTCTTGGCTATCGGGCTGCTCCATCTATTGGTGGGAAGCGGCACCTGCTGGAAACCGGATCCAATGTCCCTTGGAAACCACTTTGCAGCACCTTTTGTGTGGGCTATAGTCATTTGTCTTTCTGCCTTGGAGCTACTTTTTCCCTTTGGGGCTGCGGGCGGTGCTCTTCCTCGTAGAAATCTCTCCGTAGTTCTGACCTAGCCCTGTTCCTGGAACTGACTATCCTTTGTTCCTGTTCCTGGAACTGACTACCCTTTGTTCCTGTTCCTGGAACTGACTACCCTTTGTTCCTGTTCCTATATGACCATTTCACCTCTAGTTTCGCTGTGGTCCAGGCGTCCGCAGCCCTTTCCCAAAAAAAACTGCTTTACAGAAGATCGTTTGATGCTTATGGAGGAAATGCCCCTACATCCCAAGATTAGATCGCCACAATGTGATCGGGTAGTCATCAGCATTTTCTTTGTTTAGCTGTCAGAGCGCCGGTCTCCGGGAAGACCCCTCTTGACTATGTACCTGGGGTGCTGTTGCTGCTGCCTGTTCCCGCCTGTTTGCTTGGGCCTTGCGATCCCTCTCCTCCGCTGTTGTTGCGACTATGGTGATGACAACTGCCATTTTAAACCGCCAGTACGTGGCCCAGCTATTGGCAGTGGGAAAAAAGAGACAACTGCGCCTGTCAACCACTGCACAGTTCAGAATTCGCAGAAATAACAGTCCACTGCACGCTTGGGCGAAGACGAGTCAGAAACTGCAAGAAGAAACAGTAAATCATGCGTTCCGCGGCCTAGCGGTTCAATAATTGGCAAAAACAGGAGGTGGCGGTAGTGGTACCACACTCTTTCCCGTGGCCTGGGGCTAAGTCCCACTAGCAGCGTTGAGCTACCTCAACGCCCGAATCTGGACGCTTTTGCGGAGATGTGCAGAAATGGGGTTGAGTTTCCTGAACTACACGTCTCCACAAACACGTCCAGATTCATGCGTTGAGGTAGCTCAATGCTGCTAGTGGGACTTGACCCCTGGCCTGGGAGCAGTTACCCGTAGCAGGCCCTCCTGTTCTTGGCTCGTTTCCCCAGGGGTGTGGACTAGGCATCTCGCCCGTGCCCCAGCCACGGGCATGGCCTAGACATCTCGCCTCGTGGCCTAGACATCTCGCCCGTGACCCATCCATGGCCGTGGCCAAGACATCTCGGCCATGCCCCAGCCACGGGTGTGGCCTAGACAGCTCGGCCGTGGCATAAGCAGGCACGGAAAAAAAAAAAAAAAAAAAACGAGTGGCCGCCTGATTTTGCCACTTCTGAACTTCCAACGAACAGCTAGAAGCGCACAAACTTTAAGCTGTCACAGTTCAGAATCTGCTTTTTGCAGTTTCTAACTGCCCTCTCTCAGCCCATAACCATACTACAAAGAATTCGGAACTATGCACCGGTCAGTCACCGCGCAGTCACTGTGCCCTGTTACTGTTGTAATTCCTTCCTGCAAAGTCACTCACAAAGTCACTGTGCCCTGTTACTGTTGTAATTCCTTCCTGCAAAAGAATTCGGAACTGTGCACCGGTCAGTGACCACACAGTTATTTCAAAAAAAAAATAGAGCAGAACCATTAGTTCGGTCACTCCTGTGGTGGCCCGTACGTTTGCTAAAATCGTGGCTTGTTAACGGGCATGGCTTTAGGAAATACGAATATACGAGAGGGGGTTAACGGAGGCGTCTCAATTTAGAGAACTTTTAATGCCATGAATAACAAACCCCCCTTTAAAAACTTAAGAAGAACTTAGAAAACATAAAAATTGAGGCCCGAACTCTAAATTGAAATTTCAGATTTCGACCCGTTACTCAGGAGGTGAAAGTGGGGGTCCCCGTTAACCACTTGTGGACTGATGGCGTTTCGGCCCGAAGAATTGTTTTCCAACTCAAAGGCCCCACTCTGACCATCCTGTGCGCATGAGCCCGAGGGTCTGATAGGCATAGCCACAAAAGCTGACCGACGATGTCTCTTGGGGTATGGCCAGGGCAACCAATGCTGTCACCTTCCAAATTTCGTCGTGACTGGGTTTCATACAAGTGTCCGCCATCATATGTTCATAGCGGACGGTGGGGCCGTTTACCAGTACGTGCTGCTCCCCACGAATGGACAAAAGAGCTTTCTCAGTGTGAAACAAAAAAGAGTGAGAAAAGAAAACCAGACCCCCAACCCCCAGGTTTACTGGTGGTTTAATTGTTGTCCAACGCCCAGTTGATCTCATCAGGCCCAGCTTACCCAGCATGACACAGGTATCAGCCCCCTATTTATTGGTGGGTAACACACAGCCACATACACAGACACACAGCCACATACACAGACACACAGCCACATCCATAGACACACAGCCACATACACAGACACACAACCACATATGGTGCGTTAATTCAACTTAATTGTTGTTCAGCTTTGGTTATGTCACCAGCCCCAGCTTAGCCCGCATGGCATAGGGATCAGCCCCCCATTTACTGGTGGTTTAATTGTTGTTTCGCCTGCGGTTATTGCATCAGGCCCAGCTTAGCCAGCATGAAATAGGGATCAGTCCGCCCCCCATTTACTGGCGTGGTTCAATTGTTGTTCATCCTGCGGTTGGGTTGTCTCATCAGGCCCAGCTTAACGAGCACGGGACAGGGACGAGGCCCCCATTCACTAGTGCTCTTAACTGTTGTTTAGCCTGCGGTTATCTCATAATAATGCCCAGCTTAACCAGGATGGGACAGGGCCCAGGCCCCCATTCACTAGTGGTTTAAGCTGTTGTTCAGCCTGTGGTTACCTCATCAGGCGGGGGTACCAGTGAAAATACCCATGTTTGGACGGTCTCGATCGCAACGTGAAAGTGGTTCTTCAGCAGAAAGTCACCGACACGTCTGAGTCGTGGGGCACACTTGTACTGACGCCTTCCAGGATGCATTTGACCACAATATACAAGTAGAGATTCAGACAAAAAAAAGCTTAAGTCGTGAGTCACGATGGGGCATCATCATGTGATGGCCAGATTCTGACGACAACCTTACAGCCCATGGCGCCAGCTCCTGTATATTCTCCCGCCTCTCCCGAGGTTGAGCACTGTCTTTTGCTGTTGTCCGTCACACTGTGGTAGCCAAGGTGCACACCCCCCCATCTTCCGACGACTTCGAATACATTGCAGGCTGGATGTCCTCCCATGTTCGGACTACCTACCTAGCAACCAGTTCTGCGCCTGGACCTGTCTTGTTCCATGTCGTGTCAGACCAGCAGGTCACTTGCCGTTCGTCTGACGTTGCATGACTCGACGGGTCGATCCTGACGTCGGCTTTGTCCCGTACTGCAGTGACTGGCCGACAGACCAAGAGTGTGGTGCGGGCGGTCGATTGAAATGTTTTGCCTTTGCTTGTCAGTCTCATGCTGGGTCAGGCCGGTGTCTCAGGTGTGTACCATTCGTCGTGGAAAGCTCGGCGCACAGCAGGGGGAATGCGCCTGGGCAAAAAGAGGCTCGGAGGTAGTGGTGGTTTAATGCCGAAAGACAAAAAAAAACACAGAAAAGAAGGGGGTTCCTTTTTCCTGGGAAGATGTGAGAGAGAGGTTGCATGCGTTCCATCCCTCCGTGAAATTGAAGTTATTTTGAATTCATAGGCAGAGAACACACACACACGCACACACACACACACATAAACACACACACACACACACACACACACACACACACACACACACACACACACACACACACACACACACACACAGAGCTGATCATGTGGTGGGGTATGCTGAATGAACTGCTTTTTGCAAAATTTCCCAGGTTGTCTTCTGTCCGTTTAAAAGTAAACGTAAAAACAGGTCCTGCGGGACATCCGTTAAAAAAAAAATTGGAGCGATATGGAGCGGAGAAGATTAGCATGGCCCCTGTGCAAGGATGACACACACAAATCGAGAAACGGTCCAAAAAGAAATGAAAAAAAAAGAAAAAAAAAAAGAAGTAAAGACGGATGGAGCACTGCAATAGTCAATCAAGAAGCGAAGCTGACGAAAAAAACAACATGAAAAAACAAACAGAGAGCACCTAGCAGCATTTCTGTGGCTCGAGATTGATCACTTTCCGGTTACAGCCACAGGATCATTCCTGACCTCACTTAACCTTCTGCTTTGCATCTGACAAAATATTCACAGTGGCTACCTTCTTCCGCCGAATACAACCTACGGTCATTATAGCTGTGTATCTAGACTGAAAGATGCCTCAAATACAACTATAATGACCATACGTCGTATTCGGCGGAAGAAGGTAGCAGAAGGTGAAATCCATAACAGTTCCTGTTCGGTGAAATTCAGAACAGTTCCTGTTCAGTCACTACCGTCTTCACCCGAATAGACTGACCGGTCATTATAGCCGTATCTGGTGCAATTTTCAATCTATATACAGCTATAATGACCGGGCATTCTATTAGGGTGAAGACGGTAGGGATTACACCTGGCACCCCCTCCTCGCCTCTCCCCACTAAATGAAGAGTCAGTCATTCAAGAAGTTGTTGTTTAGGAGTTCATCGCATCATATAGATAGCATGCCACAGGTTAAAAAAAAAAAACACAAAAAAATAGTAGTTCATCATAATAAGTTAATAACTTCATATCATGATGGCAGGCTGCGCGAGACTCCGTGAGCATCTATTGTATTCCCTTTCGACTTGCCGGGGGAATGGGAACTGGACTGGCGCTCACCAGAATGGACAAGGAGACAGAACCGTAAGGTTCTGTTTGTACAAAAAAAAAAAGAAAAAAAAAAAAAAGGAAAAAAGGATATCATGATGGGAAGCTATCCATTCTCCACTGTACTGTCGTAGGCATTGGACTTGTGTTTTGGAGTGAATGTAAAGTATTCTGGTGCTGGCCCAAGGAGCAGCTCACTGATTCGCACCCAGTCTGCTGCGCTGTCACTTGCCATAAGCGTCTCAAGGTCGTTCCTCCCATAATAGGCAGGTGGCCTCCATGCCATCTTCTGCGGCACTCTCTCCAATAAACCTACAGGGATATACCTGTGCAGGAAGCTCAGCCACTCGAGCAAGAAGCGCCTTGTCGTCTCCACACCTTGGTTGTCAGAACCCCAATGCTGCAAACCGAATCGGCAGTAGTCCTTCAGCAGCTCTAGGCGCTCGGTCGCGGAAATGTCCCAGTGACGCTGCTCCTTTATCTCCGTGAAAAGCCACGGCTTGATCAGCGCTCCCCTGGCGATCATACAAGTCGCCAATCGTGAAGCTTCCATGTTTTCGTTGTAGTCGACAAAGGAGAACAGATCTCCGTTGCCGACCAGCTGGATACTATCGGTCACAGTCTCGGTTGCGCATTTTCGTCTCAGGTAATCCCAGTCGGCGAGCTTGGTGTACCTCTGTTGCCTTGATCGCGGATGAACCGTCGCAGCGGACGCTCCCCACTCGCGCAGCTTCGGCAGAACAGTATGCACAGTGTTGCGATTGTCCGCGTATCCGGAGCGCAACTTCACAGTCAGCGGGCACTCCAGAGTTCCCGACACCGCCCGCACGATCATTTCCATCCTCGACACTTTGTTGAGCAGTGCCGACCCTGCACCCTTGCCGCAGACAACGTCAATCGGACAACCCATGTTGATGTCAACAAAATCTACATCGCACACCCTTTCGATGAGTTCCGACGCCCTGGCCAGGGAATCGGGATGGCCGCCGCATATCTGCACCCCGAACAGGTCCTCGCTCTCATGTCTTCTCAAAAGCGCCCATTCGGAGCTCTGGCCCTGAAGCAAGTTCGTCGCCATAGCCATCTCTCCGCAAGTAACATCAGCCCCTAGCTGCTTGCAGACTCTCCGAAAGGGAAGGTTTCCGACAGTCGTCAGAGGCGCAAGGTAAAGCTTTCCACGGAAGTCGATCGCCCTCTTCTCGCGCCTTCCCCACTTCAATTCCTTACCCTCCCCCACAACACCACAATCTCCACCATACCGAGTACGTGGCGCGTCAGTCACCTCCACATTGACATGCGGTGTCTCCTCGTCCAGCGACTTTTTCGATTGATCGGAAGTAGAAGTGGGAGAGGCTCCAACGGTTGCGGCTTTGCATGCCACCCCTGGTGCCGCCTCCGGCAGGTGAACGCCTTGCCAATCGTCATGTGCCCCTTCATCTCTCTCCTGACCCACACACACAGTCGACTGCACATCACCAAGTACTTTCCGTCCATCCGGCGGCATTGTGCATGCCTCAGAGGAAGAAGAATTACAAGAAAAAGAAGAGTCTTCGACGACCTCTCTCTTGCAAGTGGGTGCTGGAGTTGCAGCTTGCCAATCATCACCGTCACCTTCAGCTTTCTCCCGACTTGCGCTCGGTGGTAATTGTGTTTCGACAATGACGTCTACCTGCTCCCTGTCATCGTCATTATGACCAACATCATGATGCAGCTTGCCGTCCTGATGCTCTGTCGAGTCGTTATAAGTCACATCACTTTGCAGCTCAATACCGTTTTGTTGCCTCCCCGTGGCAGTTGCTACATCAGCATCATCGCGACTAGGCGGTTTCCAGTCCGGTTCTCTACCATCCGAAGAAGCAGTGGCAGTGTGATCAACATTTTCCGCCTCAACAGTCTCCGTTCTCCCTGGAGCAGAATTTGCAGCAGTGTCAACGCTCTCCACCACAGGTTCGGCGTGATCCATCTGCGAGCCATTGCTGCAGTCATCGTTGGCGTTCTTTTCGGATTTGTCCTTGAAGATGCCTAACGCTCGGAGGGCGACGTTTGCCCTTTTGAACTTCACTTTGTTCTTCCACAGCTGACTTCGCAAGCCCTTCGGAAGACTATTTGCCTCTCCCGTGATGCCATGGTACTCTCCTTTCTTGTTGCGCTTACCCTTACCCTGATCTCCCTCAGTGAGAACGGCTGTCCCATTCTCTTCCCCCTCCTCTGCTTCCCCCACCTCATCCCTCTCCTCCTTTGTTGGACACGGCGTAATCCCCTCCTCGGTGCTAGGACTCGCTGCCTCCGACCCCCTCCCCTCCTTTCTTGGGCACGATGCAGCAATTCCCTTCTTGTTGTGCTTACCCTTACCCTGATCTCCCTCAGCGAGAACGTCTGTCCCTTTCTCTTCCCCCTCCTCTTCTTCCCCCCCCTCATCCCTCCCCTCCTCCTTTGGACACGACGATGTAATCCCCTCCTTGGTGCTAGCACTCGCCGCCTCCGACCCCCTCTCCTCCTTTCTTGGGCACGATGCAACAATTCCCTCCTCCGTTCTCTCGCTTGCAGCCTCTGATCCCGGACACGCAGTGGATGTCCTGTTCCCGTTGTCGTCATGTTTCACTCTGACGCATCCGCCCTGCACCAGCAATTCTTTGCTATTCTCCTCAGGGACATCTGCATCTGGACACTTATTACTTCCTTCAGTCCTTGCAGCAGTGGCTGCCGCTGACCCTGGTACTCCCGAGGCTGACACTAATGTCCCGCCAGCTTTCTTGAGGTTCAAAGGATGAGATGAGGCGAACCGGCACGTAATTCCGAATGGGCATGCCCTGGAGAGATTCGGCTCTGACAACTGGGTGGAGAAGGGGCAAGGTCCAGGGAGGTCGGCTGGTTTGTGCGCCAGGTATGCAGCAATATCATGATTAAACTGGCATCGTTCGCCGAAGCGACAACCGTCCACAGTTCCCGCTTTTGCAACTGCTCCACAGAGCACCAGCACAGACCTTTGCAGCTCCCGCCTTTCCCTCTTTTGTGCCTTCTTCGATTTCTTCACGGCTGAGATTTTCCCTCCCGTGCCTCGCACTGCACCTGCCCCTTCTGCTGCATCATCGATAGTGTCAGAAGCATCCGCAGTGTCCTGCGATGCGCTGGTTGCAGTCATCGTCACCAACCTCTCAGACTCCTCGTCATTTACCCGCTCTGTCTTCATTGAGTTTTTCAAGTACTCACATTTCATGGGAGCATGCCCCCGTGCCACCAAGTCATCGGCAGATAACGCTGCCCTCCCTTGACCGCCATTGCTCCGAGGAGATGAAACCTGCAGTGACGAATCTGGCTGCTCGCTGTCAGGTACCGGGACCATCTCGCCTCAGCTCTTCTGTTTGTCAGACTGCTTGCTCTTCACCCCAGCTGCGTAGATCTCCCCTTTTCGCCAATGGCACTCGTTCTTCACTGAAACCTTCTCCCCTCGACTTTCCCTTCTGTAACACTAACACTCTGGAGTGATGCAGCTGAGCCTGAGAACAGCTGCTGGCCCATCAGCAGAACGGTTGTCACAGTCTGGCAGCGGTGCCAATCCAAGCTCCCTGCAGGGTTTGCAGAAAGAATCAAGTAAACAGATGAGGGAGAAAGAATCAAGTAAACAGATGAGGGAGAGAGAATCAAGTAAACAGATGTGATGATATAAAAACAGAAATAAACAGAAGTGATGGTATAAAAATAGAAATCTCTCTTCCCCCTCTCTCTCTCTCTCACGTGCGCGCGTGCACACACACACACACACAAACACACACATTACTGAAAGTGCCCATGTAATCATCCTTTCACAACCCCAGGGAGACCCTGCAAGTCTCTCTACAATTGAATCATGCTCTCTCCCTCGCCCCCATTTTAATCTCTCTCTCTCTCTCTCTCTCTCTCTCTCTCTCTCTCTCTCTCTCTCTCTCTCTCTCTCTCTCTCTCTGTGTGTGTGTGTGTGTGTGTGTG